>BLBF01000101.1:811180-884193 GCA_015471245.1 Laticauda colubrina
TATATATATATATATATATATATATATATATATATATATATATATATTTGTTTTCTTAGGCTTTCGCGGGTACTTACATGTGTGCTGTTTAGCTTCTTTCGGGTATTATCCCACGTCATTGTAGTTCTGTTAAAGTTGTAGCAATGTTTCAGCAGAATCTCATCTGCCATCATCAGGCTTCTGTATGGATATGGGTCTTACAGCTCCTGGTTTTAAATTTGAGGCTGGTCCATTCTGATTGGTTGGGAGCCTGAACCTGTGTTCATTGGACTTGGAGTTTGATTGATTGGTGTTTCTGGTTTCTTCTGTCTGTTTTGTGGCTTTGATTGGCTGGCAACACTCTGTTCTTGTGTGGGAGGCTTTTAGTGCAGCTTGGCTCTGTGTGAAGGGACGGCTGCTCTTCATTAGCAAGCTGCTCTTCATTAGCAAGCTGGGTTTCACCTGGGTGCCTGGTGGGGGGGTTGGGTTGGAGCTATCAGAGGGAGTCTGTTTTTGCCCAGGTGTTTGCCTGGCTTGTGGTGTGGGGATCTTTCTATTTGAGAGTGCAGGCTTCCAAATGATTGACAGTCTGGTGGAATCATCTCTTCTATTCATGCTGTCAGGTCTTTTTTCAATCTCTATGGCTTCTCTGATGATTCTGTGGCTGGGGTTTTCTATAGTGGAAATGATAATGAAAATCAGGGAGGACAAAATGACAAGCACAGCAACGAGGAAGCCAAGGGCTTCAATGAGATGTGTACTTCCTCCTGCAATTTTCAGCGTAGGTCCAACACCACAATAGAAATGATTGACCATGTTGGAAGTACAGTAGGGTAGGTTTGCAATCATTGCTACTTGGCAAATTATGGATAAAAATCCTCCAAACTGGGCTGCCCTTGACAGATTAAGGCAGACCCTTGAGGTCATAATGTTGGTGTATCTCAAAGGACAGCAAATGGCTACATATCTGTCCAAGGATATCAAAATGATGATAAAAAAATTCAGTGACTCCAAAAAGGAAGTAGAAGCATAATTGTATCACACAGCAATAAAAACAGATTGAATTATAAGGAGAGAGATAATTAACCAGCAGCTTGGGTATAAAGACGGTGGTGTATCCAATGTCTTTGATAGAAAGGTTGATAATGTCACACAGCACCAATGGATAGAAAGAGGATGTAAAATGGAGAGAAACACTTGCCATCCATTGGTTAACGCAATGCATAAGTTCTGTACTCACTGCATACATTTTTCATACTCTCTATCCATCCAGCATCCATCTACTGAGATTTCATCCGCTCAAAAAGTTTTGAGCTGCACAAAACTTTTTGAGTGGATAAAGTATCCCATGCATCCATTATACATCTGCTATACATACGGGGAACATCCGTTATACGTCCGTTGTCATCCGTTACACGTCCGCTATATCCTCTAGGCATCCGCTAGTTGCATCTGCGCAACTCGCATCAATTCCAGCGGAAAACGGACACAGGGAGGAAGAAAAACAGACGCGGAAGGGACATGCAGCATTAATAGCACGGACGTAGAAAGGATGAAAGCAGATGCTGCTTGCATACAAAGCATTAAAACGGAAAAAACATTTGTATATGGGACGTATCTCGGATATCTAGGATGTCTGGCGGATGCCTGGAGTATGTGGAAGGACACCTAGCGGAAAAATGATATTTCCTATAAAAAGGGGGAGAAATCACCTGAATCTCACTTTAAGTCCAGCAGCCCTGCTGTGCAGACCTCTTCAGCCTTGCTCTTGCTCTTCCACAGGATCCAGTCATCTCCACCATGGATGGTCGCACACTCCTTTTGGCAGCTGCCATCATTCTACAACAGTGCAAAGCCCTCTAAAGACTCTTTGACCTGTTCTACGGGAAGAAAAGAAGGCGTCCAAGAAGTGTCTGGGTCTGAAGATGGATCGTGAGAAGAGCAGAGTATGGACTATGACAAGCTGATGATGCAGCTGCGGAACAGAGACACTCGTGCATTCCAGCACTTCATGAGGATGCCACCAGCCATGTTTGATGAAGTTTTGGAGCGGCTGAGACCCAGGTTGACCAAGGCAAACACCAACACCCAGCCCAGCCTGGACCCTGGGCTGAAGGTGGCATTTACTCTGTGCCATCTGGCCTCTGGGAGCATGTACAGGAACATGCAGTATGCCTTGAGGGTGCCACACAACACCATCAGCATTGTGGTCAGAGAAGTGGTGCAGGCCATCATTGAAGAATACAAGGAGGAGCTCCTCCAGTGCCCCTCCACTGAAGAAGGCTGGAAGAAAGTTGCAGAGCAGTGATATCAGAAGAGGAACATCCCCCACACTGTTGTAGCCAAAGATGGGAAGCACATGGCCTTCAAAGCTCCAGCCAAGTCAGGGTCCACTTATTTCAACTCCAAGGGCTTCTTCAGCATCATCCTTTTTGCCAGGGTCGATGCTGACTACAAGTTCATGTACTTCGATGCTTCAGGCAACGGGTCATCTTCAGATGCCCAGGTATACAATGCCAGTCACCTCAAGGAGGGGCTGGAACACAACCTCATCATGGGCTTCCCAGATCCAGACCCCCTGCCCAATGCCACACAAGATGTGCCCTATTTCATCGTGGGGGATGACGCCTTCTCCGTCAGAACCTACCTCATGAAGCCCTACACTTCTAGATGCCTCACCCGTGAAGAGAGGATCTTCAACTACAGGCTGTCCAGGGCAAGGCGGGTGGTGGAGAACGCGTTTGGCATCCTGGCCAACAGGTTCCAGGTACTTCTCACCACCATGCAGCATCATCCCGAAACGGTGAGGAACATCGTGGAAGCTTGCTGCATCCTGCACAATCTCATGTGCACCCGCTACCCAGTGTTGCAGAACAGGCTTGTGGACCATCAACAAGGGAATGGGGACATGGAGCCTGGTGAATGGAGGCAAGGGCGAAACATTATAGATACTGTGGATGTACAAGGCCCCAACAGAGGTTCACGTGAAGGGAAGAAGCAGCGCAAATTCTGAAACACGGGTCAACTCCCCAGCTGGAGCAGTGGAGTGGCAAGAAAGGATGGAAGGTACTTAATGGATGCTTCTTTCAGCCTGTCTCATCACACTGATGAGATTGTGCCTTATATGTTGAGTAGCTCTACAATGAACAGGGCAATTAATAAAGAGTTTTGTTTATGTTGAAATGTGTTGATGAATGATTACATTATTATTGATAATAAAGGGCCATAGGTGTGGCACCTGGGAGGGTGGACCATACAGTCCCACTATGCTTGCACTGGAGGTTTATCTATCCCACAGCTGTTACCCATCCCAAAGGTATCCCTGCCAATCCCACTGCTAACCTTACCCATACCACAGCTATTACCCATCCCACCGGTATCCCTACTCATCCCACTGCTATCTTATCCCATTCCACAGCTATTACCCATCCCACAGGTATCCCTGCCCATCCCACTACTATCCTTATCCATCCCACAAGCATGCAAAGGCTTAAACCATTTCTAAAAGTTTCCATCAAGACTTTATTTACTAAAAGAACTGAAGCAAGTGTGTGAAGCAAAGATAACCTTTTATTAATAACAAACTGTAAAAGCAAAATGACCCAAGAAAAATTTCCCAAGCAAAGATAAAGTCAACAGGTAGCAACCCAGTCTCTGGTACTCTTCTCAGTCACTCTGAGGTAAGCCCATAGTCTCAGGGGTGATGGGTCCAGGTGATGTGAAGGTGGCAGTGGCTGGAGTGCTGGTCTGAAGTGCCATTGGGGTGCCTGGCCCTGAGAGGACAACAGGGGATGGTGTGTGGAGGAAGCTCTCAGAGAGCTGGCTCAGTCCCATGATGTTGAGAGCCCCTTCCTCAATGACATGGGGTATCAGTCCTAAGACCGATGACAGATGTTCTGAGGCCGGGCTTGGCTGTGGGATGGATAAAGGAGGAGTGTAGTTGGGCTGTCTGGTCTGCAGGTGAGCGAGGTGAGGCGTCAGTGGCATCTGTGGTGTCAGTGGCATCGGTGGCATCAGTGGCACCTGTGGCGTGCGATGAACCTTTGCCTGGACTGGGAAAAGCTGCCTGTGCTGCTGGAACTCCTGGTAGCCATAGCCTTGGTTGGTGAGGGCCTGTGGAAAGCCTTGGAAGGGCTGTGACATCACCTGGGATGGAGGAGGAGACCCAGAATTGGTCGGAGCAGGTTCAGCTGGGCCTGGAGGGTGGTGCAGAAGACCTGTGATCCTCTCCTTGATCACCTGGTACTGGGATTTGGACATGTCCATGACGGTCTGGTTGATGTAGGTGAGGAGTGTACCAGCTGAGAGAGGAGATCTACCCTGCTTTTGATGGTGTCCATGATCTCCAGCCAGACAGTGTGGCTCTGTTTTTCCGGTCTGGCTTTCTGCCTGCTTTCTGTGGAGGTGGAGCTGGGGTGGATGTGGATTGGTCTCTGGTGGCAGTGGCCTCCTCTTGCTCCAATTGCGTCAGGGGGTCCTCCACACGGTCCGCCACGGGGAGTGCAGCTGTCGGGGGGGTCTACATTGTGGTATGCTCCACAGATACCTGCCTGGACACAGGAGCTGACTCTTGTCCAGAAGAGGACTGGCTCTCTGTGGGCTGCCTGAGAGAGAGGGTTGACAGAGGGGCTGCTCCGCAATGATGGACCTCACCTTCCATGAAACTGCACTTGGCCATCACGTAGGTCTCCCAGTCGGTGAGCTTAACTGCGGCCTGGCCAGACTTCTTGAGGTGCAGCTTCCCGTACCAGCTGTGCATGTGCTTCCACCACCCGAGAAGGACCTCCGAAGTGTAGCCCAGGGTCTCTGCCTTCTCTCTCCAAGCCTCCAGCTTCCCCTTGGTGTCTTGATGGAGCCTGTGCCCCTTCCTCCAGAAGTACTTGTTCTCCCTCAGCCATTGAAGCACCTCATCCTCATATTCCTGTTTAATGGAGTACTGTCTCCTCTCCCTATCACACGATTGCTTCTTCCTCCCTCTGGCAGGGCTTTCTGGGCCCTTATCAGTCAGGCTTTGAGGTTCTAGGGGTTGGTCCACCACACCACCACCACCAGCAGCAGCACCAGCAGCAGCAGCACCACCACCAGCAGCACCTGCAGCACCACCAGCACCAGCAGCACCAGCAGAGGAAGCACCAGCAGAAACATCAGCACCAGGAGTAGCACCAGCAGAGTAAGCACCAGCAGAAGCACCAGCACCAGGAGCAGCACCAGCAAAGTAAGCACCAGCAGAAGCACCAGCCCCAGGAGCTGCACCAGCAGAAGAACCAGTACCAGCAGAGTCAGCCACAGCAGCAGAACCCCCAGCAGAAGCAGAGTCATCACCAGGGGGTGGGATGGTGGCCCTGTCCTTCTTGCCAGGGATGGCAGGAGTAGGCACAGGCTTCCTCTTCTTCCCCATGGTTGTTGGCTGGAGATGTGTCTGGCAGCAAGTCTTTCCTCTGAATGGTGACCTGCTTGCGAGCTGCATCCTTTTATATCCACGGGGCTGACACAATGCATCCTCCCTGCATGAGCAGTGAATGCTTTGCATCTGCTAGGCATCCGCTAGGCGTCCGTGATGCATCCGCATCATTCACTACGCATCCGCTCTGCATCCGCTCCTTCCGCTGCACATCTGCTTCGCTGAAGCCCTGCTTTGCTGCACGTCTGCTTCACAGGAAGCCCTGCGGATGTGCCGTCCTCTTCCATCCGCTTCCATCCGCTAGGCTTCCATGGAGCATCTGCTTAACATCCTCGCTACGTCCTCTCCCCGCCTGTTCCTTTCCGTTGTTGTCCACTATGTTTATGCAAATTTTGGGCACTTTTGAGAGCTGATAACAATGGATGGGACATTTTCTCGTCCACTGTGTCCTTTTTACATATGTTTTGCATCTGTCAGCCAATGTGACGGGGCCTTTAGTTACTCTGGAAAAGTATAAAAGTATTATTTGCTTAGAAGGGATAGTTGTATTATTTGAAACAATATAACTGTTCCATTGCTTTATTTTTGCTGGGGAGATGTATTTGGTTTCGTAGCTTCTAAATTTAAATATAAGAATAGAAGCATGTGAGCTTTAAGCCCCTGTCACTCTGCACAAACGGATGGAAAGAGGATGTAAAATGGACAAAAAAGCTTGACATCCGTTGGTTAACGCAATATATCGGTTCTGTACTCACTGCCTCAAAACTTTTGAGCAGAAAATGTATCCAATGCATCCGTTCTGCATCTGCTAGGCATCCGTTCTGCATCCGTTATGCATCCGCTATATCCGCTAGTCATCCGCTGCACATCCGCGCAACTCGCATCCGCTCAGACACAGGGAGGAAGCGGAACGGATGCGGAACAGATGCAGAACAGATACCTAGCGGATGCAGCATGGAAACAAAGCATTTAAAATAAAAAAAAAATGGTCGCTCAGTCCCAGGGGTGAAGGGTGCAGGTGCTGTGGAGATGGCTAGTGCTGGAGTGCTTGTCATCAGCTCCTCCAGAAGCAGAAGCAGCAGAAGCGCCAGCCCCAGAAGAGCGAGCCTGTGTTGCAGAAGCCCCAGCAGAACCAGAGTGCGGGCCAAGGGGCGGGATGGTAGCCCTGTCCCTCTTGCCAGGGCTGGCAGCAGATGGCTGAGGCTTGCTGTGCTTCCGCATGGTTGTGGGGTTGCTGGCTGGCAGGGAGGCTGGCAGGCACCAAGGCTGGCAGGAAGGCTTGCAGGGAGGCAGGCACCAAGGCTGGCAGGCAGACATGAACCAAGGCTGGCAGGAAGACGGGCATCAAGGCTGGCAGGCAGACTGGCTGGCAGCAAGGCTTGCAGGCAGGCTGGCAGCAAGGCTGGCAGGGAGGCTGGCAGCAAGGCTAGTAGCAAGGCTGGCAGCAAGGCTGGCAGGCAGACATGCAGGCAGGGCAGGCAAGGCAGTCAATGTGTCTGGAAGCAGGTCTTTCCTCTGAATGGTGACCTGTTTCCGAGCTGCTTCCGTTATATCCGTGGGGCTGACGCAATGCATCCTCCCCACATGCGCAATTAACACTCGGCATCCGCTTGGCTTCCGATGTGCATCCGCTAGGCTTCCACTGTGCATTCACTTCATCCGTTCGGCGTCCGCTCTGCATCCGCTGTATCCGTTCCGCATCCACTTTGCTGCGGCCCCCGGAAGCCTAGCAGATGTGCCATCCACTCTCATCCACTTCCATCTTCTGGGCTTCCGTTCCGCATCCGCTTTCCATCCGCCCTGCGTCCTTCCCACGTCCGTGTTATCCGCTCCAGTTATGCAAATTTTTGCCCCTTTTGAGAGCGGATAACAACGGATGGAACATTTTGCTCATCCACTGTGTCCTTTTTGCATCCGTTGGCCAGTGTGACATGGGCTTAAGATATGTAAAATGGATATTCATCAATGCCAAATCATTGTCAAAAACTATATATGAGATTTGTATTTGTGGAAAATATAATAAAAATCTATTTTTTTAAAAAAGAATCTTACTAGTATTTTTTTATTCATAAACTAACCAGAAACATAGAAATAAAAGCACAACAGAAAACAATAGAACAAGAGAGTTGGAAATGACTTTGGAGGTCTTCTCGCTCTTACTTTCAGGAAATTTCTTCTTTGTTCTTGGTTACTTCTCTCCTTGATTAGTTTCCATCCGTGCCTTTTTGTCCTTCCTTCAGGTGCTTTGGAGTTAACTTATTAGTTGACTCCCTCTTTTTTGTGGCAATCCCTGCTATTGTGTCTTCCCTAGTCCTTCTTTTCATTAAACTAGATATACCCACTTCCTGTAAATGAAACTTACCAAATTCCTGCAACAATCTTTCTTCATACGTTTTACCCTATAGTCTCCTCATCATCTTTGTTGCTCTTCTCTGCACTCAACCTCTTTTTTATATCTTGGTGATCAAATATGGATGCAATATTCCCAGTGTAGTCTTACAAAAGCATGATTACAAAGAGTCACTAACATTTCTGTGATCTTGATTCTATCCCTCTATTAATGCAGCCTAGATCTGTGTTGGCTTTTTTGGGGACTGCAACACACTGCTGGCTTATATTTAACTAATTGTAAACCAGGACTCCCAGAACTTTCTCACAATTAGAACTATTGAGTCAGGCACCACCTACGTTCCCAGGGCCTCCATTGCTTTTCTTAATCTTGATGAATTTCTTTACAATTATGATGTAATTTCTTCACAGTCAACAAAACTGCATTAGTAAAGACAGTTTGGAGAGACTGAGCCTTGGTCAACATCACCCGTTTAAGTTGAATGAATGAGAGAAGCCATGATTCATTAGGGTTTTGGGAAGCCTGGCTCATCATCTTTTATAGCAGATGGTAACTTTCTAAGGCTGTTGAGGTTACCACAAATTTTGAATATGACTCTCATCTCCTGCAATGTAAAATATATTAAAAGGTAATTGAATTGGGAAAAGGACACCAATAAACACATACTGTAAATCATATTAGCATTTTATTGTAATTCAATATAAGGAAGATACAATCTTATATAATAAATCTATTATGTTTCTAAATGTAATTTATTGGTCAAATAAAGAAGTCTTTACTTCTTTACAAAAAAGTCTTCATGGAGAAAAAGTTGTGTGTGCAATCCTTCTTCCTTCTTACTGCATGTATGTGAAGTTTCTTATTTAAAAACCCTAGTGGCAGAGTAAGAGGAAATTTGCATGCAAATTCTGCAAACAACTTGAACTTCAGTCCTGATGGAGCTCAAGGTTGACTCAACTTTCCATTCTTCCAAGAATGGAAGGATTGACCAAGATCATTGGGGCAATATGCAAATAATGCTTACATTGTAAATTGCCTAGAGTGCTGCAAAGTGCTATGCAATTGTATGCAGTTTAAATTCTTTTGCAATTAACAAGTTGAAGAAGACAATTATTTCTCAATAAAATTTAGAATTCAGAAAATTTTCTTCCAAATCATTGGAATTCATGTATCACTCATGCTGCCCTAGAAATCACACTAGTCTTTTTCCGGGCGAGCTGCTCTTTCGTATTCAGCTCTGGCCTCAGCATGATGATGTAGCACTTGGGCAGGAAAATGCAACCTAATAAACCACCACTTGAGGCCAAGATAGAGAAGACTTCCACAGCCACCATGGATTTCCCCTTAGTGCTCAAGTAGGTGGGCACAAAGGACACCCAAACACTGCAGAAGACCAGCATGCTGAAGGTGATGAGCTTGGCTTCATTGAAAGTGTCAGGCAACTTCCGGGCAAAGAAGGCCACCGTAAAACTGATAAGGGCAAGAAGCCACATGTAGCCCAGCACAACATAAAACATGATCTCGGAGCCTTCGTTGCATTGCACAAAAATCTCATCCATATGGGAATGCATGTCCAACTCTGGGAAAGGGGGAGAAATGGCCAACCACACAGCACAGATGCTTGTTTGAATAAGGGAGCACAAAACAATGACTGAGATGGACATCCTTTTCCCCACCCACCACCTCATGCGGTTCCCTGGCTTTGTGGCCATGAAGGCCAGAACCACAGTGAGGGTCTTAGCTAACACACAAGCCACCGCAATGGAGAAGACAACTCCAAAAACTGCTTGCCGGAGCGCACACGTGACTGTCCCTGGACATCCGAGGAAGAGGAAGGAGCAAAGAAAACACAGCAGGAGTGAGAAAAGCAGGGTGCAGGTGATATCCCAATTGTTGGCTTTGACGATGGGAGTGTTCTGGTGGAAGATGAATGTCCCCATGATCACAATTGTGATTACAGCAAAAGAAACAGCAAAGCCAGTCAGGACTTCTCCCAGGACTTCTTTGTAGGATAAATAGATGATAATTTTGGGAATACATTGATGGTGTTTTTCATTTGGATATTGTTCTTGCGGACACCTCTCACATTGGTTGGAATCTAAAAAAAAAAATCTAAAAATGCTACATATTGAATTGAATTAAATTTTTAATAATTATGCTTTCCTGAAGCTGTTTTTGGAGAGAACAAACCTCTTTTATAAATTTTGCTTGAAGAAAATTCTTTAAAAATATTTTTGTGTTCAGTAGACCATGTTTCCTGAATGAGAGATTACAAAGTTAAATAAAGAATGTGGGTTGAATGGCTTATGGGGGATGAAAGGGCCCTGATTCCCTTCAAAAGACACACCTGGGAATGGAATTTAAAGGAGAGGCAGATGGGTGGGGGCAGTTGTCAGGAACAAACATTGAGTTTATCTAGTGCTGGCTGTTGTGTTGACTTCCTGGCATCCTCCCAACTGGTTTGATTTACTGCTGTGTTACTTCACTTCTGGAACTCCTTATCTTGCACTGCCAGATTTATTACCCTATCTTGCCTTGTTGGATTTATAGTTTAAAGTTTTTTCTTTACAATGTTTGGACTGGACTACTTGCAGCCAAAGGCTGTTGCAGGTTTGTGGGAGAGTTCTTCTCCAGACCAGAAAGTAATTAGGACATTGGGGGCAAAGTTGGAGCTAATAAAGCGACCAATACTTATTATCTGAATGAGTTCCCTTTGTGCCATGCCCCAGGTCATCATACTATGCTTTTCTTTAAAACTATATTCAAGAACCCAAACTTGGTTAGAGCACAATGTATTTTTAAGAAATATAGATCTTTTTTTCTTACCAATCATGCTGGAAATGCTGTCCTCTGAACACTCAACACAGTCATAGCAGCAAACCTGTTTCCCCTCCTTAATTAATTTCCGGTGTCCTGGATGGCAGCTTTCTACACAGGTGGCAGAAGGTGGTGTCTAATAGGAATGGCAAGAGTGAGGAATTAAAATGAATTACAATCAAGCTTTGAATCAAACAGTCAGCAATCATCTTCTCTTGTTATTTCTTTAAAAAAAATTTTTTAATTGATTTTAAAACAAACATAAACAAACTAAACATAAAAACGTTAAGCCGTCTTCCATATATATACCCACAGTGTGCTGGTTGGTTTACAAATTGTTTTATGCTACCATTTCATAATCTTCAATTACAATTACATTATATATCCTCTCATACTTTCAATCAAATATCAAATACATTAATATCTTTATTAATCAATCGTTGACTATACTTTGATTCATTCAAGTTTTATGAAATAATCATATTTTATTTAGATATTAGATTTTATAACAATTCATATTATCCTCCCAGATCTATCAAAGAATCATTTTGTAGATATAATTAAAAAAGAAAGAAAAAAAGAAAATACATCTTTATATATTTATTATTTTCCAAAAAATCTACATATTTCATTATTATGTTTTGTTATCTAACCATTCATAGAATAGATCCCAAATTTTATAAAATTGTTTATCATCTTGTTTCGGAATTGATGTATCTTCTTTTTTATTTTCTCTAAAGAAAAAGGCCAGTTCTTTCTCCATCCACTGTGTAAAGTCTTTTTCCTTTAGAATAGTATTATTTAACGTCCATCTAGATTTTCTTCTTTGTCCTTTCCATTTAATTGTCATTGGATTATGATCTGCCCAAGTACTTGTTTCAATGTTTACTTCTTGAATATTGGTTAACAATTCTGTTGACATCCATATCATATCTATTCTGGACCATGACAAATGCCTACTTGAATAGAAAGTGTATTGTTTGGTTTTAGCATTTCTTTCTCTCCATGTATCTTTTAAGTTTGTTTCGTCCACCATTTTAAAAAAGGATTTAGGGAGAATCTTTGTGCTTTGCTTTGTTGTTTTCTGTGCTGCATAATCCAGTTTATTGTCTACAATTCTGTTAAAATCTCCCATAAAAACTATATTAGCATAGTCCAGTTCAATTACTTTCATGTGTAATTTTTTATAAAATTCTTCTTGATTGTCATTCAGGGCATAAATTGCAATCAGGAGTGTTTTTATATTATTATCTATTATTTCCACCATAAGTATTCTTTCATCATCATCAGTATATATCAATTTCATTGGGATAATATCTTTAATATATAGGACCACTCCTCTTTTCTTGCATTGTCTCAAAGAAGTAAACATTTCCCCTAATTATGGCTGTCTCAGCAATTGTTCATGTTACTTTTTAATGTGTACTTCTTGTAGACAAATTATATTAAATTTTAATTTCTCTTATTTATGAAAATTTTTCCTTCTTTTAACAGCTGAATGAAGTCCATTTATGTTGATTGTAATTTTTTTTTCCCATGGTTAAATTTTGTAGTTAGGTTTAACAGCTCTCGTAGATCTTGGTTCCGTTGTTCTTTAGTCTCCTCCTTTCCACCTACTGCACCTTCTTCTTTTTCAGTTGTCATTTGGTAGTCCTCTTGGAATTCAATTAGTGAAATTTCTTTTTCTGCCTCTTTCTCCTGTTTAAAAAATTCTGCGTAAAATGATTCAGCTTTCTCAATTGAGTCAATTCTATATCTCTTTTCTTGCCATGTGAACATTAAACCTTCTGGAATCAGCGAACTATAATTCACCTCTTTTTTAAGTAACAATTTGGTCAATAATCGATATTCTCTTCTCATCTCTCTCACTCTTCTGGGCACTTGTTTCAAGACCACAATCTCCTTATCTTTGTATTTCAATGTTTTCTCTCTTGCCACTTGCAATATTTGCGTTTCAACGGCTTTCTTTGTAAATCTGATGTGAACTTCTCTTGGTAAACTATTTCTCATCGCATATCTTGTAAAGACTCGATAAACCTTGTCTATTCCAACCATCATCTTCTCTTGAGTTGTTTCCAAAGCTTCAGCCAATATTTCTATCATTATCTCGGCTAGGTTTTGTCCTTTTTCTTCCTCTATGTTTTGAAATTTGAGATAAAATTCTGATCTGTCCGTCTCCCATCTCAGCATACCACTTTTATCTGATTCAACTACAGTTAATCTGTTATCAATGTCTCTAATCTTCTTATCTCTTTGTTTACCTTCTTCTTCAATTTCTTGGAGCCTCTCATCATACTTCATCATCATTTGTTGGATGCTCTCTTTTTCATTGGTTTTCTCTGTTCAATGTTCTCTGTTCTTTGTTCAATATTCTCTGTTCTTTGTTCAGTGTTCTCTTTTCTCTTTTCAGTATTCTCTGATCTTGTTTGAATATTTTGAATTCCTTGCATAATCATCTGCAGGGTCACTTTTTGTTGTTCTTTTTCTTGTTTTAACATTGTCTGCTTTGAGCATTGTCCTCCAGATGGTGGAGAGCAGGAAGCAGAAGTTGAAGAACCAGGAGTTGTTAACTTCCTACTTATTTTAAGAAATTCAAGATCTTTCAAATTCTTCTAGACCTTAATCCAGTTGTGAAATACCCAATTATAATTCCAAGTAAAAATAGTGGAAAAAAAACCATAGGTAATAATAATTAAAAAGAAAAAAGAAAAAAAATTCTTCAGGCTCTTGTATACCTTAATCCAATCAATTAATTAAATAACAATGAAGATTCAAAAGTAGAGAAAAGGGGCATAAGCACACCATAAACAGACATGAAAAAAAAAGAAAAAGTGTAAAATCCCAAGAAAGGCAAAGAGATGAGAAAAAAGACTAAAAAAAAAAAAGAAAAAGATTCTTCAAGCTCTTCAACACCTTAATCCAACTAAGAGATCTCAAATATAAAAAAAATACATAAAAAGAAACCATAAAGAAACCAATATGAAAGGTAAATAAGTTCCAGAAAGCCAAAAATCAAAATAGCTATTACTAAAAAAAAAAAGAAATAAAGAAATAAATTGATGAGGGGGAGTAGCACAGCTTGGAAAAAATGAAAAAGAAAGCATACTGCACTTTGTTTAATTATCCAAGGCTCTTATAATAGCTCTCTTCTCCAAGGGCTTATCACCTTTTCTTTTCTTTTCTTAGGTTTCAACACAGACTCCAGCTGCTAATAGAAACTCAGAAGAGCATCTGCAATAATACTCTCCAATGTTCTTCCCTCTATCTTATCAACCAGACAATGTCCTTGAAACAAAATCTCAGTTCTTTCTCAGCTTTGTCTGGTAAAAAAAAAACAGGATACTTCCAAACCCCTAGTTGGCAGTGTTACAAAGTTTCTTTAGTTTTCACTTTCCCCCACTCCTTTTCCAAGCAAAATATAATAAGAATTAATAAAAAAAGTATTTAAAAAATAACTATAGGGGAATCTCTGACTTAAAATATTATAAAATCAAAAAGGAGAAAAGAGTAAATAACAAGAAAAAAAAAGAAATCAGTCCAGTTTCAAAATATAAGATTGTATATAAAAAATCCAGCAATGAAAAAAAAATATTACTTTGACATTCTTGTTTAAAATCACTTCTGTCAAAACTTTTACAGATTCTTTTTTTCCTTTAGGGTGTCCTTTCAAATCTTAGAGTATATATTAAAAAATTCTCACCAAACTGGCACACTCTCTCTTTCTTTTCTCTTCCATTTCGGAGCCGTCCCAACTTCAGCAGCTTTAATGGCTGCCTCTTTGCTGCTGGCAAAAAAAGCTTCTCCTGGATCTACCAGGGACTTTGCAATATCCCTGGGATCCTCAGGATGCGCTCTTTACATTCGCCCTCTCTTCGGGACGGTTTAGATCTGATTGGACCATCCAAGAGCTAAGATATCGGCAAGCGATCTCAGACCTTCAAGATCGCATGCCGTATCATCACGCCCTCTTGTTATTTCTAATAATGCAAAATTTGGAATTCCTAGTAGTGATTGCGAGATTCAGTCAGAGGAGCAGTTAACATCCAAAAAATCTTTAAACTGCTGTTGAACATTTGAGTAGAAATCCCTTCATGACCCATACACAGCACATAAAGGAACTTGAGATGTCCTAAAGGGGATAATAAAAGTGTATGTTTCTCATAATCTTAATCAGCTGCTTTTAATTTAAATAGTAACAAGAAAATCCAAAATAAATTTGCAATGTGTGGGAAATTGTGTTGAAACTGCTGAACTGATGGCAAAAATATTCATGTCCAGATTTTGCTATCCTTTTCCAATTATCCCTGCATTACATTGCCTCTCAAGAGTGGTATCCTGGTTTCCCATGTACAGATTGTCCAGCTTTCTGAGCATAATCAGTTATCAAAAAACCACCTGCCAATTAGGAGATACAGGTGTGGCAAGCACAGGACTTGGTTATTGTCCAACTTTGATCTATATCCACAGTACGTCTGTAGTATCTTGTGATGAATAATAAAATGGGGTAGCACAATACTCCAATCTTGCTTGCATTGCAAACTATACAAGCACTTGTGCCTGCTGAAAAGTTAATCAGTTCTCTGAAAAAATAAATTTGCTATATTTTTCAAAGCACATCACTTGAGAAACCCACTAAATCTCTAAATGGCCAGCAGCTGTCCCAGACTTTTGAATTGGCTTTGGGAAACAAGATATGATATTGGCAAGAGAAATATTTCCTGCAAAACTCCAGGGAAATGTGAAGTTTATATTAGCATGAAGTGGAAAATAGGTGTGATGATTTTTTTTTTTAAACAAATTTTATTCAATTTTTCACATTAAAAAAAAAAAACTCTTATTAGTGGACAACATATTTCCGGGTCATCATCTTTACATACAAATATGACAGCAATTATACATTCATATATGCATACTTAATTCTATTATTACCTTTTCCATTCCAAATTTTCAGTAAGGAGAGAAACAAACACGTTAATTCTAGCCTCTTTCATTAATCTCAATCGAAACATCTTTTTGTTTCATTCCAATTATTTCAAATATAATCCTTTAATATTTATTTTAAAAAGAAAGATAAACAATATGTGTTTGCCTAATAATAATAATAATAATAAGTTACCCATGTCTCTTCTTGCTTTTAATAGTCTATATTAACTTGTTAATTTAGTTGGTTCTTTAGTCTGTCATATTCCGTTTCCATTACACATTCTTTTTATATTCTAGATTAATTCTAGATTAATACAAATTTTAACACTAAAAAAAAAAAGTATAGGTTTCCCCCCTTTTACTGTTTTGAGTGTGACACCTCAATGATTAAAATATACCTTTATTCCCTCATCTTGATTCCCAATAAACCATTATTTTTAAGAAATTACAATAAGAATCATTATATCTTTTCATTTGGATTCCGCAGCATACTTTCCTTGCTTGGTTTTTAATAAGAGTTATCAGTATCTATATTACCCTATTTTCCAAATATTTTTAATTGCAGAAATGTTATTACCCCTTGTCACCCTGCAGAATCCCCTTTTTAATTCGTCAACCATTATCTCTGAAAAAAACAATTTATTTTCAACATTTTAATATTTCTTTATTTCATGCACTTGTTTCTTACTGCTTCTCCTCCCCTTCTTTTCCCCATATCTTTTCTCATTCCAGTTTATATCCCTCTCTTTCTTAATATTTTCCTTTCCTCTTTTTTTGCTGGGTCTTTCTGTCTTTTCCGGCTTCACAGGTATTCCCCCTTTTGATTGCCTTCTTAAATTTCAACTTTTTATCCTTCCTTCTTTCCCCACTTCTTTTTAGTGTTCTTTGTGTTAATTGTCTGTTTAAAATGTCTTCTGCTTGAATTGACTCCTTCTCCATTGAAGCTCTTTCTATGCTCTTCAATCACCATATCCATTTTTTCTAACACAGAGCAAAGTGATTCACCTCTTTCCTGTAGTAATTCTCTCATATTTTTAAGTTCTATTTTTAATTCCCAAAGAGATATCATCATACACACTCCTATATTTTATGATCATTAAAATCCACAAAAAAACCACTTTTACTTTCCTTCTTTCTTCTTTCAATTTTCTAAAGTTCTCAGTTATTCCAGCTGAGGGTCTATACCAAAAACATCAATCAATCCCAAGTCAGTCTTGTTTTTTTCTTTATTCTGGTTCTTCTTTCAATTTCTAAGATTCTTACTTTGTTTCAATATTTTTTAATGTTATATCCATAATCCCAGTGAGCAGAACTCTCTTTCCCTACAATCTGAAAATATAATGTAGAATTGAGAACTTCTTTTTTTCAGGATACAAAAGTGTTCTAATATCTTTAAGAAGATATCAGATAAGTTTGGAACCACTCTAAGACGAGTTAAAGAAATTATCCCCATGAATATTCCAGAAATTGAGAAAATATCCCCATGTTTTAGTTAATTTGTTTAACTCACCTGCTTAAATTTGCGATTCCATACAATGGCAGTTGTATTTATGGTGAGGCCTTCCTTTTGAGAACTCTGAAGTTCAATACATCCAACTTGGACCTTGTGAAAGGAGCGATTGGGGAAAGTAATCAAGTTGATTATATCATATGCTGCTGCCAGGCTTCCATTCTCATTGAAAGCTATTTCTTCCCCAGCACTATTGTTGAAATGGAGGTTTTTCAGAAATAAACGAAGCTAAAAGATAAGAGAGTCAAGTGAGAAATCGGTGTCAATAGCAATCAATAGATTGTACAGTTCCATGCTGTGATTTACCAAATGTTCCTCAACTAATTTATAATGAACAACCAAACTTTTGAGTTAATAGTATTTGTTTTTATGTTCCAAAGGCATAATTTTATTTTGCTGGACTATATTCACATTTTATATTTAAGTATTATCAACAGAAATTTTGTTGGATATATTGCATATATGAATTTCATGAGGAATAATAATTATTAACAGAGTTGGAAGGGACCTTGGAGGTCTTCTAGTCCAACCTGCTGCTCAAGCGGGAAACCCTATACCAATTCAGATAAATGGCCTCCCAATGTCTCCAGTGTTGGAAGAGCCACAACTTCTTGAAGTAAGTCATTCCACTGATTAATTGTTCTAACTGTCAAGAAATTTCTCTTTAGTTCTAGGCTGGTTTTATCCTTGATTGGTTTCTATCTATTGCTTCTAGTTCTGCCTTCAGGTGCTTTGGAGATTGGATTGACACACTCTTCTTTTTGGCAGTCTGTTATATATAATGGGTATCACAACAAAACATATTTATTGGAGTACTGTTCCAGAAAACATGATTAAGAAGTTCTGTTATGACCTTGGTAGATTAAATCAGCTTTTCTTCAGACATGGGACAGAAACACTTTCATCAAACATACCTTAGAGAAAACAATTATTGCCATTGTATCCTACTCCTGTCTTCAATTTCATTGATTATTTTTATTATTTTGCAAAGTTCTTCCTTCTCTCTATTTTTGTAATTTTTTCTTTTACTACTCAACTACAAAATGCGGTGAAAATGGAAGTCCGATACTTGATTTAAAAGGGGTGGTTTTTTTTTTTTTTTGGATTGATGACTGGAAAGAGAAGGCTATCGGGGAAAATTTACTTCTGTATATCGAAGATAAAATCTGTAAATACAAATCTAAATTGCCACAAGGAATAAGCACTTTCAGAGGTAAGCCTTTAAACAACTAAAAATATACATTTTAAGACAAAAAGAACAAATATAAAAAGTTGGAAAGGGGGGAACCCAATTAAGGCAGAATATCAGCAAATTGCCCGAGTCTGGAAAAATATAATCAGGGAATCTAAGGCTCCAAATACATTATGTCTTATGAAAAAAAAAAGCTTCAATTAACATGTAAAAAAAAACAGAAAAAAATCAAGGAAACAATTGGTCCACCAATGGGAGAAAATGGCAAGAAGGTGATGAGCAATTGGGAGAAAGAAGAAATGCTAATTTTTAATTTTTTTTTTTTGCATCTATCTCTGTGGAAATGGGATAAAAAGCTCAACCTAAAAAAACAGAACTATGAAAAACAGATTAGGAACACAGCTTAAAATAGATAAGAAAATGGTAAGATAATAACTTCTCTACCCTAGACAAGTTTCAATCACAAGGACTACATCCAAAGATTCTGAAGGAACTGACAGACCTGATCTCAGGACCAATGAGCTATATCTTTCATGGAGATCATGGAGCACCAGGGAACTACTAGAGGACTGGCAAATAGCTGGTGTAGTTCTCATTTTCAAAAAAGGGAAAAAAGATTAATCCAGGACACTACAGATCTATCAACCTCACCTCAATACCAGGGAAGAATCTGGAAAAGGTAGTCAAGGAATGAATCTGTGAACATCAAGAGGCAAAAGAGTCATAACCAAAAGCCAACATGGGTTTGTGAAAAACAGATCATGCCAGGCAAACCTTTTTGCATTCTCTTATTAATCTACTGGATCCACTGCTTGGATTGCCCCATGACTATGTAGGATAAAGATTACAAGAATACAAGCAAGCAGTCAGATGAGGAGACCTCTGGTAATCTCACATTTCAGTGAACAAGGACACACATTTAATTTTGCAGCATCTAAATCATTGGCCATGCAGGTAGAAAGATAGCCAGGGAAATGAAAAAAAAGCCTGGTAAATGGGCCCCTTGTCAGTTAATAGGAATGCTGAATTACCATCACATTATCAAAGGCTTAGGAGCCGAAGTCTTGGTCGCACAAGGAAATGACAGCCAATTGCCAGCCATTAACACACCTATCAGCCAACAGAATCACATAAACACAATTCACATAACAGCCCAAATCACACATTTCAGTGGAGAGAAATTCCCTGAAGATGGGCTCCAGCATGAATCCGAAACCTCCAGAGAGTAAATCTCTGGTTCCATTGACCTACCCAAATTCAATCTCTCCTCATAATCCTATATATTCACCTTCATTTGTTAAAATATACTGTTAGTAAGTTTTGTAAAAATTGAAATAACAGTATTCTTATGGCTACATTCCCATTAAATTAGAAGGAATCATAACTCACTTGCCAAGGTTGGACTTTCAGCAAATTCCACTTCTCTCCATTGCCTGTTGCCATCTGCCTGGCTCTGGATGAATACATAGCATGGAGACCATGTGCTAGAGCATAGACAGCATTGTAAATACTGTAGCTCTGGCCAGACATCTCCATTTCAAAGACAGTTTCAGGGAGACTCCCCAGATTCTCTTTCCCAGTGCAATTTCCTTTGCCTGGTGCATGTACATTATACGTTGGAAGTGAACAGATAAATGAAGAACCCCAGAATGCAGGTAGCAAATACACTTTAGAATGATATGGGTTTAGGTTATCAAGAAACTCTTGAAAGCCTGGTACCTTATTTGTGTGAAGGGCAAAGGACAAGCTGCCATTGAAAGACAATGGTGTGAATCTGTGGGACTCAAAGACAGAAGTGACATCCCAGAGAGCACTTATGACCCAAACCCTCTCTATTGGCAGCCTGTTATTAATTTCATAGTTTTCAAGAATTACTCGTAAGCCTTCTATAGATTGCATCTCCCCATAAACTAGTATTACATTGGTTTTGCTATACCATAGGGAATGTGCTATGTTGTTTAGATTATTCTTTCGTAAAGTATTGGAGTCATAATTTGTCAATCTTGGAATAAATTGAATTAAAGAAATGCAAATATCACTCTGGATGAATTCTGGTCTCAGAATTCTGAGAAATCTCTCTCCAGTAGTGTCTTCTGGGATGAGCAGATCAATCCAATTCCATCCAAAATATTTCAAGATCTGAATAATCCCAACATATTGGAGGTTTTCATTTGGAGTCATCCAGAAGAAAGAAGGAAACTGCTGTTTATCACTCAACATAAGGTCAAAAGTGCCATAACTGAGCTGCAGAATGGGAATAATAATGATGTGTTTTCAGAGTAGGTATTGTTTTTGCAGACATGTCAAAAAGGAGGAAGGAAACACATTTTATTTGACCTTATTTCCATAAAAAATCCTGATGGGAGAGATAAATACTAAATCTGGGGATCAACAAGTCTTTCCTGAGTGGTTTTGCAACCAATCCATTATTAGTATTCCATTTATCACTTTTTAGACAGAGTCATGTCAATCTTTAATTGTGCTATGTAGAAATAGACAGCAGATAGGAATGAGTAACAAGAGAGGAGGATGAAGGATTGGAGAATATTAATTACCCAATCCTTTGATATTCAAATATCAAGTTTGTGATACTCAAACTGTATTGTGTTTGAGTTGTGCTACTCAAATAATTTTCATCTTGCATTTTATAAGGATAACTCATCTATTACTTTACTGAAAAATATATTTACTATTGTTGTGGCATAAACAAAAAGAGAAGAAAGTCAGATAACATGAAGCACACCGAGAAGATAGAGAGACAACATCAGACACACGACTACAATAACAATTAACAATGGCTAAGTTTGACAGAAGAGCGAGAGTGAAAACTTTGTGTCTCTCTTGACACTTGAAATGATAAAAGAGGAGGAAGAGGAGAATAAGAAGAATGAAGATAGAAAGAATGTCAGCTACACCATTTCTTACACAGTAATTGAGGCATTGCATTTCTCCGACAAAAAAAATAAATAAAAACTAACCAAAATGAGTCCCCCAATATATTATTTGTTTTTGAAAGCTTCCCCCTACTTTTAGTCCTCAGATAGTTTTTTTGAAAAACTTTTTTTGAAAGAAAAACTTTTTTAAAAAAACTATCACCTTTTCCTTCTTTTTGTGCATTTATGAGCCCAGATACCTACCTGTGGAATTTTGTAGGCATTTAAGATATTTGCCATCTGGATGGTATTCTGGGAAGGAAGATCACCAATGATGCCCATGATGTTTTGGTCCTTTCCCTTCCTGTAATTGAGGGGACAGCGACTTTCCACAAAGAAAAGAGACAAAATGCTCTCAGAGGCTTTCACTGCCTGAAAACCATTCTCATATATCTTGGGGACCAAGGTAATGTTGGGTAACAAGTTGTCATTCATATTGATCTCCTGAATGGCAAAACTGAAGGCGAGGACATGCTGTAAGTTTTTAGGCAAAGGCCTACAAGAAAAATTTCATTTAGTTCTATAATCTTAGAATGTAACGAGGATTGGATTTAGATAAATGTATTTCATAATGTTTTTCTCCATGTCTAAAATGACTTATCTTTCCGCTTTAATGAGTATTAGAGAAATAAAAAAAGCACTTATATTCTGAAGCACTTCTTTGAAAAAGAATGAACAGAATAACGGAGTTGGAAGGGACCTTTTAGGTCTAACCTCTAAGTCCAACTGTTGCTCAAGCAGGAAACCTTATGCCATTTCAGACAAGTGGTAGTCCAATCTCTTCTTAAGATCTTCCCATGTTGGAACATTCAAACTTCTGGAGGCAAGCCATTCTGCTGATTAATTGTTCTACCTGTCAGGAATTTCTGTTTAGTTCTAGGTTGCTTCTCTCTTTGATTAATTTCTATCCATTGCTTCTTTTCCTGCCTTCAGAGGCTTTGCAGAATCGATTGGCTCCCTCTTCTTTGTTACAGTCCCTGAGATATTGAAACACTACACCTGTCACCTCTGCTCCTTTTTATTAAACTATATATTCCCAATTCCTGCAATTATTATTCTTTTTTTTTAGTGTGCAGTCCCCTAATTATCTTGGTTGCTGTTCTCTGCACTCTTTGTAGATTCACTGCATCTTTTTTAGTTAAGATAGTCCAGAAGTGAGGAAGGAATAGAATGAGGAGCTGAGGTGAAGTGTTTGAATCAGACTTGAGGATCTGGTGGGTATTTGTGCATCACATTTTGAGAAGTTTAAAACTGGGTTTTAATGCAATTAAAAGGAGTGTTTCATATATCAGGGCAAAAATGCAATTGTAGGGCAGAAACTGATGGATTGTTAAAAACAATCCCAAGTACTCAAGATGTAAGATTTTATTACATTCATATATTTACACTTCTACTTTTCTATGTTTCTACTTACCCTGCAGTAAACAAGGGGATAAACAAGGAATAAGTGACAAAATTTTAACAGTGTCATTAAACAATAGGAGAAGCACAAAAAAATATAACTTTTATTAATATGTTAAATGTTTTTGTCTGGATTTCTTTTTATCTTTATTTTGCGTACAAAATAAAGCAAATATATATTATTATTAAAATTAAAATTGGGAATTTTTCTCCTCAGCAGATGAATTTACATTCAACAGTTATATTCCAACACTTGAAATATCATAAATCAAGGTAGATGTATAAATAAGAATGATCCCTAAGCCAGTTTAAATTCTCATCTAACATGGAAAAAATTTAACCAGAATCTCTCGTATATAATCGTGTTAAAAAAAAACACTTGAACGATAGATCAGAGTTTCTTTTAAAGGAGTACTTGCCTTCCTTTTAAAGATCCTGCTGGAGGTTTCATAAAGTTGGGCAAAGGCAATTCAGAATATATAGTAGACACAAATTCTCCAATGACTATATCACTGAAGTGGGCAGGAGAATTAAGCTGCAAATGCAGTTTGTTAGCACACATAGAGTTGAAGGTTTTGCTGAAAGAAGCCTGGCGGATAAGGAGAGAGAGTAGAAACCAATGACAAAGTATATGAGTATCTTTGAATGCCGAAGTAATTTGGCTCCAGTCACAGCAGGGCAGCCACATCTTCATCACAACACTTTGCCTGGAAGAATGAAAGAATCTCTAATCGTTATCATCTTAGTGATTCATACTGCAACCTATTGAGCCTATTAATTCTCTGTAGGTTTTGTGCCTCTCCCTAAAAACAAGTTTAATTAATTAGTTTAGATAATTACAAGGGAGATAATTCCCTTTAGCAAACCTATCCAACTGATTTTAGAGTTGAAGAAATTGCACAGTCCAAACCCATGGATTGTCCAATTCATAGCAGCACTTCATCAGGCAAGAAAAAAATGGTCTTGAGATCATAGCAGGTTTTGGAAATTGAGTTTTGCATGCTGATTAAAAGAGGAAGAGATAGATTAGTAGTTAGGTAGGTTTTCCCTTCTCACCTCACAACCTCCTTATTCAGAGAAATACTTACCAATTCTGCCCCTTGCTTTGCTGAAACTGTCACATTGGGAAAAAAAGGAAATTCTGTAGGAGCATATTTATACAGATTCTCAATCATCCAGGTGATGGTTATCTGAAAAGTGCTTTTTCCCCCAAAAGTAACTGGTGTTTCTTATTTTATTCTTTGAAAACACTTCAAATAGAGGAATTCAGGAAGGTCAAAGGCCTTAAGATAAATAAAATAAAAACAAAGTTATTGACTAGAAATTTAAAAGATAATAATAATAAAAAAAAAGAATTAGAAGGAAAATTGGGAATGCGAAGTGTGAAAAAGATAAAATATTTAGGCATTTGGTTTACAGCAAGATGCTCTTCAATTAAAAAAGATAACTTTGACAAATTAATAATACAAATCAAAAAAGAATTGGAAACATGGGGGAAATTACAGCTATCACTACTGGGGAAAATTACGGCGATTAAGATGTTTACCCTACCAAAAATACTACATCTTTTTCAAACTGTACCAATAAGATTGGATAAAACCTTTTTTTGGAGAATTAGATCGAATAATATGTAAATTTGTTTGGGATGGGAAAAAAGCTAGGATAAAAATGAAATTGTTGCAGGACAAAAGAGAAAGGGGTGGCTTTGGACTCCCTGACTGGGAATGTATTATCAGGCTGTGGCTATGGTATGGATTAAAGATTGGATCAACCTGGAAAATAGAAGAGTATTGTCGATAGAGGGTCATGACTTGCAGAGAGGGTGGCATAGTTTCCTATGGGATGGGAAATGTAAACAGCATGCATATTTTCAGAGACACATGATTAGAGATTCATTAATTCAGATATGGAACAAGATTAAAAGAATCATTACGCTAAAATACCGAACTGGTTGTCAACTATGGAAGCACAAATATACCCAAACGCAATGGATCTGGGAAAAAAGAGGAGTTACAAAGACCCACAAGGAAGATTATTAGACCCACAAGGAAGATTAAAAATGAGATAAGAATTACCAAAATATAAAGATAGATTGGTGGTCATACATGCAAGTCCAGGCGAGACATCAGAAGGAGAAAGAACAATTTGGTTTCTTCATGGAAAAGCATCAGTTAGATAAAATTCTACAAGAAATGGAAAATAAAATGATTTCAAGAATATATAACTTTCTACTAGATTTTAAAATGGAAGAGGAGGTGGTCAAAGAGACGATGCTGGTATGGGCAAAAAATGTTGGCCATAATATAGACCTGGAAAATTGGGAGAGAATGTGGAGATCAAATTACAAACTAATTGCATCCACAGTATACAAGGAAAATCAATACAAAATGTTCTACAGATGCATCTGTAGCATTCACAATGGACAAAGCTGAAGTCTTCACTCCGGTCCGTGTTTCCAGTGGGAACACGGACCGTTCCTATTGGTTGATGCCATTTGACAGTCAGCTATTAAAGGGAGCTGTCAAATGGAATCAGCTGTTGTCCACCAGCTGGCTGTCTTGTTAACACAGCAGCCATGGCAATCCTTTATTGTTTCAATAAAGTAAAAAGCTGAAGTTCACTCTGAGTTTGCCTCAGGTTTATTCCGCTGCTCTACAACTCTGGCGATGAGGGCAGAATACATATAAGAGGCAACTGGGCAAAGAATTGTTGAGCGAAGTCACTACAAAAAGAGCTGAAGTCACTACAAAAGAGCCGGGGTCACTACTGAGCTGAATGTCACTTTAAGAGCTACTGTCACTATTCATGAGTGCGAATTTCAACTTTCTCCAACAATTCCGGCACCGCTGAGTTGAGATGACTTCGAACCCTTCATTCCCACCTTTCATATCATCAGTGGAAACATGGGAGTCCTACAGAAACCGGTTTGACTGTTTCCTGGACGCCATAGACCTTGCTGACATTTTTGACCATAGGAAAAAGTCCTACTTTTTAAGTTTTTGCGGAGCGACAGTATTTGACACTGCTACAGCATCATTGGCCCCACGTTCAATTAAGACGGTTCCATGGGAAGAATTGCAGGAAATTCTTTCCAATCACCATTTCCCTTAGCCATCCTGAATTGCCAGGCATCATGCATTTAGAAGACGAACTCAGGCTGAGGGAGAGACTATTAGTGGGTACATGGCTGTCCTATGAACAGCTGCATTGTGGGTTTAGAGACTATTTGGAAGACATGTTATTAGACCAACTAGTTTGTGGAGTCAGGGATTTAAGGCTACAAAGATGTTTACTGACTAAAGGGGATTTAACTCTCAAGTGAGCAATTGAAGAATCTCAAGCTGCTGAATTATTCAGCAGCAGAAATTCAGGGAAATCCAATTAGCCAGAACAGCTCAGGCATCCATTATGGTGAAGCCTCCTCAGAAGAAGGCTCTGAAGGGGCTAATGATGTAAATCACCTCAGGCAGCAAAGATTCAGCCAAGGGGAGAATAGGCCAAACTCCAATCCACCCCCATGATCTCAGCCCATTTGCCTAAGCTGTGGGGAAAACCACCTCAGGGCATCCTGTAAGTTCAGGAATGACATTTGTCTAAAATGCCAAAGGAAGGGTTATCTAGCCAGGATCTGTCAAGCAGGGAAGACTTTTGTCCAAAGGCCTCAGACAACTCAACATTTCCAAAAACAAGTTAAAGACTGTTTCACCTGCTATCAAGCCAAGCTGACTAACAAAGGCTCTAACAAAACCAGTGTTTTTGTTTCTATAGAAGGAAAACTTTGCAGGGTGGAGGTTGACACAGGCTCAGCACTGTCCATCATCTCATGGAGCACCTTAAAGCAACTGTTTCTCAGAATGACTGAGAAGAAGCTTCACAGTTGCCAGTTAACCCTACGTGACTACCAAGGTAAAATCATCCCAGTCATCGGAAAAGTCAAGTTTTTTTGGACAATTTCAAAATTTCAAAGGTCACTTGCCTTTAGTGGTAGTAGATGGTGCCCTCCCTAGCCTGTTGGGGTTAGATTGGTTCTCTGCCCTTGGCCTCAAAATAAGCGGAATCCACTCTATTACAAATGCTGAAGTGGACACCTTGTTTAATAACTATGCTGATGTGTTCAGCAAGGGACTGGGCTGTTATTCAGGAACCCCAATATCTTTCAACTTGCACCCTCAGGCAGTACCAATTTGTTTAAAGCTTCGTAGGGTACCATTTGCAATTCGCCCCAAATTAGACATTGAACTGGACAAATTAATTAAACAAAGTGTATTGGAGCCTGTGGACTTCGTAAAATGGGAAACCCCAATAGTGACACCCCTGAAGAAAGACGGGAGTGTGAGAATCTGCTCTGATTATAAGACATCATTGAACAAATATTTACAAATCAGTGCCTATCCAATCCCTGTTATCCAGCACCTTCTACATTCTTTTGAGCCAGGAACCATTTTCACTAAATTAGACATGTCACAGGCCTACCAACAGTTCCCTGTTGATGACACAACCACTGAACTACAAACTATTGTTACACACAGGGGCGCTTTTAAATGCAGGCACCTCCAATTTGGCATAAGTGTAGCCCCAGGGATTTTCCAATCCTTAATGGAAAGGCTTCTCCAAGGATTACTGGGTGTAGTTCCGTATTTTGATGACATTTTAATATCTGCCCTTGACAAGCCACAACTACTGCAAAGAGTCAGAGGAGTCCTCGATTGTTTCAGACAGCATGGCCTTAAACTAAAAAAAGACAAGTGCACTATTACCAACCCACAGGTAGAATTTTTGGGATACAAAATTGATGCCTCTGGTATTCACCCAATCGAATCCAAAGTAAGTGCTATTCATGAGGCACCCACACCAACTAACAAGACTGACCTCCAAGTTTTTTTTGGACTTCTTAACTTTTACACTTCATTCTTGCCTCATAAAGCTTCCATTGCAGAGCCTTTGCACAGACTCTTAGACAAACAATCCCCCTGGCACTGGGGACCTAGGGAAGCCCATGCCTTCCATGCTGTCAAATCATTACTTAAGGCCTGGTCCCACTGCACTTACGGATGCAAAGAGGATGTGAAACATTAAAAAAAACTTGCCATCCATTGGAAAATGCTATGCATCCGTTGTGTACTCACTGCATACGTTTCATACGGTCTATCTGTTGAGCATCCATCCACTGCAATTTCATCCGTGCAAGAAGTTTTGACCTGCACAAAACTTTGTGAACGGATGAACTTTCCGCCACGTACGATGTACATCTGCAACATATACGGGCAACAAACGTTCTATGTTCGTTATCATCCGTTAAACATCTGCTGTATCCTCTCTGCATCCTCTGGACACCCCCTCAACTCATATCCGCTGCAGCTGAAAACGGAAAGAGGGAGGAAACAAAAGGGACACGGAACTTCTATACAGCATTAGTAGCACGGAAATAGAAAGGATGTAAGCGTATGCATCTCATATATAAAGGATTCAAAATGGACAAAACGCTTGTATCTGGGATGTATCTCATATATATAGGATGTGTGGAGTATGTCTAGAATATGTAAAAGGACACCTAGCAGACAACCGATATTTTCTACAAAAAAGGGAGAGAAAATCATCTGGATCACAGTATGAGTCCAGCAGCCGTGGTGTACAGACCTCTTCACCCTTGGTCTTGTTCTTCAACATCAACAATTGTTCTCCACCATGGTTGATGACACAGTCCGTATGATAGCTGCACTCATTCATCACCAGAACCAAAACCTGTTAAGACTGTATCAAGTTTTACACAAAAGGAGAAGAAGCAGACGTCCAAGAGCTGTGTGGGTCTGAGGATGGATCATGAGAAGAATGGAGTTTGAACTGTATGACCAGCTGATGGAGGAGCTGAGGAAGGAAGACCCTCATGCATTCCATCACTTCATGAGGATGCCACCAGCCATGTTTGAAGAATTTGTAGAGTGTCTGAGACCCAGGTTGACCAAGCCTAACATCAACTTCCGTCCCAACCTGGACCCTGGACTGAAGATGGCACTGACTCTGCAGCACCTAGCCTCTGGAACCACATACAGAAACATACAGTATGCATGGAGGGTGCCACACAACAGCATCAGCAAAGTGGTCAGAGAAGTGGTACAGGCCATCATTGAAGAATACGTGGAGGAGCTCCTCAGGTGCCCCACCACTGAAGAAGGCTGGAGAAAACTTGCAGACAAGTGGTGCCAGAGGTGGAACTTTCCCTACACCGTTGGAGCTATAGATGGGAAGCACGTGGCCTGCAAAACTCCAGCCAACTCAAGGTCCACTTATTTCAACTACAAGGGCTTCTTCAGTATCATCCTCTTTGCCATTGTTGATGCTGACTACAAGTTCATCTACATCGATGCTTCAGGCAACGGGTAAACTTCAGATGGCCAGGTATACAACACAAGTGACCTCAAGGATGGGCTGGAATGCAACCTCATTATGGGTTTTCCAGTTCTAGACCCCCTATCCAATGACACACAAGATTTGCCCCACTTCATGGTTGGAGATAACACGTACTCCCTCAGAACCTATCTCATGAAGCCATATAGTTCAAGATACCTCACCTGTGAAGAGAGGATCTTCAACTACAGGCTGTCCAGGGCAAGACAGGTGGTGAAGAATGTCTTTGGCATCCTGGCCAATAGGTTCCAGATACTTCTCACCACCATACAGCATGACCCAGAGACTGTGAGGAGCATCATGGAAGCTTGCTGCATCCTGCACAATCTCATGCGCATCTGCTACCCAGTGTTGCAGAACAGACTTGTTGACCGTCAACAAGGGAATGGGAACATGGAGCCTGGTGAATGGAGGCAAGGACGTAACCTGATAGACACTGTGGATATACAAGGCCCCAACAGAGCTTCACATGAAGGGAAGAAGCAGCGCAACCTCCTGAGACACTGGTGCAACTCCCCACCTGGAGCAGTGGAGTGGCAAGACAGGATGATAGAAGATTAATGGATGCTTCCTTGAGGCTGTCACATAACACTGATAAGATTGTGCCATGTATGTTGAGTGGTCCTACAATGAATAGGGCATTAATAAAGAGCTTTGTTTATTTTAAAATGTGTTGATCAATGAATAAATTGTTATTGATAAAAAAGGTCCATATGTGTGGCAGCTGGGATGGTGGACCATACAGTCCCACTATGGTTGCACTGGAGGTTTATCTATCCCACAACTATCCTTATCTATCCCACAAACATGCAAAGGCTTAACCATTTTTTCAAAGTTTTCACCAACACTTTATTAAGTAAATAAAATGAACCAAGTAAACTAAGTGTCTTAAGTAAAGATAATCTTTATTAACTTTCTGAGGTAAACTTTATGACTGTATTAAATAAGCAAAATGAACCAAGTAAGTGTCTTAAGCAAAGGTAAACTTAACAAGTAAACAACTCAGTCTCTGACACTATTCTCAGTCACTCTGAGTCATGTCAATGGTCTTAGCTGTTAAGCCGGTAGTGACTGTGGAGGTGGCTGTGGCTTGAGTGCTGGTCTGAGACACCATTAGGGTGCTTGGCCCCAATGATACAACAGGGAATGGTGTGTTCAGGAAGCTATCCAAGAGCTGACTCAGTCCCATGAGGTTGAGAGGCCCTTCATCAAGGACTTGAGATGTTAGGCCCAATACTGATGACAGATTGTCCGTTGATGGGCTTGGCTGTCGGGTGGTGGAAGGAGGAGTGTAGTGGGGTTGTCTGGTCTGCAGCTGGGTGAAGAGTGATGTCTGTGGCGTGCGATGAACCTGGGCCTGGACTGGGAAGTTCTGCTTCTGCTGTGGGAAGACCTGGTAGTCATAGCCTTGGTAGGTGAAGGGCTCTGGAAAGCTGTGGAAGGGCTGTGACATCGCCTGGGGTGGAGAAGCATACCTGGACTGGGTAGGAGCAGCTTCAGCTGGGCCTTGAGGGTTGTGCAGAAGTGCTGTGATCTTCTGCTTCATCACCTGGTACTGGGCCTTGGGCAGGTCCCTCAGGGTCTGGCTCACATAGGTGATGAAGGTGTTCCGGCCCAAGGATGCTCTGTCCAAGTGGACCATCTGAGAGAAAAGTACTGTGCTGGTCTTCATTGTGTCCCTGATCTCCAACAGCACACTGTGGTCCTGGACCTCCAGTCTGCCTCTCTGCCTGCATCCTCTGGAGCTGGGGGTGAGGGTGGGGGTGGGTTGGCCTCTGGTGGCTGCTGCTTCTTCCTCCATTTGTGACAGCAGGAAGTAATCTTCCACTAGATCCTCCAAGTCCACTGGCTTGGGGAATGCAGCTGTCGGGGGGGGTCTCTGCTGTGGGCCCTCTGAAGACTTCTGCCTGGACAGCGTAGCTAGCTCCTGGCTGGAAGAGGACTGGCTGTCTGTGGGCTGTCTGAGGGAGAGGGGTCTCAGAGAGGCTCCTCCTCGGTGGTGGATCTCACCCTCCAGGAAACTGCACTTGGCCATGACGTACATCTCCCGGTCAGTGAGCTTGACCGCGGCCTGCCCAGATTTCTTGAGGTGTAGCTTGCCATACCAGGTGTGCATGTGCTTCCACCATCCAAGGAGTACTTCTGCAGTGTACCCCAGGCTCTCTGCCTTGTCTCTCCAAGCTGCTTGCTTCTTCTTGGTGTCGCAATACAGTCTGTGGCCCTTTCTCTAAAGGTACTCGTTCTCGCTCAGCCATTCCAGCACCCCATCCTCATGCTCCTCGCAGACGGTGTACTGTTTCCTCTCTCCCTTCTGCTTTCCTTGCCTCTTCCTCCTTCTGGCAGGGGCTTCAGCAGGGCCTTCAGGGGCTTGAACAGCAGGGCCTTCAGGGGCTTGAGCAGCAGGGCCTTCAGCAGCAGGACTTTGAGGGCCTTGGGGCTGGTCCACCACACAGCAGCAGCAGCAGTAGCTTCAGAGGCAGTGCCAGGGGGTGGGATGCTGGTTCTGGCCTTCTTCACCTTGCCAGGGCTTGAACAAGTAGGTATGGGCTTCCTCTTCTTGCCTGACTGATGAACCATGGTGTTCCTGCAAGTTTTATGTGGCAACACATCTTTCCCCTGTATGCTGACTGCGTGCATGCTGCATTCTTTTATATCTATGGAGCTGATGCAATTCATACTCTCAGCATGCACAGTGAACACTTTGGATCCGATATACATCCGTGCAGCATCCCCTTTGTTTCCTTTAGGCGTCCGTGATGCATCCGCTTCATCTGCTATGCATCCGCCCTTTCCACTATGCGTCTGCTTCGAAATTCTCGCCCGGAACCCCTTCGGAGGTGTCATCTGCTTCCATCCCTTTCATCCGCTAGGCTTCCTATGAACATCCGTTTAACATTCCCGCTACATACTACCCACGTTCATTCTTTTCCATTCTGTTTATGCAAATTTTTGCCACTTTTTGGAGTGGATGACAACGGATGGAGCCACCCTCAAATTTTTGCTCATCCACTGTGTCCTTTATGCATACGTTTTGCGTCTATCGGCCAGTGGGACTGGGCCTTTACATCCAATGCTGTCCTGATACAATTTAATGACAAGTTGCCTTTAGTTTTAGCTGCAGACGCTTCTCCTTTTGGCATAGATGCTGTTTTAAGTCATAGGCTGCCTAATGGTTCTGAAGCACTCATTGTCTTTTTCTCCAGAACTTTTTCCCCAGCTGAGTGCAACTACAGCCAGATTGACATGGAGGCTCTGGCTGCAATTGCTTCTGTCAAAAAATTCCATGAGTTTCTTTATGGACACTATTTCGAGCTGATGACTGATCACAAGCCTCTTCAGCCTTCTGTCTGGTGAAAGAAAAACCCCTCAGATTTTGTCTCCAAGAATGACCAGGTGGACCTTATTTCTGGCTGCCTATTCCTATAAACTTGTTCATCACCCTGGCAAGAGTCTATGCCATGCTGACACTCTCAGCCACTGTCCACTTCCTGTTCCTGTGGATCCTTCTGTGGAGGATCCTGCTCCAACAAATGCTGTTTTACAGATCAATGATCTCAAACTCCCCATAACTGCTCTTGATATCACTTCTCACTCTTCCAGGGACAAGGTAATCACCCAAGTTCTTGACTGGGTGGGAAGGGGATGGCCAGCAATTCCTTATGGCCCTGAATTCCTACCTTTCAAAAGTCGCCAGCAGGGCTGTTTACTCCAGCAGGAAGTAAAGTCGCCAGCAGGGCTGTTTACTTTGCAAGGCTGTTTACTCTGGGGAACTAGGGTAGTTATCTCTTCTAAATTGCAGAACTCAGTTTTAAAGGTCCTGCATGAGGGTCCATCCTGGCATTGTCAGGATGAAGGCTTTGGCTCGCAGTTACATATGGTGGCCAGGCATGGATGCTCAGATTACGAGTTGGGTGAATGCTTGTCAGCCATGCCAGGCCACCAGACCTGCTTTACCCATATCCACTCCAGATAGGTGGGAAGATCCTGGGACCTCTTGGTCCCATGTACACATTGATTTGGCTGGCCCTGTTCACGGGCGTACATTCTTGGTAATGCTTGATTCCTTTTCTAAATGGGTGGAACTGACCTTAATGACCACTACAACTTCAGAAGCTGTCACTAAGTCTCTCTCAAGGGTTTTTGCTACCTATGGTCTCCCTGACACCATTGTGTCTGATAATGGCCCCCAGTTTACTTCCGGTGAGTTTGAGGTTTTCTTAGCCAACCTAGGTATAAGACACGCCCTTACAGCTCCATTTCATCCTGCCAGTAATGGCCTGGCTGAAAGGGCAGTCATGTCAGTTAAGAAAGCCCTGGCAAGGTTTGGGCCTATAGATTGGCACTCTAGGCTCGCTAAATACCTCCTAACGCAGCACACAACACCCTGCGCCACCACTAATAAGTCTCCAGCTGAACTTCTCATGGGTAGACTCCTGAGGACCACCCTAGATAGACTCCATCTGCATTATGCCCCAGTCACACCCCTGGGGTCAGACAGCCAGGCAAGGGAGTTCACTGAGAATGACCAGGTCTATGCCCGGAACTATGCAGGGCACCCTTTATGGATGCCAGGGCAAATTGTGGCAGTAACTGATCCTAAGTCTTACAGGGTCCTACTGCAAGATGGGCACACATGGCACCACCACATCAACCAGCTTGGAAGACATTGGAGTACATTTGCAGATGGCCCTTCAGATGACTCTACAATAGAAAAAGGACTGATACTCACAGAAATGTCCACCAGACCTGACAAGAACGCAAGCCTACCCAATCTGCCATCAGTCCCTCATCTAGAGACGCCTGAAACCAGGACATCAGTTTTATCGATGCCAGAAGTTTCCCAGAAAGCACAGAAGTTCCTTCCTGCAGCCACTTCATCAGAACTCAGAAGATCTGGCCACCTGCGCAAGCGCCCAAACTATCTTAAAGACTATGCATGCTCCATTCTAGGGAGTGTAGGAGTGTAACGTTCGCAATGGACTAAGCTGAAGACTTCACTCCGGTCTGTGTTTCCAGCAGGAACATGGACCGTTCCTATTGGTTGATGCTGTTTGACAGCTGGATATAAAAGGGAGCTGTCAAATGGCATCAGCTGTTGTCTGTCAGCTGGCTGCCTTGTTAGCGTGGCAGCCACGGCAACCCTTTATTGTTTCAATAAAGTAAAAAGCTAAAGTTCACTCCGAGTTTGCCTCAGGTTTATTCTGCCACTCTACAACAGCACCTTCCTCCCGCTAGATTGGCAAAAATGTTTAATTCAGACCCGAATTATTGGAAATGTGGAAAAGAAAAAGTCACTTATTTACATACTTGGTGGACATGCCAGGAAGTGAAAAAATATTGGAATACAATTACACAATGGATAAAAGAAATCAAGAATCAGAAAATTGAATTTCATCTGGAAACTTTTTTTATGAGGTATAATAACACAAAAATAAAACAGACAGATATATAAAGCAATAAAACAGATAGATATATCATGTTACATATATTAGCAGCTACAAGGATTTCATACGCACAACTCTGGAAGGAAAAAAGGGTCCCATCAGAAGGCATGGTTATTAAAAAATTAATAGATTGTATAGAGATGGACAGGCCAACAATGAAAATAAAAGACAGAAGAAATTCAATTTGTTATAGGGCCTGGTATGCCTGGTATGACTGGTTGAGATATAAAAAGAAAATAAAATGACAATTGGGAAAAGAATGAAGGAATAAGTAAATATGTAAATATACCATGGAGAAGATTGAGATGTAAGGATAAAAGATATTGATTTACAGTAAGAGTAAGATGTAATGGTGAAGGAATAAGTAAAAACATAGACTGAAAGAAAATGCAAAAGATATCTTGATGTTGATAACAAAGTATAAAGTTTTGCTTTATGTTTTTTAAAATTTGGAAAATTAATTAAAAAAAATTAAAAAGTGGCAAATAAGATTCAGCATCAAGTGACAGATATTAATGGAGGTGAAGGATGGGGGGCAGGGAAGCATTGAAGGAGGTCCAAGTAGCCTTCAACTTATGACAAATTATTTAATGACAGTTCAAAGTGACGATGGCCTCTGAAAAATGCTTTATGGCTTATGAAGCACTTCCAAGCATCGTAAAATGTTGCAAAACAATTACATTCCCACCCCCTCAAGGTCACGTGACTCTATTTCAAGGGCCTGTCAAGTGCTGCCCTTTAGTGGTGCAGTCACATGACCCCCGATTTGTGATGTTCTTGCCAGTTTATGGCAAAAAACTGCCCACTCAGGAGAATGGATTTGCTTAATGACAGCGGTCTGTTCACATAGGTACTTTGAATTGTGTCTGTAATGACTTAGGACCAGAATCCCATCCCTAGGTGTGAACGTACATTGAGGGCCACCTGGAGGTTTATGTACAGGGAGTCCTTCATTTATGAATACAATTGAGCCCAGAATGGAGGTATTCACCTAATTTTACAACTTTTCTAGCCACAATTGTTAAGTGAATCATTGCAATTGTTAAATTAGTAACACGGTTGTTAAGTGAATCCTTCAGTGATTCCCTTAACAACTATGTCCCCCCAAAAAGTTCATAAAAATCAGGCAAAGTTCACTTAACAGCCGCCTTGCTTAGCAATAGAAATTCTGGTCTTAGTTTTGGTTGTAGGTTGAGGACTTCCCTGCCTTCACATTTCCTGCCTGAAATGGCAGGAAATTGACCAGTTGTAATTGGAGGAAATAGAAGGTGAAAGTCAAGTATCCCTACTTAAGAGATTAAATATCTGAGTTCTGGATGGATGAAGAACTTTTTACTTTTTGCTGTTTCTTCTCCTCTCCTTCCTCTCCGCCACTGATTTCCCCCCCCCCTCTCTCTTCCAGTATAAAGTATTTACAACTTCACTGTATTCTACCACCATTCAAGAGAAGAAACTAATGCAGAACAACTTCCATCCCCTGCAGCCCTTAAATGGCTGAAGTGTCTACTACAGCTATTACAGACCAGTACATAAATCATGATCCTCCTGCATGGTGTACTGTGTTGGCAAATAGTTTTGAAGAGGATTTCAAATTCTCTTGAACAGGATGTGGTCTTCAGATCTTGAATGTTGTGAGTCTAATTTTGCACAACATTCAATAAACGGAGTAATATCCATAAAATGTTTATTGTGGTTTTTCCACTAAGCTTGTCTTTATTACTTTATATTTATATTTATTACTTTACATTTATATTTCTTTATATTTTATAACTTTGTACTTGACTTCAGCAACAAGGTGGTCAATGCCTGGAATGCACTTCCTGACTCTGTTGTTACATCCTCAAACCCCCACTGCTTTAACCTCAAACGATCCACTATTGCCCCCCACATTCCTAGGAGGTCTGTAAGGGGTGTGTATAAGTACCATTGTGCCTCCCTTCCCTATCCTAATGTCCCCATTTAATTGTACCTATTTTCTGTATTCTTACTCATGTTTATACTTACACCTATTATCTTGCAAACAATTGACAAATCAATCAAATAAATAAATAAAATATACTTGGTAGATACAAACTCACATCATCTTAGCCACAAAAAAATCTCTTGTCATGAGACTTAAGAGGAACAGACAATTAATGATTTTATAAAAAGGTGGCACATCTTTCTATGCTTTGGGAAAAATAAAATACACAGTTATTTCCAAAGACATTACTTTAGAAATGCTCTGTTTTCAGTATGGGTAAAAATTAAGGAAAAACACTATTTGAAAATACCAGTCTGGCTCTCTACAATGGAAGCATTGAAACATCCAAATGTGGTTGAAAAAAATCATAAGATATAAAGATATATTGAATGAGAAAGGGCAATTGAAAAGTAAACAGGAACTGAATAAAGGGATAGATTTAGCATGGTGGTTGCAGGTACAAATACAATCAAGATATGAAAAATATGCTAAATTATATGGTTTTATAAAGAACCAAAAGAATTGGACTAAATTCTAACAGGAACTGATGAAAAATTAATTCTAAAATTTATACTTACCTACTGAGTATTAGAATGGAAGAAGAGCAAGTAAAGCCCCTGTCACACTGCACCAACGGATGGAAAGAGGATGTAAAACGGACAAAAACACTTGTCATCCATTGATTAACGCGATGCATCCGTTCTGTATTCACTGCCTCCGTTTTTCATCCTCTCTATCCATCCAGCATCCATTTATTGACATTTCATCCGCTCAGAAAGTTTTGAACTGCTCAAAACTTTTGAGCGGAAAATGTATCCAATGCGTCCGTTCTGCATCCGCTAGGCATCTGCTAGGAATCCGTTCTGCATCCGTTACACATCCGCTATATCCGCTAGGCATCCGCTGCGCATCCGCGCAACTCCATCCACTCCAGCGGTAAATGGATGCAGGGAGGAAGCGGAACGGATGCGGAACGGATGCAGAACAGATGCCTAGTGGATGCAGAACGGAAACAAAGCATTTAAAACGGAAAAAACGTTCACAGAGGGGACCTATCTTGGATATTAAGGATGTCTAGAGGATGCCTAGAGGATGCAAAGGGACACCTGGGGAAAACCAATATTGCCTATAAAAAGGGTGAGCAACTCACCTGGATTTCACTTTCAGACCAGCAGCCCTGCGGTGCAGACCTCTGCAGCCTTCATCTGACTCTTCCTCTTCCACAACATCCAGTCATGTCCACTGTGGATCATAACAAAGTTCTTTTGGCAGCCACCATCCTTTTGCAACAGTGCAAAGCCATCTACAGGCTCTGTGAACTCTACTACGGGAAGAAAAGGAGGTGGCCAAGAAGCATCTGGGTCCGAAGATGGATCACCAGAAGAGCAGAGGATGGACTGGACAACAAGCTGATGGTGGAGCTCAGGAACGAAGACACTCATGCATTCCAGAACTTCATGAGGATGTCTCCAGCCATGTTTCATGAAGTTGTGCAGCGGCTGAAACCGAGGTTGACCAAGACAAAAACCAACTTCCGGCCCAGCCTGGAACCTGGGCTCAAGGTGGCACTCACTCTGCACCACCTGGCCTCAGGGACCACCTACAGGAGCATGCAGTACAGCTGGAGGGTGCCACACAACACCATCAGCATTGTGGTCAGAGAAGTGGTGCAGGCCATCATCGAAGAATACCTGGAGGAGCTCCTCCAGTGCCCCTCCACTGAAGAAGGATGGAAGAAAGTTGCAGAGCAGTGGTATTAGAGGTGGAACTTCCCACACACCGTTGGAGCCATGGGTGGCAAGCACGTGGCCTGCAAAGCGCCAGCCAAGTCAGGGTCCACTTATTTCAACTCCAAGGGCTTCTTCAGCATCATCCTCTTCACCATGGTCGATGCTGACTACAAGTTCATGTACATCGATGCTTCTGGCAACGGCTCATCTTCAGATGCCCAGGTATATAATGCCAGTCACCTCAAGGACGGGCTGGAATGCAACCTCATCATGGGCTTCCCAGATCCAGAATCCCTGCCCAACAACACGCAAGATGTGCCCTACTTCATCGTGGGGGATGACGCCTTCTCCCTCACAACCTACCTCATGAAGCCTTACACCTCCAAATGCCTCACCCATGAAGAGAGGATCTTCAACTACAGGCTGTCCAGGGCAAGGCGGGTGGTGGAGAACGCCTTCGGCACCCTGGCCAACAGGTTCCAGGTACTCCTCACCACCATGCAGCATCGCCCAGAGACCGTGAGGAGGATCATGGAAGCTTGCTACATCCTGTACAATCTCATGTGCACCCGCTACCCAGTCTTGCAGAACAGGCTCGTGGACCTCCAACAAGGCAATGTGGACATGGAGCCTGGGGAATGGAGGCAAGGGCGAAACCTGATAGACACTGAGGATGTGCAAGGCCCCAACAGAGCCTCACGTGAAGGGAAGAAGCAGCGCAACCTCCTGAAACACTGGTGCAACTCCCCAGCTGGAGCAGTGGAGTGGCAAGACAGGATGATAGATGGTTAATGGATGTTTCCTTGAGCCTGTGGCATAACACTGATGAGGTTGTGCCATGTAAGTTGAGTGGCCCTACAATGAAAAGGGCATTAATAAAGAGTTGTGTTTATGTTGACATGTGTGGATGATTGATTACATTATTATTGATAATAAAGGGCCATAGGTGTAGCACCTGGGAGGGTGGACCATCCAGTCCCACTATGCTTGCACTGGAGGTTTATCTATCCCACAGCTATTACCCATCCCAAAGGTATCCCTGCCCATCCCACTGCTATCTTAACCCATCCCTCAAGCATGCAAAGGCTTAAACCATTTCTAAAAGTTTCCACCCAGACTTTATTAAAAAAAAGAAATGAAGCAAGTGTGTGAATCATAAATAGATTTTATTAACAAGAAGCTATAAAACAAAAATGAGTCTCTGGCACTCCTCTTGGTTGCTCAGTCTCAGGGGTGAAGGGTCCAGGTGCTGTGGAGGTGGCTGGTCCTGGAGTGCTTCTCTGATCCCCCGCATCATCAGCTCCTCCAGAAGCATAAGCAGCAGAAGCTCCAGCCCCAGAAGAGTGAGCCCGTGCTACAGAAGCCCCAGCAGAACTAGAGTGAGGGCCAGGGGGGGGGTTGGTGGCCCTGTCCCTCTTGCCAGGGCTGGCAGCAGATGGCTGAGGCCTTCTCTTCTTCCCCATGGTTGTGGGGTTGCTGGCTGGCAGGGATGCTGGCAGGCACCAAGGCTGGCAGGCAGGCAGGCACCAAGGCTGGCAGGAAGGCTGGCACCAAGGCTGGCAGGAAGGCTTGCAGGCAGGCAGACACCAAGGCTGGCAGGCAGGTATGAACCAAAGCTTGCAGGAAGGCAGGAACTAAGGCTGGCAGGCAGGCAGGCACCAAGGCTGGCAGGAAGGCATGCACCAAGGCTTTCAGGAAGGCTGGCAGGCAGGCAGGCACCAAGGCTTGCAGGCAGACTGGCTGGCAACAAGGCTGGCAGGCAGGCAGACAGCAAGTCTGGCAGGGAGGCTGGCACCAAGGCTGGCAGCAAGGCTGGCAGCAAGGCTGGGAGGCAGACATGCAGGCAGGGCAGGCAAGGCAGCCAGTCCGCCTGGCAGCAGGTCTTTCCTCTGAATGGCGACCTGCTTCCGAGCTGCTTCCGTTTTATCCGCGGGGCTGACGCAATGCATCCTTCCCGCATGCGTAATTAATGCCAGGCATCCATTAGGCTTCCGCTGTGCATCCGCTGTGCATCCGCTGTGCATCCGCTGTGCATCTGCTGTGCATCCGCTGTGCATCCGCTTCATCCGCTGTGCATCCGTTGTGCATCTGCTGTATCCATTCCACGTCCGCTTTGCTGAGGTCCCCCGGAAGCCTCGCGGACGTGCCATCCCCTCTCATCCACCTCCATCCGCTGGGCTTCCGTTCCCCATCCACTTTGCATCCACCCTGCGTCCTCCCCGCGTCCGTGTTATCTGCTCTGATTATGCAAATTTTTGCCCCTTTTGAGAGCGGACAACAACGGATGGAACATTTTGTTCATCCATTGTGTCCTTTTTGCATCCATTGGTCAGTGTGACATGGGCTTTAGATATCCATTTGACCATGGCCATCTGTTAAAGTGAAAGGGTGTTACAGGCAACTGTAAGCGATAGTGGCTGAGGGCATGGCCATACCACTGTAGCTGTTTCTTCCATATTTTCTCAGTTATTGGCTCAATGCTCATTTCCTGCCATACTGTGTCATTGCTGACATGGTCAAGAAGAGAATCATTTCATGACCAAAGAAACATGTGTGTCTGTAAGTCATTAAAGAGTGCTGAATGCATTTGGTTGTTGGCCTTCAAAAAGCAATCATGTTTACAGCATTAAGAAAAAGATTAAAGCTTTGAGTATAAAGTTATAATTATCAGTACAAATGGCAATAGTTGGCATTTTTCCTATTGTCTTTTATTTCTTAGTTCTGTGTAGGGTTAATAAAAATGATTAATGGTCTTTTATATGGCATTATTTCCTTTATTGCTTATTCTTCCTTTTTAATATTTTATTTATTTCCAGTATTCTTCCTGCAACAACCCCTCCCCCCAAAACTGAAAAAAGTTAAAACAAAAACTAGTTTTAGGTTTAGGTTACTGGGATTTAAAAATTATTTATCCATGCTCAAACAGAAGAAATTAACTCTGATAAAATTAAACAAAATTTATCATAAGCTACTTATGGTTTCACTATACAGTAGTATCTCAAATGGTTCAGATATTGACCATGTCGCATTTTTGCAGACCCAAGGAACCAACCATTTCATTTATGAATATCTTCTTGCAGAAGAGCCATCCTACCTGAGATGTGTATCCCATTAATAAAGCTCGGATCTAATCTTGGCACCCTTGGTTTTTATTATGATAGTGTTCCTGCACTTTTATTGGCCATCTTCAGCATCTCCTCAAGAGAAACATAAAAGACCTTCTCAATTTTGACTTTCCACTTTATTGGAGGGAGCATGAATTATGGGATTGCCTGGTCATGTATGAAGTTTCTCCCAGAAATCATGCCACAGAAAACATGTATTTGCTATGTACACTGTATATAGCAATTGCACAAAGGCAGGACAAGAAGCAATGAGTGGCAAATAATCAAAGAGAGAACCAACATAGAACTAAGGAGAAATTTCCTGATAGAACAATTAATCAGTGGAAGAGCTTGTCTCCAGAAGTTGTGGGTGCCCCAATACTGGAAGTTCTTAACAAGAGATTGGCCAACCTGAAATATTGTAGGGTTTCCTGCTTGAGAAAGAGGCTGGACTAGAAAACCTCCAAGGTCCCTTCCAGATCTGTTATTCTGTTCTGTTAATTATATTTGCAACATTGAGTTTTCCTTCCAGCTGGCATTACTGAGAAGGGGAGGAAAGGTAGCTTTTCATGAATAGGAAATGAGGATGCTGTCTTCCAACTGGCAATGGGGGACGGGGATTTTAACTGATGTTAGCAATGGGCACAGCAAAATCAAATCTGTTTTAGTTTTGCCTCTTCCTTTGGAATGGGAAGAGAACACATTAATAAAGCTGAGGAGAAAAGTACTGGGCACAGTTATCATGATAGGCAGGAAGTGATCATGAGTTCACAATGAAATGTTAGTATTCCATGTTGCACTCAACATTGTGCATTATGGGACATTCTGGACCAACTGCAGTTTCAGCTCTATTCAATTTAATTTAATTCATTTTAATTCAATTTAATCTATTCATTATGGAGCCAATTGCAGTAATCTTATCAGCAAGTGACCAATCAATAACTTCCTTAGAGATAAGGATGGGTTAAATGTTCTCTGTACTTCAAGAAACTCCAGCTATTGATTTCCCCAAAATGTTGGAAAGTTGTATTTCATCTGGTGAACCTTTATCACTTATATGAACATTGTCAGAGAACAATCTAAAAAAGAAATCACTGTATGCCATAAATTATATAAACACAATATTTTCCCTCTGTAGATATTTATCTAAAGACTTTTATATTGTTTTTTAAAATGATTTTTCAGTAGGAGTTAGGAATTTAATGTAGATATATTTTATTTTAGGGATTTCTGGGCATAAAAGTCAAGAAAATATGCTGTAAATCAGTGGCCCCAAACCTTTTGGACACCAGGGACTGGTTTCTTGGAGAGAGGTTTTTCCATGGACATGGTTTTGCATGCTGCCTGCATCCCTCAAATGAGACTTCGTTTGTTTGCATTGCCCAGTTTCTGGCATGCTCCATCCCGGTGCTGATCCATGTACCAGGTAGAGGCAACTGCCATGGATCTCTTTCATGCCTGAGACATATAAAGATAGCAAATCAGCAAAATGAATAATTTAATTATGAAACAATCTCCATTGTTTCAGATTGGAGGAAATATGAATGAAATACATTGTCATTACTACAGCCAGGGAAGAAGAGACATATTAAAAGTGTTCTTGGTTTGCAGATTTTTCATGTGGTTATTGATCATCATGACAGATAGCTGCTCAGGAAAAATATAAATTATCCCACTAGTAGGCCTTTTGGAATAAAATAAAAAAGAATCAACAGAAGAAATGGACAGAGAATCCTGGAAATTGGGAGGCAAAATATCCAGTATCTGAGGGCCCTGGATTTCTACCTTTTCGAAACAAACTTTTCCCTAAGGCTCTGGTTATCCTTGGTATTCATTAATCACACCCCCAGGATGAATCCTCAGGCTTCTCTCAGGAGATCTTGTTAGAGAAAAAAGTCCTTTAGTCTCTATAGAATTTCTGATCCTCTAGGAGTGAATTGATTTATAGACTCCTTTAATCCTTTGATGTCTGATCTGAAATGTCTGTATCGGAAAAAATACTTCTTTTTCCAGAGAAAGGAATACATGGAGGGTCACTTTTGGCAAGCCAATCTTAAGCCCCTGTCACACTGCATCAATGGATGGAAAGAGAATGTAAAACAGACCAAAAAAAATGTCATCCGTTGATTAACACGATGCATCCGTTCTGAACTCACTGCCTCCGTTTTTCATCCTCTCTATCCATCCAGCATCCATTTATTGACGTTTCATCTGCTCAGAAAGTTTTGAACTACTCAAAACTTTTGAGTGGAAAATGTATCCAATGCGTCCATTCTGCATCCACTAGGCATCTGCTAGGCATCCGTTCTGCATCCGTTACGCATCCGCTATATCTGCTAGGCATCCGCTGCACATCCGCGCAACTCCATCTGCTCCAGCAGTATACGGACGCAGGGAGGAAGTGGAATGGACATGGAACAGATGCAGAGCAGATGCCTAGTGGATGCAGAATGGAAACAAAGCATTTAAAATGGAAAAAAACATTCGCAGAGGGGACCTATCTCAGATATTAAGGATGTCTAGAGGATGCCTAGAGGATGCAGAAGGACACCTAGTGGAAAACCAATATTGCCTATAAAAAGGGGGAGCAACTCACCTGGATCTCACTTTCAGACCAGCAGCCCTGCGGTGCAGACCTCTGCAGCCTTCATCTGACACTTCCTCTTCCACAGCATCCAGTCATGTCCACCGTGGATCATAACAAAGTCCTTTTGGCAGCCACCATCCTTCTGCAACAGTGCAAAGCCATCTACAGGCTCTGTGAACTCGACTACGGGAAGAAAAGGAGGCGGCCAAGAAGCATCTGGGTCCAAAGATGGATCACCAGAAGAGCAGAGGATGGACTGTACAACAAGCTGATGGTGGAGCTCAGGAACGAAGATACTCGTGCATTCCAGAACTTCATGAGGATGCTTCCAGCCATGTTTCACGAAGTTGTGCAGCGGCTGACACCCAGGTTGACCAAGGCAAACACCAACTTCCAGCCCAGTCTGGAATCTGCCCTCAAGGTGGCACTCACTCTGTGCCATCTGGCCTCAGGGACCACCCACAGGAGCATGCAGTACAGCTGGAGGGTGCCACACAACACCATCAGCATTGTGGTCAGAGAAGTGGTGCAGGCCATCATCGAAGAATACCTGGAGGAGCTCCTCCAGTGCCTCCTCCAGAGACCGTGAGGAAGATCATGGAAGCTTGCTGCATCCTGCACAATCTCATGCGCACCCGCTACCCAGTGTTGCAGAACAGGCTCGTGGACCTCCAACAAGGCAATGGAGACATGGAGCCAGGGGAATGGAGGCAAGGGCAAAACATGATAGACACTGGGGATGTGCAAGGCCCCAACAGAGCCTCATGTGAAGGGAAGAAGCAGTGCAACTTCCTGAAACACTGGTGCAACTCCCCAGCTCTAGCAGTGGAGTGGCAGGACAGGATGGTAGATGGTTAATGGATGCTTCCTTGAGCCTGTGGCATAACACTGATGAGGTTGTGCCATGTATGTTGAGTGGCCCAACAATGAAGAGGGCATTAATAAAGAGTTGTGTTTATGTTGACATGTGTGGATGATTGATTACATTATTATTGATAATAAAGGGCCATAGGTGTAGCACCTGGGAGGGTGGACCATCCAGTCCCACTATGCTTGCACTGGAGGTTTATCTATCCCACAGCTATTACCCATCCCAAAGGTATCCCTGCCCATCCCACTGCTATCTTAACCCATCCCACAAGCATTTAAAGGCTTAAACCATTTCTGTCCCTCTTGCTATGGCTGGCAGCAGATGGCTGAGGCTTTCTGTTCTTCCCCATGGTTGTGGGGTTGCTGGCTGGCAGGGAGGCTGGCAGGCACCAAGGCTGGCAGGCACCAAGGCTTGCAGGCAGGAAGTCACCAAGGCTTGCAGGCAGGAAGGCACCAAGGCTGGCAGGCAGGCTGGCACCAAGGCTGGCAGTAAGGCTGGCAGGCAGGCAGGCACCCAGGCTGTCAGGCAGGCATGAACCAAGGCTTGCAGGCAGGCAGGCACCAAGGCTGGCAGGAAGGCTGGCACCAAGGCTGGCAGTAAGACTGTCAGGCAGGCAGGCAGGCACCAAGGCTGGCAGGCAGGCAGACAGCAAGGCAGGCAGGCAGGCAGCAAGGCTGGCAGGCAGGCTGGCAGCAAGGCTGGCATCAAGGCTGGCTGGCAGGCAGGCAGCAAGGCAGGCAGGCAGACAGCAAGGCTGGCAGGCAGGCTGGCAGCAAGGCTGGCATCAAGGCTGGCTGGCAGGCAGGCAGCAAGGCTGGCAGGGAGGCTGGCAGCAAGGCTTGCAAGCAGTCATGCAGGCAGGGCAGGCAAGGCTGTCAATCCATCCGGCATCAGGTCTTTCCTCTGAATGGTCACCTGCTCTGAGCTGCTTCCCTTATATCCATGGGGCTTACGCAATGCATCCTCCCCGCATGCGCAATTAATGCTAGGCATCCGTTAGGCTTCCGCTGTGCATCCGCTCGGCTTCCGCTGTGCATCCGCTCGGCTTCTGCTGTGCATCCGCTTCATCCGCTGTGCGTCCGCTCTGCATCCGCTCTTTCTGTTCCGTGTCCACTTTGCTGAGGTTCCCCAGAAGCCTAGCAGATGTGCCATCTGCTCCCATCTGCTCCCATCCTCTAGGCTTCCGCTCTGCATCCGTTTTCCATCCGCTCTGCGTCCTCCCCCCATCCGTTCCTTTCCGTGTTATCCGCCCTGGTTATGCAAATTTCCGCCCCTTTTGAGAGCGGATAACAACAGATGGAACATTTTGCTCATCCGTTGTGTCCTTTTTACTAACGTTTTGCATCCGTTGGGCAGTGTGACAGGACCTTTAAAGATCTTAATTTTTTAGTGCATTGTTGATTTTTTATGGGAAGAAATTTTCCATGTTTTTAAATGTATTACAAAACAAATCTACAATAAGGTCAATGCATTCCCTTGGCTCATGTTTGGTGGGTTGATTCTTTCTGTTGTATAACTCCATGAAGGGTTTTATTGATCTGATGAACTAATAGTAGTGTACTGGAATGTGGTCATGTAGATTTCAAGGATAGCAAGTATAATTCATTCTTAAAAAATGATTTGAAGAATTATTTAATTATTCATTTCCTTCTTTTCCTAAGGTTTTGAAAATGAAGAAAGAGAACTGGACCTGTTTGACCGAAATTGTCCTGTTAGGCTTCTCAGATTTTCGGTCTATGCGAGAACTTCTGTTTTGCCTGGTTCTAATGTTCTACCTCATGGCTTTGATGAGCAACAGTCTGATTTTGATTCTCACCGTTTTCAGTCCTACCCTTCACACCCAAGTGTACTTCTTCCTCTGCAACTTGTCTTTTGTGGAAATTGGCTACACCTCCACCATCAGCCCAAAGATGCTAGTGAACTTATTATCAGACAATCAGAACATATACTTTTGGGGCTGTGGGTGTCAAATGTGTTTCTTCATTCTCTTCGGTATTACCGAATGTTGTCTTCTTTGTGCTATGGCATATGATCGCTATGTTGCCATTTGCAAACCTTTGCAATACACATATATCATGAATCTCAGGGAATGTGCTATGTTTGCTGCTGCATTCTGGGCCATTGGTGTTTTTGTGGGTCTGGGGCAATCTGTTTCAATCTTCACCCTTCCCTTCTGTGGATCAAATAGAATCAGCCATTTCTTCTGTGACCTTATGCTTATTCTGAAACTGACATCCACCAATACTTACAAAAATGAAGTGGCCATTGCCACAATAACAGTTCTATTCATTCTGGTGCCTCTTTTGCTGATCCTTTTTTCCTACATCCTCATCATTTCCACTATTCTCACAATGCCGTTGGCCAAGAACAGACGCAAAACATTTTCCACTTGTTCCTCACATCTTGCTGTGGTCTGCATTTTCTATGGAACCTGCATTGCAACCTACATTCGTCCCAGCTCAGAATATTCCATGGACAGTAGCAGGTTCCTTGCCCTGCTCTACACAGTAGTGACCCCAAGTTTAAATTCCATCATTTACAGCTTGAGGAATAAAGAGATAAAATCTGCTTTCATGAAATCTATAGCAAGGACACAGATCTTAATAGGGTAATTCAAGTAGATACATAGGTTTGATGTTTTCAACAAATGCAGTTGTCATGCACATATTTATGGGGTAGAATGAACTCCAGGGGATACCAGTGAGAGATTTTACCCTTTACTGCAGAATGATTCAGACAGGTTGATTTAAACAAGGAGAGAGCCCTGAAGGATAAGTTTATTATTGTGGTACAATTAAAATAAAGGTTGATAGCCCATTTATTTAAAAGGAAAGCTACTGTTCTTAAAGTCTAAAGAAAAGGGAGGAAAAAAGAAGGATATAAAAGGTGCTTTTGAGGGATCAGTAGCAATCAGGGGAAGCAATGGAGAAGACTATCAAGATAAATTGGGGTGGTTTTTTTTTTTTAAAGACACAAGAAGTTATTATTCCATAAATACAATTTCTGTGTAGGGAATTACAATATTTTACTTTCCCAAAGCTCTTTTCAATTTGGGCTATTTTGCCCTTATCCAAGTTTACCATCATTTCTTGGCTTTGCAAAATTTTATGCCTGAGTGGATAGTTAGTTATTCTAGAAAAGAGTTTTTTGTAGAAGAAATGATTGCATAATTTGAAATTACACAGCTGTCCGAGGGCTTTATTTTTGCTTGGAAGATATATTTGGCTGAGCAACTTCTAACTTGTATTGCAGAAATACTAGCATGCGACATTTACTATTTTCACAGAAAGGGAGATCAAGGAACATCAGGCAATATTATTTATTCAAATACTATGAGGACTGGGATTGTTGGGGGAAATGTACTGACTCTGTAAACCATTTAGAGAGGGCTGTAAAGCACTGTGAAGCAGTATATCAGTATAAGTGCTATTGCTACATATACAGCTGAGCACTAAATTAAATAATGTACCATAATTGTTGTTCTTTCTTACCATCCATTTATGCATTGATATGAGATTAATGTTTTATTTTTCTTTTCTAAAATATTTCTTTTTCTCTTTCTTCACTGACAAACTTATTGCATCCCCGATTGAACATCTACAGATGGAGTAGTTACAGCTCAGGTGACCTAACAACTATGCAAGGAGGTAGCTAGTTTGATCTTAATTTCTGCCATTGAATGCAGAAATCAAGATGTTTCTCTGAATATTGTCTAAATGTCATTCCAGAACAGATTGCAGCCATAGCAGTGTTTCAGTAAGAGGGTTGACAAAGTATATGAGAATGGTAAAACTTTTAACATAAAAACAAATATCAAAATCTAATATCCATATAGATCTCCTTTATTGTGATTTGAATAACAGTCTGAAATAGGCCAGGCCAGTAGTTTCTTTCCCTCTGGAAGACCTTGTCTCACCCAGTTAGTATGGTCTCCTTCCTTTTAATGTTCAGAAGTGCTAGTATATGTTTCTTTTCCTAAGTCTTCCAAGGCAGAGAGTATTAGGTAAGTGAAGAATATTGTGCATTGGGATGTCATTTTGAGCTTAGTGGAAAGTTTGGGTGTTTGCTAATGAAATATAGATGTTACTCTTTCCATGTAGCCCAAGTCAGAAACAGATTCCATCAGGTTGAATGAGATGCTACCATACTGATCCAGGTTATAATAACAAAATCTTGAAAGGTTGACTCAGTCTCTTATACCTGAGTGAATGAGAATGGAGCCAATGAGACCTTTTTTCTCAGGATTTCCATTTTCTCTGAGTTTAAAACATCATTTTGTTTCTATCACCATGTCTACATCCTTTCTCTGAGATGATGTCTCTGTCACTCTAATAAAATATAGATTTTTTGAAATATATTTTATGATGTCATCTTATAGAAGATGACTATGGAGAATCTTGGTTAGGTAGAGAAATCAGTAAATTTCTGTATCAATAAATATTCATAAATGCTACTCCCTGTTTGATCTTCTGTGAAAAATCCAATTCCTATTAATATGTGATGCTATCACAGGAACACAATCATGCACTCTTCAAATTATATCCAGAATGCATATAATTTCAATATTTTTCATCTGCCTAGTCATACAAAATTCTAGGTGAATCACTACCTAACCCAACAATGTGAAAAATTAACTATGAACAAACTATATTAATTTGAGATTCAAACTGTACGAGCATCAGGTGGAATGGAAGAAATGGACAAAGAACTGAATTAAAATTGGAATTTCTTCACTCAGGAAAAAGAAGAGATATTAAAATTATCTCAAAGTTACAGAAATTGTAAATGAAAATATCCAATATCTGAGATCATTGAGTCTCCTAATTCTGAGGAATGTATTTTCCTGGGGCCAGGATGTCTCCTGGTATTAATTTACCAGATTCCCAGGATGAATCTTTGAGTATCTTTCATGAGACCTTGTTAGAGAAAAAGTCCTCAAGTCTCTCTGAAATTTTGGAACCTCTAGGAATCTAGAGGCTTCTTCAGACTTTTTAAAATGTCAGCTCCTATACACATTCTACATTACACATTTTTTTCCTGAAGAAGGAATGCAGAAAGACTAACTTTCCAGATTTTGATTTACCAATGAATATTAACCCCTGTCACACTGCACCAACAGATGCAAAGAGGATGTAAAATGGACAAAAAAGCTTGCCATCCGTTGGTTAATGCGATGTACTCACTGCCTCCATTTTGCTTCCTCTCTATCCATCCAGCATCCATCTATTGATGTTTCATCAGCTCAGAAAGTTTTGAACTGCTCAAAACTTTTGCGCAGAAAATGTATCCAATTCATCCGTTCTGCATCCACTATGCATCCGCTACGCATCTGTTCTGCATCTGTTACGCATCCGCTATATCCGATAGGCATCCGCTGCGCATCCGCGCAACTCGCAAACGCTTGGACGCAGGGAGGAAGTGGAACGGATGCAGAACAGATGCAAAACGGATGCAGAACGGATGCCAAGTGGAAACAAAGCGTTTAAAACGTTAAAAATGTTCGCAGAGGGGACTTATCTCGGATATTAAAGCCCATGTCACACTGCCCAAAGGATGCAAAAAGGACACAGCAGACGAGAAAAATGTTCCATCCGTTGTTATCCGCTCTCAAAAGGGGCAAAAATTTGTATAAACAGAGCTGATAACACGGACGCATGGAGGATGCAGGGCGGATGCAAAGCAGATGCGGAACGGAAGCCCAGCAGATGGAAGCGGATGGGAGCGGAAGGCTCATCCGCAGGGCTTCCGGGGGGCCTCAGCAAAGCGGACATGGAACGGAAAGAGCAGATGCAGAGCGGACGCCGAATGGATGAAGCGGATGCACAGCGGAAGCCTAGCGGATGCACAGAGGAAGCCTAATGGATGCCTGGCGTTAATTGCGCATGCGGGGAGGATGCATTGCGTCAGCCCCGCAGATATAACGGAAGCAGCTCGGAAGCAGGTCGCCATTCAGAGGAAAGACCTGCTGCCAGACACATCGACTGCCTTGCCTGCCCTGCCTGCCAGCCTTGCTGCCAGCCTCCCTGCAAGCCTTGCTGCCAGCCTGCCTGCAAGCCTTGCTGCCAGCCAGTCTGCCTGCCAGCCTTGCTGTCTGCCTTCCTGCCAGCCTTGGCTCATGTCTGCCTGCCAGCCTTGGTGCATGCCTGCATGCCAGCCTTCCTGCCAGCCTTGGTGCATGCCTCCCTGCCAGCCTTGGTGCCTGCCTTGGTGCCAGCCTTCCTGCCAGCCTTAGTGCCTGCCTGCCTGTCAGCCTTCCTGCCAGACTTGGTGCCTGCCTCCCTGCCAGCCTTCCTGCCAGACTTGGTGGCAGCCTCCCTGCCAGCCTTCCTGCCAGATTTGGTTCCTGCCAGCCTCCCTGCCAGCCTTCCTGCCAGACTTGGTTCCTGCCAGCCTCCCTGCCAGCCAGCAACCCGACAACCATACAGAAGCACAGCAAGCCTTAGCCATCTGCTGCCAGCCCTGGAAAGAGGGACAGGGCTACCATCCCGCCCCCTGGCCCTCACTCTGGTTCTGCTGGGGATTCTGCAGCACGGGCTCGCTCTTCTGGGGCTGGGGCTTCTGCTGCTTCTGCTTCTGGAGGAGCTGATGACAAGCACTCTAGCACCAGCCACCTCGACAGCACCTGCACCCTTCACCCCTGAGACTGAGTGACCAAGAGGAGTGCCAGTGACTCATTTTTGTCTTATAGCTTGTTGTTAATAAAGTCTATTTTTGATTCACACACTTGCTTCATTTCTTTTTTTTCATAAAGTCTTGGTGGAAACTTTTACAAATGGTTTAAGCCTTTGCATGCTTGTGGGATGGGTTAAGATAGCTGTGGGATGGGTTGAGATAGCTGTGGGATGGGCAGGGATACCTGTGGGATGGGTAATAGCTGTGGGATAGATAAACCTCCAGTGCAAGCATAGTGGGACTTTATGGTCCACCCTCCCAGGTGCCACACCTACGGCCCTTTATTACCAATAATAATGTAATAATTATCCACACATGTCAACATAAACACAACTCTTTATTAAACGCCCTGTTCATTGTAGGCCAACCAAATATACATGGCCCAATCTCATCTGTGTGATGAGACAGGCTGAAGGAAGCATCCATTAAGCATCTACCATCCTGTCTTGCCACTCCACTGCTCCAGCTGGGGAGTTGCACCATTATCTCAAGAGGTTGGGCTGCTTCTTCGCTTCATGTGAGGCTCTGTTGAGGCCTTGCACATCCTCAGTGTCTATCAGGTTTCGCCCTTGCCTCCATTCCCCAGGCTCCATGTCCCCATTGCCTTGCTGGAGGTCCACAAGCCTGCTCTGCAAGACTGGGTAGCGGGTGCGCATGAGATTGTGCAGGATGCAGCAAGCTTCCATGATCCTCCTCACGGTCTCTGGGCAATGCTGCATGGTGGTGAGAAGTACCTGGAACCTGTTGGCCAGGATGCCAAAGGCGTTCTCCACCACCTGCTTCGCCCTGGACAGCCTGTAGTTGAATATCCTCTCTTCATGGGTGAGGAGTCTGGAGGTGTAGGGCTTCATGAGGTAGGTTGTGAGGGAGAAGGCGTCATCCCCCACGATGAAGTAGGGCACATCTTGTGTGTCATTGGGCAGGGGTTCTGGATCTGGGAAGCCCACGATGAGGTTGCGTTCCAGCTCCTCCTTGAGGTGACTGGCGTTGTATACCTGGGCATCTGAAGATGAGCCGTTCCCTGAAGCATCAATGTACATGAACTTGTAGTCAGCATCGACCATGGCGAAGAGGATGATGCTGAAGAAGGCCTTGGAGTTGAAATAAGTGGACCCCAACTTGGCTGGAGATTTGCAGGCCACGTGTTTGCCATCTATGGCACCAATGATGTGGGGGAAGTTCCACTTCTGATACCACTGCTCTGCAACTTTCTTCCATCCTTCTTCAGTGGAGGGGTACTGGAGGAGCTCCTCCTTGTATTCTTCGATGATGGCCTGCACCACTTCTCTGACCACAATGCTGATGGTGTTGGATGGACCCTCCAGCGATACTGCATGCTCCTGTAGGAGGTCCCTGAGGCCAGGTGGTGCAGAGTGAGGGCCACCTTGAGCCCAGGTTCCAGGCTGGGCCGGAAGCTGGTGTTTGCCTTGGTCAACCTGGGTCTCAGCTGTTCCACAACTTCGTCAAACATGGCGGAAGGCATCCTCATGAAGTTCTGGAACGCCCGAGTGTCTTCGCTCCTGAGCTCCACCATCAGCTTGTTGTAAAGTCCGTCCTCTGCTCTTCTGGTGAACCATCTTCAGATCCAGACTCTTTTTGGGTGGCTCCTTTTCTTCTCACAGTATAGTTCACAGAGCCTGCAGATCGCTTCGCAATGTTGCAGAATGATGGTGGCTGCCGAAAGGACTTTGTTACAATCCACGGTGGACATGACTGGACGCTGTGGAAGAGGAAGAGCCAGATGAAGCCTGCAGAGGTCTGCACCGCTGGGCTGCTGTTCTGAAAGTGAGATGGAGGCGAGTTGCTTCCCCTTTTTATAGGCAGTATAGGTTTTCTGCTAGGCATCCTCTAGGCATCCTCTAGACATCCTTAATATCCGAGTATATTTTCCCGTTTTAAATGCTTTGTTTCCATTCTGCATCTGCTAGGCATCCATTCTGCATCCGTTCTGCATCCATTCCGCTTCCTCCCTGCATCTGGGTGGATGGAGTTCTGTGGATGCGTAGCGGATGCCTAGCGGATATAGCGGATGCGTAACAGATGCGTAACGGATGCGTAGCGGATGCAGAACGGACGAACTGGATACATTTTCTGCCCAAAACTTTAGGAGCAGATGAAACATCAATAAACTGATGCTGGAAGGATAGAGAGGAAGCAAAATGGAGGGAGTGAGTACATCGCATTTTCCAAAGGATGGCAAGTTTTTTTGTCCATTTTACATCCTTTTTGCATCCGTTGGTTCAGTGGGACATGGGCTTAATGATGTCTACAGGATGCCTAGAGGATGCCTAGAGGATGCAAAGGGACACCTATACTGCCTATAAAAAGGCAGAGCAACTCGTCTGCATCTCACTTTCAGCCCAGCAGCGCAGCTGTGCAGACCGCTGCAGTCTTCATCTGACTCTTGCTCTTCCACAGCATCCAGGCATGTCAATCGTGGATCGTAACACAGTATTTTGGCAGCCACCATCCTTCTGCAACAGTGCGAAGCCATCTACAGGCTCTGTTAACTCTACTACAGGAAGAAAAGGAGGCGGCCAAGAAGCATATGGATCTGAAGATGGATCGGGAGAAGAGCAGAGTGCGGACTGTCCTACAAGCTGATGGTGGAACTCAGGAACGAAGACACTCGGGCATTCCAGAACTTCATGAGGATGCCTCCAGCCATGTTTGATGAAGTTGTGCAGCGTCTGACACCCAGGTTGACCAAGGCAAACACCAACTTCCGGCCCAGCCTGGAACCTGGGCTCAAGGTGGCACTCACTCTGCGCCACCTGGCCTCAGGGACCACCTACAGGAGCATGCAGTATGGCTGGAGGGTGCCACACAACACCATCAGCATTGTGGTCAGAGAAGTGGTGCAGACCATCATCGAAGAATACCTGAAGGAGTTCCTCTAGTGCCCCTCCACCGAAGAAGGCTGGAGGAAAGTTGCAGAGCAGTGGTATCAGAAGTGGAACTTCCCACACACCGTTGGAGCCATAGATGGGAAGCACGTGGCCTGCAAAGCACCACCAAAGTCGGGCTCCACTTATTTCATCTACAAGGGCTTCTTCAGCATCGTCCTCTTTGCCATGGTCGATGCTGACTACAAGTTCATGTACATCGATGCTTCAGGCTGCAGCTCAAGCTCAGATGCCCAGGTACACAACACCAGTCACCTCAAGGAGGGGCTGAAAGGCAACCTCATCATGGGCTTTCCAGATCCAGACCTCCTGCCCAATGACACGCAAGATGTGCCCTACTTCATCGTGGGGGATGACGCCTTCTCCCTCAGACCCTACCTCATGAAGCCCTACACTTCCAGACTCCTCACCCGTGAAGAGAGGATCTTCAACTACAGGCTGTCCAGGTCAAGGCGGGTGGTGGAGAACGCCTTTGGCATCCTGGCCAATAGGTTCCAGGTACTTCTCACTACCATGCACCATCACCCAGAGACTGTGAGGAGGATCGTGGAAGCTTGCTGCATCCTGCACAATCTCATGCACACCCGCTACCCGGTCTTGAAGAACAGGCTCGTAGACAAGGCAATGGGAACATGGAGCCTGGGGAATGGAGGTAAGGGTGAAACCTGATAGATACTCAGGATGTGCAAGGCCCCAAAAGAGCCTCACGTGAAGGGAAGAAGCAGCGCAACCTCCTGAGACACTGGTGCAACTCCCCAGCTGGAGTAGTGGAGTGGCAAGACAGGATGATATATGATTAATGGGTGCTTCCTTCAGCCTGTCTCATCACATGGATGAGATTGGGCCATGTATGTTGGGTGGGCCTACAATGAACAGGGCGTTTAATAAAGAGTTGTGTTTGTGTTGACATGTGTGGATAATTATTACATTATTATTGATAATAAAGGGCGATAGGTGTGGCACCAGGGAGGGTGGACCATACTTTCCCACTATGCTTGCACTGGAGGCTTATCTATCCCACTGCTATCCTTACCCATCCCACAGCTATTACCCATACCACAGGTATCCCTGCCCATCCCACTGCAATCTTAACCCATCCCACAAGCATGCAAAGGCTTAAACCAATTCTAAAAGTTTCCACCAAGACTTTATTAAAAAAAAAAAAAAATGAAGCAAGTGTGTGAATCAAAGATAAACGTTATTGAACAACAAGCTGTAAAACAAAAATGACCCAAGTCAAGTGTCCAAATAAACTCTACAGGCAGCCAGCTACCCAGTCTCTGGCACTCTTATGGGTCACTCGGAGGTGTGCCCAGTCTCAGGAGTGAAGGGTCCAGGTGCTGTGGAGGTGGGTGGTGCTGTATTGCTGGTCTGAAGCACCACTGGGTGCCTGGCCTGAGAGGACAACAGGTGACGATGTGTTGAGAAAGCTGTCAGACAGCTGGCTCAGACCCATGATGCTGAGAGGTCCTTCCTCTATGCCCTGCGGTGTCAGCCCCAGTACTGATGACAGATGTACTGAGGCCGGACTTGGCTGTGGGGTGGAGGAAGGAGTAGTGTAGGGGGGCTGTCTGGTCTGCAGCTGGGTGAGGACTGGCATGGGTGGCATCAGTGGTGTGGGTGGCATCGCTGTTGTCGATGGCATCATTGGCGTGGCTGGCATCGGTGGCATCAGTGGAACCGGTGGCAATGGTGTCGTCCAATGAACCTTTGCCTGGACTGGGAAGGGCTGCTGCCTGTGCTGCTGGACCTCCTGGTAGCCGTAGCCCTGGTAGGTGAGGGGCTGTGGGAAGCCTTGGAATGGAAGGAACATCACCTGGGGTGGAGGAGCAGACCTGGAGTGGGTGGGAGCAGGTTCCTCTGGGTCTGGAGGGTTGTGAAGTAGCTCCATGATCCGGTCCTTCACCACCTGGTACTGGGGATCCTCCTTGTCCCTTAGGGCCTGGTTGACATAGGTGAGAAAGGGCTTGCAGTTGGAGGATGAGGAGTCTGTGTGGACCAGCTGAGAGAGGAGATCTATGCTGGTGTGGATGGTGTCCCTGATCTCCAGCAGGACAATGTGGCTCTGCCCCTCCTGCTGTCTGGCTCTCTGCCTTTCTGTGGAAGTGGAGCTGGGGGGAGTGGATGCGGCTACGACTGTGGTGGACTCGATATCTCCTTTCTCCCACCGCACCAGGGAGTCCTCCACGCACTCCAGCATGGTTACAACAGCTGTCCGTGGTTTCTCCACCATGGCATGTTCCACAGAAACCTGCCTGGAGACAGGGACTGACTCTCGGTCGGAAGAGTACTGGGTCTCAGCAGGCTGCCGGAGAGAGAGGGTAGAAAGAGGGGCTTCTGGTGCTCCTGGGTGGCAGATCTCACCCTCCAGAAAGCTGCACCTGGCCATGACATAGGTCTCTCTGTCCATCAGCTTAACCTTGGCCTGGTCAGATTTCTTCAGGTGCAGCTTCCCGTACCAGGTGTGCATATGTTTCCACCAGCCGAGGAGCACCTCCAAAGTGTAACTCATACTCTCCGCCCTCTCTCTCCAAGCAGCCTGCTTCCTTTTGATGTCCCTGTACAGCCGGTGTCCCTTCCGCCACAGATAGTCATTCTCTCTCAGCCATTCCAGCACCTCATCCTCCTGTTCCTCCTCAATGAAGTAATGCCTCTTCTCCCGTCCCCGCATACGCCTCTTCCTCCCTTTGATGGGCCCTCATTAGAGGGGCTTCCAGGTATTAGGTGCTGCTCCTCCATACCACCAGCAGCAGCAGCACCAGCAGGATCATCATCATCATCATCATCATCATCATCATCATCATCACCAGCAGGATCATAATCAACATCATCATCATCATCATCAGCAGGATCATCATCATCATCAGCAGCAGCAGCAGCAGCAGCAGCAGCAGCAGGATCAGCAGGACCAGGATCATCAGCAGCAGAATAATCACCAGGAGCCCCAGCAGCACCAGCACCAGCAGCACCAGCAGCACCAGGAGCATGAGCAAGACCAGGAGCACGAGCAGTATGAGCAGTACGAGAAAGTCCAGGATCACGAGCAGGACGAGCAAGTCCAGGAGCATGAGCAGGACGAGCAAGTCCAGGAGCACGAGCAAGACGAGCAGGACCAGCAGCATCTTCAGCAGAGTACGCAGCAGAAGCACCACCACCAGGAGCAGCTTCAGCAGAAGCTCCATCACCAGAAGAGTCCGAGCAGCAGAAGCCCCAGCAGAAGCAGGGTCAGGGACAGGGGGCGGGAGGGTGGCCCTGTCCCTCTTGCCAGGGATGGCGGCAGGTTGCTGAGACTTTCGCTTCTTCCCCATGGTTGAGGGGTTGCTAGCTGGCAGGAAGCCTGGCAGGAAGGCTGGCAGGAAGGCAGGCAGCAAGGCTGGCAAGCAGGCAGGCAGCAAGGCTGGCAGGCAGACTGGCTGGCAGGGAGGCTGGAAGACAGGATGGCAGGCAGACAGACAGCAAGGCTGGCAGGGAGGCTGTCCAGGAGGCTTGGAGGCAGGCTGCTTCATCCGCTGTGCATCCGCTCTGCATCCGCTGTATCCGTTCTGCATCTGCTTTGCTGAGGCCCCCCGGAAGCCCTGCGGATGTGCCATCCGCTCCCATCTGCTTTCATCCTCTAGGCTTCCGCTCTGCATCTGCTTCATCCGCTGTGCATCCGCTCTGCATCCACTGTATCCGTTCTGCATCCGCTTTCCATCCGCCCTGCAACCTTCCCCCCGTCCGTGTTATCCGCTCCGGTTATGCAAATTTTTGCCCCTTTTGAGTGCGGATAACAACGGATGGAACATTTTGCTCGTCCGTTGTGTCCGTTTTGCATCCATTGGGCAGTGTGATAGGGCCTTTACATCATGTGCAATGTTCCTTAAGAAGAAGTATCCCATCTGTATCAAAATTATCAGAAAACCACTCATAAAGTAAGATCAGTACTTCATCAATAAACAACATCAGGTTTGCTGGGATGGTTCCTGTTGGTATGCAGCTTCACAAAAATAAGTTTTGTTTTTTTTTAACAATAGTTTGAGGAATGCTAAAAGAATTTTATTATCAACACTGTAGTTAAAAATTTCTTTATTCAAAGTAGTAAAAATTGAGCTCATAATGGCCAGACTCTCTAAAATAAGAAAGAATTAAATAGGCAAAGTTGTGTCATGTTGAAATTAAGTCTCCGCCTTAAACTCAAGAGGGTGAAATTTAAATGGTCATCAGGGAAAATTCTTACAGATCAGTTCTAAACAAATAGAGAATTATTATGTGATTCATTAAAATGGTATAATTGCAAAACAGTATGTAGGACACTAAATTAGATGAACAGTCTCCAGTTTTAAAGAACTTGAAGAATATAGAAAATAAGTAAAGGCTATTAATGTGAAAAGGCTATTAATTACTAATAGTTGCTGAAACTGTTTCATCAGTTTTATTTCATTTGATCAGTTGTCATCAAGTCAGTGTTGACTTTAAAATGTTTGCGGGATGATTTGTCCCTTACTTGGTCCTTCAGGTTTCCCAAAGATGCACCTATTGTCCAGGGGTAGGATTCAAAAATTTAAAAAACTGGTTCTGTGGGTGTGGCTTAGTTGATGGGCATGGTTTGGTGATCATATTATTGGCTGGGCATGGCCAACTCAATATCACTCACATCGAGGCACGCATCTTCTCACCTGGCCTCTCATGACTGTGGGGGTGCTACAACAGTTGTAAGTGTGAAAAATGGTCATAAGTCAGTTTTTTCAGTGCCATTGTAACTTTGAATGGTCACTCCACACAAGCAAAGTGTCAGCAAAGGAGGGGAAAAAACTGCATAGAGGCTCCAGGGACAGGAAGTCTAGTCCTGCCAACAATGTAATAAGGCTTAACAGACAGGCAGTTTCTGTAAGCAACACCAGAATATTTCCTTCCTGCCTTCCTTATAGGATTAGCCCAGTAATTTCTTCCAACAACCGATTCTCTGAACTGCTTAGAACATTAACAACTGGTTCTAGCGAATAGGTGTGAACTGGTAGAATCCCAACCCTGCTATTGTCACTTGAACATAGTCCATATAACTTGCTGATCCTTCTGTCTTTCCTCTCATCTTTTTAAGCAATAAAGCCTTTCCCAGAAACCCTGGTCTTTGTATAATATGTCCAAAATAAAATAACTTGAGTCTGATGATTTGTGATTTTGAGAAGAACACTGAATTGACTTGTGTAATGATCTACTTGTTTATTTTTTTGGTATTCTTGATATTCTCAGGACTGTTCTTTAAAACCACTGTTCAGAGACTTCAAATTACTCTTTCCATTCTTATTCCTCAAGGTTGAAATTATTAAGAAACAAATGTAATTTTTATTTCACATTCCCTCTCAGGCTTCAATCTGAATGATATTATGAAGAAAGACAACCAATCCTGTTTGACCGAGATGGCCCTATTGGGCTTTTCAGATTTCGAGACAATACAAGAACTTTTATTTTGCCTGGTTCTAATATTCCACTTCATAGCCTTGATGGGTAATAGCCTGGTTTTGATTCTCACTGTTATCAATTCTACACTTCACACACCAATGTACTTCTCTTCCTCTGGAACTTGTCCTTTGTGGAAATCGGCTACACCTCATCCATCAGCCCAAAGATGCTAGTGAATGCATTGTCAGACAACCAGAACATATCCTTTTGGGGTTGTGGGTGTCAAATGTGTTTCTTCATTCTCTTTAGTACCACTGAGTGTTGTCTTCTTTGTGTCATGGCATATGACCGCTATGTTGCCATTTGCAAGCATCTGCAATACCCATATACCATGAACCTCAGGGAATGTACTATGCTTGTTGCTGCATCATGGGCCATTGGTGTTTTTGTGGGTCTGTGGCAATCTATTTCAATATTCACCCTCCCCTTCTGTGGGTCAGATAGGATCAGCCATTTCTTCTCTGATCTTATGCCTGTTCTGAGACTGGTGTTTACCAATACTTACAAAAATGAAGTGGCAATTGCTGCACTAAAAGTTCTATTTATTCTGGTTCCCCTTTTGCTCATCCTTTTTTCCTAAATCCTCATCATTTCCTCTATTTTCACAATGCCGCTGGCCAAGAACCAGAACAAAGCATTTTCAACTTGTTCCTCACATCTCGCTATGGTCTGCATTTTCTATGGAACTGGCATTGTTACCTACATTCGTCCCAGCTCAGAATATTTCATGGACAGTAGCAGGTTCTTTGCCCTGCTCTACACAATAGTGACCCCAAGTTTAAATCCTATCATTTACAGCTTGAGGAATAAAGAGATAAAAGCTGCTTTCATGAAATCTGTAACAAGGAAGCAGATCTTCTTTACTGAATAATCGTAATATATCCACATATTTTTCAACTGAATTCAATTCATAAATAAGGCTATATTAGGCTATAAAATGGCTATATTAGTGGCATATTTCACACTTTATCCCAGACTGACCTGGATAGATTTATTCAAAACAAGGAGAGTCCTGAAAATTAACTTAAGTACACTATTCTGACAGAATTCAGATAAAGGTTATTTGTCCATTTATTGAGAAGGAAAGGTACCGTCTGCTCAGAAAGTCTAAATAAAATGTTGGCAAAAGGAAGGAGATAAAACATGCTTTCAAGAATACAGTAGCACCCATGGTGTGAGAAAGTTAAAATCTTTTGCTTTCCCAGATCATTGCACACCTTATGCTATCTTCGTCTTTTCCAAGTTTACCATGAATCATTGTCCTTTGCAAAGTTTTATATTAGAATAATAGAGTTGGAAGGATCCTTGAAGGTCTTCTAGTTCAATATTTGCTCAAGCAAAATATCTTTTACCATTTCAGACACATAGTTGACTCAGCTCTTCTTAAAAATCACTCAAGCACACAATGCCTGATTTGATAGTTAAGCCCATGTCACACAGCACCAACGGATGGAAAGAGGATGTAAAACAGAGAGAAACACTTGCCATCCATTGGTTAACGCAATGCATCCGTTCTGTACTCACTGCATACATTTTTCATACTCTCTATCCATCCAGCATCTGCCTACTGAGATTTCATCCGCTCAAAATGTTTTGAGCTGCACAAAACTTTTTGAGCGGAAAAAGTATCCAACGCGTCCATTATACATCCACTACGCATATAGGGAACAACCATTATACGTCCGTCATCATCCGTTACGCATCTGCTATATCTGCTAGGCAGCTGCTGTGCATCCGTGCAACTCACATCCGCTCCAGCGGAAAACGGACACAGGGAGGAAGCGGAAGGTACGTGGAACGGACATGAAGCGTTAGTAGCATGGACGTAGAAAGGATGAACGTGGATGCAGCTCACATACAAAGCATTAAAACGGAAAAAACGTTCATATAGGGGACATATCTCAGATATTTAGGATGTCTGGAGGATGCCTAGAGGATGTGGAAGGACACCTAGCGGAAAAAACGATATTTCCTATAGAAAGGGGGATATATCACCTGGATCTCACTTTCAGTCCAGCAGCCCTGGTGTGCAGACCTCTTCAGCCTTCATCTGGCTCTTGCTCTTCCACAGCATCCAGTGATGTCCACCATGGATCATAACACAGTCCTTTTGATAGCCACCATCGTTCTGCAACAGTGCAAAGCCATCTACAGGCTCTTTCAACTGTTCTACAGGAAGAAAAGGAGGTGGCCAAGAAGCGTCTGGGTCCAAAGATGGATCGGGAGAAGAGCAGAGTACGGACTGTACAACAAACTGATGGTGGAGCTGAGGAATGAAGACCCTTGTGCATTCCAGAACTTCATGAGGATGCCTCCACCCATGTTTGACAAAGTTGTGGAGGGGCTGAGACCCAAGTTGACCAAGGCAAACACCAACTTCTGGCCCAGCCTGGACCCTGGGCTCAAGGTGGCACTGACTCTGCACCACCTGGCCTCAGGGACCACCTACAGGAGCATGCAGTACGCCTGGAGGGTGCCACACAACACCATCAGCATTGTGGTCAGAGAAGTGGTGCAGGCCATCATCGAAGAATACATGGAGGAGCTCCTCCAGTGCCCCTCCACTGAAGAAGGATGGAAGAAAGTTGCAGAGCAGTGGTATCAGAAGTGGAACTTCCCCCACACTGTTGGAGCCATAGATGGCAAGCACATGGCCTGCAAAGCTCCAGCCAAGTCAGGGTCCACTTATTTCAACTACAAGGGCTTCTTCAGCATTATCATCTTTGTCATGGTCAATGCTGACTACAAGTTCATGTACATCGATGCTTCGGGCAACGGGTCAGCTTCAGATGCCCAGGTATGCAACGACAGTCACCTCAAGGAGGGGCTGGAACGCAACCTCATTATGGGCTTTGCAGATCCAGAACCCTGCCCAATGACACACAAGATGTGCCCTACTTCATCATGGGGGATGACGCCTTCTCCCTCAGAACCTACCTCATGAAGCCCTAAACTTCCAGATGCCTCACCCGTGAAGAGAGGATATTCAACTACAGGCTGTCCAGGGCAAAGCAGGTGGTGGAGAACGCCTTTGGCATCCAACAGGTTCCAGGTACTTCTCACCACCATGCAGCATTGCCCAGAGACTGTGAGGAGGATCGTGGAAGCTTGCTGCATCGTGCACAATCTCATGCGCACCCGCTCCCCAGTCTTGCAGAACAGGCTCATAGACCTCCAACAAGGCAATGGGGACATGGAGCCTGGTGAATGGAGGCAAGGCCGAAACCTGATAGATACTATGGATGTGCAAGGCCCCAACATAGCTTCATGTGAAGGGAAGAAGCAGCGCAACCTCCTGAAACACTGGTGCAACTCCCCAGCTGGAGCAGTGGAGTGGCAAGACAGTATGGTAGATGCTTAATGGATGCTTCCTTGAGCCTGTCTCATCACACTGATGAGATTGGGCCATGTATGTTGAGTGGCCCTATAATGAACAGGGCATTTAATAAAGAGTTGTGTTTATGTTGAAATGTGTGGATCAATGATTAAATTGTTATTGATAATAAAGGGCCATAGGTGTGGCACCTGGGAGGGTGGACCATACAGTCCCACGATGCTTGCACTGGAGGTTTATCTATCTCACTGCTATCCTTGCCTATCCCACAGCTATTACCCATTCCAAAGGTATCCCTGCCCATCCCACTGCTATCCTTACCCAGCCCACAGCTATTACCCATCCCACAGGTATCCCTGCCCATCCCACTGCTATCCTTACCCATCCCACAGGCATGCAAAGGCTTAAACCATTTCTAAAAGTTTCCACCAAGACTTTATTTACCAAAAGAACTGAACCAAGTGTGTGAAGCAAAGATAAACTTTATTAATAACAAACTGAAAAAGCAAAATGACCCAAGTAAAATATGCCAAGCAAAGATAAAGTCAACAGGTAGCAACCCAGTCTCTGGCACTCTTCTCAGTCACTCTGAGGCATGCCCATAGTCTCAGGGGTGTAGGGTCCAGGTGCTGTGGAGGTGGCAGTGACTGGAGTGCTGGTCTGAGGCACCATTGGGGTGCCTGGCCCTGAGAGGACAACAGGGGATGGTGTGTGGAGGAATCTCTCAGAGAGCTGGCTCAGTCCCGTGATGTTGAGAGCCCCTTCCTCCATGACATGGGGTGTCAGTCCCATGTCTGAGGCCGGGCTTGGCTGTGGGGTGGAGGAAGGAAGAGTGTAGTTGGGCTGTCTGGTCTGCAGTTGAGCGAGGTGAGGCGTCGGTGGCATCTGTGGCGTGGGTGGCATCTGTGGCATGGGTGACATCTGTGGCATGGGTGGCATCAATGGCATCAGTGGCATCGGTGGCGTCTGTGGCATCGGTGGCATCGGTGGCATCGGTGGCACCTGTGGCATGCGATGAACCTGTGCCTGGACTGGGAAGGGCTGCCTGTTCTGCTGGAACTCCTGGTAACCATAGCCTTGGTAGGTGAGGGCCTGTGGAAAGCCTTGGAAAGGCTGTGATATCACCTGGGGTGGAGGAGCAGACCTGGACTGAGTTGGAGCAGGTTCAGCTGAGCCTGGAGAGTTGTGCAGAAGACCTGTGATCCTCTCCTTGATCACCTGGTACTGGGATTGGGACATATCCATGAGGGTCTGGTTGACATAGGTGAGGAAGGGCTTTCTGTTAGAGGATGGTATGTCGGTGTGTACCAGCTGAGAGAGGAGATCTACGCTGCTTTTGATGATGTTCCTGATCTCCAGCAGGACAGTGTGGCTCTGTCCCTGTGGTCTGGCTTTCTGCATGCTTTCTGTGGAGGTCGAGCTGGGGGTGGGGGTGGGTTGGTCTCTGGTGGCAGTGGCCTCCTCTTGCTCCAACTGCATCAGGGGGTCCTCCACGTGCTGCACCATGGGGAGTGCAGCTGTCAGGGGGGTCTCTATCATGGGACGCTCCACAGATACCTGCCTGGACACAGGAGCTGACTCTTGGCCAGAAGAGGACTGGCTCTCTGTGGGCTGCCTGAGAGAGAGGGTTGACAGAGGGGCTGCTCCTCGGTGGCGGACCTCATCCTCCAAGAAGCTGCACTTGGTCATCACATAGGTCTCCCGGTCGATGAGTTTGACCGCGGCCTGGCCAGACTTCTTGAGGTGCAGCTTCCCGTACCAGGTGTGCATGTGCTTCCACCACCGGAGGAGGACCTCCAAAGTGTAGCCTAGGCTCTCCGCCTTCTCTCTCCAAGCCTCCTGCTTCCACTTGGTGTCTCGATAGAGCCTGTGCCCCTTCCACCAGAGGTACTTGTTTTTCCTCAGCCATTCGAGCACCTCATCCTCATGTTCCTCTTCTATGGAGTACTGTCTCCTCTCCTTATCGCGCGATTGCCTCTTCCTCCTTCTGGCAGGGCCTTCTGGGCCCTCATCAGTAGGGCTTTGAAGTTCTTGGGGCTGGTCCACCACACCACCACCAGCAGCAACACCACCAGCAGCAAAAGCAGGACCAGCAAGACCAGCAGCACCAGCAGCACCAGCAGCTTCAGCAGCACCAGCAGCACCAGCAGCACCAGCAGGACCAGGAGCACCACCAGCAACAGCAGCACCACCAGCACCAGGAGCACCAGCAGCACCAGCAGCACCAGCAGCACCAGCAGGACCAGGAGCACTACCAGCAGAGTTAGCACCAGCAGAAGCACCAGGAGCAGCACCAGCAGAGTAAGCACCAGCAGAAGCACCAGCTTCTGGAGCAGCACCAGCAGAAGCACCAGCACCAGCAGAGTCAGCACCAACAGCAGAAGCCCCAGCAGAAGCAGAGTCAGCATCAGGGGGTGGGATGGTGGCCCTGTCCTTCTTGCCAGGGCTGGCAGGAGTAGGAGATGTTGCCTGGAGATGTGTCTGGCAGCAGGTCTTTCCTCTGAATGGTGACCTGCTTGTGAGCTGCATTATTTTATATCTGCGTGGCTGATTGAATTGTATCCTCCCCGCATGTGCAGTGAACCCTTTGCATCCGCTAGGCATCTGCTAGGCATCTGTGATGCATCCATGTCATCCGCTAGGCATCCGCTCTGCATCCGTTCCTTCTGCTGCACATCCACTTCACTGTGCTCCCCCAGAAGCCCTGCGGATGTGTCATCCACTTCCATCCACTTCCATCCTCTAGGCTTCCATGGAGCATCCACTTAACATCCTCGCTACGTCCTCTCCCTGTCCTTTTCTTTCCATTGTTGTCCGCTCTGTTTATGCAAATTTGGGGCACTTTTGAGAGCGGATAACAACAGATGGAACATTTTCTCGTCCGCTGTGTCCTTTTTACATACGTTTTGCATCCGTCGGCCAATGTGACAGGGCCTTAAGGAAGAAATACATGGGCTTCTGGAGATGTCAGTCCATGATTACTATAAAAATGATGAGCCCATTGCCTGTCAGACTCAGGATGTAGAGCAGAAAGATGCTGGCATACACTATACTTTCCAGTCCCAAAACACTTGGCAATCCAACAAGAATAAATTGAGTTGCTCTTGTGCAATTGGTCAAATTCATCTTCCCCTTTTATCACCAAAAGAGAAAATGTGGAATCTTCATTCAGTCATGGTTTCTGAAGATCTTTTTCAGAAATACACTATTTCAAGAGAGACAACACAAGACTTGATTTTAAAATCAAAATAACCAAGATTTAGCTCAACCTGTAAAATCCTCTTTCAGAAATTAGTATTATGAGTTCAACATGGAGAACATAACAGTTAATTTATACATCAAACAAAAACAAAGTCTGCGCATAGTGATAGTAGCTGAAATTAAATAAATATTATTTGATTATCAGTTATGAGGACTAAAGGCCCATAACTGAAATCCCAAAACACATGAGGTCACAGCAAGAACAACAAAACACTATTTGAAATTAGTGTCATGTGTGAAATTTGTCAATTAGAAATTTGTCATTTGGAGAATCTTAAAAATAGAATGACATATTTGGTAGATATAACCTACAGTTGAAATATTTTGATGTAAATTAGGATTTGGGAATTCTGGATTGACAGTCTCCCATATACCCATGTAGGAATCTTTTTACATTGTTAATTATCTAAAAAGAAGAAGAGTAAAATACTGAAAAACAAAACATGGGGTGTGATAGAAAAATAAAAGTAAATAAAGGGCTCTAAAAATATAATAGCCATGATGTTTCTCTCTGTGTGGAGGTAGATTTGAAAATATATGCTCGGAAATCATGGTTATTTTTGCAATGAAATTCTGTTCCATATGCTCATTCTACTGAGTTTTACTGAGAGTATTTGCACCAAGACAAATTCCTTGTGTGTCCAGTCACACTTGGCCAATAAACAATTCTATGGATTCTATTCTGTAAAATACATGGATCTAAAGAGCTATTCACCCTTACCTTTACTTGTTCTTCCTTCTCTTTATCAAGTACCTTTACTACATCTCAGCATTCATTCCCAAAGACAATATTTTGTAGAAACATAGAAAATGATTCATTATATCTTGAGGATAGGGAAAATGGACTTCATGAAAAATTAATTTCCTTAACATTTAAAGAATTTCCAGAAGGTTGCATCATAGAAAGTTGATTTTCTTCTTCTCTACAGAAGCTTATAATACAGTCTTTAAGGATATTTGCTTTTAATTTCCCATGAGCATTCAAACACTGTAGCTAGAAAATACTTGAGGCTGATAATCTTTGGAGAAAATTTCAAGTGCATCCCAAATTAGGAGGTCCTCTGGAGGCAAACCAGCAAGTATCAACTATGCAACTCTTTTGTGGTTTGTCTAGTTCCAATTCCTCTTCAATTGGAGAAATTGAAGATGTAAAACTTTTACTGATACAATGCTCCAGTTTCTACAGAAATTTGAAGTAACATTTCAAGAGATACTTGTTTCTCAATTCCCATAAATATTCACAGTTCATGCCCAGAATATATTATTTGTAATCAGCACATCTCATGCCTGCTTTTATTTAGACCAAGTTCCAAATCTTATCCCCCCCAAATAGAGTCTCCTATATATTATTAAGTCTTCAAAGACCCTTCAAAGTCTCAATGAAAGGGAAGGAACCATTGGAAATGATGTCCAAGAATGGTTTTCTTCCCATGTTCCCTTCGTTCCAATTCAGTATTCCATTGGAATTCAAGTTGAGCATGAAGATATCCACCATAGTAAACTCCAGATCTGCAAATTTGAAATCCCCTTCACTGGAGCAGTAACAAAGCACATTCCAGCCAGCAAAGTCAAGGTCATCTCCATGGGAACCCACAGTGAATTGCTTTGTTGGGGAATGTGAGTGATGACACAACTTGGGGGGAAGGAGAAACAGGGTCAGAGCCAAAACATGAATTAAGTGAGGTAAGGGTTAGTTCCGTTTAGTCTGTGCCAACATGAAGCTCCTAACAAAGAATTTGATTTTTTTAAAGCTTGGCCTGTGGCTCATGATTTAATTAGGGCATTAGTTGGAACCCTGACACCCAATATGTCAACTGGTGTACCACATTGTTTTAGTGTATAGAACTTTCAAGCATTACAATTCAAGGAAAAGATCTAGAAAACAAACTTTATTGGAAACATATTACAATATAAACTCAATTCATTGTGATAACCTTAATGATCCAATTGGTATGGAATCATCCACCCATGCTGAATCTTATCTTTGATTATTTAGAGATGGAGAAGAAAGAAATATGATCTCCATCTTTTTATTTACATTACTATTATTATTAGAGTATGGCATTATTCGGAGACTACAATGTTAATGCAGAGTAGTAGTTTGGCTGCCAATTTACTGGAGCTGTTGTGGTACTTGCTCACACACTTTCCAATGTGTGCCACAGGAAGGTGAGCTTACATCTCACCAAAAAGAAAGAGTAGCAACTTTCCTTACTGCGTCACTGAAGGTTCTCTCTTTCCAACAGAGCTGCCTCACAAACAGGCATCCTAAGGAAGGTTCAGAGCTGGCATGAATCCAATGGCCTGAATGAAGCAGTGGCTCATCTCCCCACCAAAATGATACCAGTTAATTTATTCTCACAGAATATGCTTTTGAACTGCTTGGTGACAGAAGCTGAGGCAAATGACAAGAGCTCACCCCACCATGGAGTGCTAGGTCTCAAACTGCCAGAGCAGAGACCATATTCAGTGTTACTAAGCCACTGAACTACTTACCCCTTTTACATACATAATGCTGTATCTTTCAAGCAATAGGTTTATCAAAACATACCTATTCATTCTTCATTGTCCATATTAAAAGCAAGGAATTTTGAACAACTGTTTTATAAAAGTGTATATCTATTGTATGATATAGATATCACTATAAGCAACTCTGGCTTTCAGACAAGAAGGATTTCTTACTTGGGAAGGAAGAATCTTGCACTCCCCAAAATCTAGCTTGTTTGGAAGACACCAGATTAGGAAGTAAATTAAAATATAGTGATGAGAAGAACAAGCCACTATGACATCTGAATATTGTGCATGTGTTTAGCATTTTACACCACATGCTTGCAGGAATCAATGCTGGTCCTGTCCATTACAAGAAGCCATGGATGGAAACTAATCAAGGAGAGAAGCAATCTAGAACTAAAGATAAATTTCCTGACAGTAAGAACAATTAATCAGTGAAACAACTTGCCTCCAGAAGTTGTAAATGCTCCAACACTGGAAGTTTTTAAAAAGATGCTGGATAACCATTGGTCTGAAATTGTATAGGGTTTCCTGTTTGAGCAGGGGATTTGTCTAGATGGCCTCCAATGTCCCTTCCAACTCTATTATTTTGTTATTCTTTCTTCCAATTCATTGCCCACAAATTTCTGCATTCTTTATACCAATTGCTGCATTTCAACTTCAAACAAGAATACTCCTTTCATACATACATTATACAAACATTATTACACTATGGATGCTGCTACTAGAGAATTGAAGAATGATATTGAAGAATGGCTGACTTCTTTCTTGGTTTGATAGAATTTTATTTTGACTGTTCTTCTTCAAGAGAATGTACCAGAACATCGTGCTGAATCCACAGACTCTAATGCCTTCAGACAGTCCTGGTGGAGGGTATGATTGATAGTACTAAAAGTTTCTAGGAGATGAAAGAGAGCCAGGATGCTTGTACCATGCCTTCCCAACTTTGACACTGAAAAGCATAGCTGATACAATCTCAGTTTTATATCCCAAATCTGAAATCCCACTGGTCATGGTTTCTTAATTTCATTTTATATGTATGTTTTGAATAATGTTTTCATCAAAGAGAAAAAAGTTGCCTGTCAACTCGTCAAGCATTCCTAGCCTGCTCTCGAGTTGCCGTAGGCAGGAGGGGGGAGAACTAATGGAGCAGTTTGGTTGCTATGACCAGAAGTACATTTCACACATACCTTTCTCCAGATTGTATCCCATGTCACTAGAGCCAGCTGGAGAGGCATATTTTCTACAGCCTGCAAATGTGCCTCATTGGAGAATATGATTTATGACGCATCCTGGGAGGAGGGGGAAAACAGGATCATAGGTGGGTAGTAAATTATGTGGAGCAGAGCTTACTGCACTTAGGAAAAGTGCCGATATATTGTTCCTAATAAATAATTGGATTTCTTTTGAAACCTGGCTCGAGGCTCATGAATTAATTAGGGCATCCATCAGAACCCTGACATTGCCTTCAATCTGAATGTTGCTCACTCTTCCCTCTGTGTTACAATAGGCAATGTGAAATATCTCAAGAATCTTCCATAATATATTTGGCACTACCCACTTGAAAGAATATAAGCATAGAGGCCTCCTTCAAAAGACAGATTAAGTTTACATTTGATGTGTAATAAATTCATTTGGACAAATGTTCTTGTTGCATTATCCTAACACATGGACATGAGGAAGCAATATATGGAGTGAGCTTTAGAGCTATACAATTTTGGATTTTTGAACCAACATTACCTCTTACACTGGACAACTACAAAAGGAAGAACACTCAGGAAACAGCTTTCAATTAGAATAGAGCTGGAAAGGACCTTAGAGATCTTCTGGTCCAACTCTCACTCAAGCAGGAGACCCTGTACCATTTCAGAAAAATGATTATCCAGTCTCTTCTTAAAAGCTTAAAAAGTGATGAAGCACCCACAACTTCTGACAGCAAGCAAGTTGCTTTTCTCTTTGGTTAGTTTTCAGCCTTTGTTTTTTGTCCTGCCCTCTGGTACTTTGGAAAGTAAGTTGATTCCCTCCTCTTTGTGGCAACCTCTCAAATACTGGAGTACTCCTTTCATCCTGCAATTGTTCTACATATGTTTTAATCTCAAGGCCTTTAATCCTCTTAGCTACTCTTCTTTACATTCCCCCCTCCTTTTCACTATTTATCTGTTTTTCTAGTTCTGGGGAAATATATATTTCTCAAAACTACTGTTTAACTATACAGAAGTTTGGGGAGTAAAATTGTGTACTGAGTAAAATTGTGTCTATTTATTTGTTTATTTGGTTTCTAAAGTTGCCTAATCCAGTAATAACTCTAGGTGGTATATAACATTGAAAACTCTTCAAACAAAATAGTTTAATTGTTCACCAGGCCCGAACATAGAAATACAACTCCATTTGTGACTAGCACAATACATGGCCAAATATCTCAGGAAATGGGTTTAATGGGTTAATGCAGGCAAGTTTGACATATTGCCACAATTTTGATTGATATTTCTAGCACACCCCAACCAGGAGAAACACAGATGTGGAAGAGTCCTTCCAAAGACAAGTTAATTTCATGTTTTATTTTCAAAAAATCTGCTTAGAAATGGAATCGTTTCACATAAGATTAGGTTGGAAATACTTCTTCAGGGAACTGGAATTTTCCTTCCTAGCATTTTGCATACAGAATTCTTCACTTCATTGTTCCTGATAGTGTAGATGAAAGGATTGAGCACAGGGGTGACAATTGTGTATAATATGGATACAGACTTCATCATACTGAAGGAGGAGTTTTTGACAGTAGGTCTTAAGTAGACATAAAAGACCAATCCATACAGAATGCAGACCACAACCAGATGGGAAGCACATGTGGAAAAGGCCTTCTGCTGTCTGGAGGTTGAAGATATTTGAAGAATAGTGTGTAGGATGAAGAGGTAAGAAATGAGGATGAAAACTAGGGAGGACATAATCAAGACTACAACAAGGAGAAAGCCAAGGTTTTAATAAGATGTGTATCTCCTCCTGCATTTTTCAGTACAGGTCCAACACCACAATAGAAATAATTGATAATGTTGGAAGTGCAATAGGGCAACTTTGCAATCATTACTACCTGGCAAATAATGGACAAAAATCCTCCAAATACTAGGTGGATATTGACAGTTTAAGGCAGATCCTTGAAGTCATGATAGTGGAATGTCTCAAAGGATGGCAAATGGCTAAATATCTATCAAATGATATAAAAGTGATAATGAAAAATTCAGTGACTCCAAAAAGGAAATAGAAGAATAATTGTATTAAACAGCAATAAAAGCAGATTGAATTGTTAGAAGAGACATAATTGAACAACAGCTTGGGCATAAAAGTTGTAGTGTGTCCAATATCCTTCAAAGAAAGGTTACTAAGGAAGAAATACATGGGTTTCTGGAGATGACGATCTCTTATTACCATCATAATGATGAGGCCATTGCCCATCAGACAAAAGAGATAGAGCAGAAAGACACTGGCATACATCACCCTTACCATTCCTACAACATGTGGCAAAGCAACAAGAATAAATTCAGTTGTTCTTCTACAATTGGTCAAATTCATGTTCTTCTGTTACAAAAAAAGAAAATATGAAATCTTCTTTGATTCAAGATTTAGCCAAATTTGTAAAATCCTCTTTTGAAAACTAACATTATGAGTTCAACATGGAGAAGACAACAGTGAATTTACACATCAAGGAAACAAAGATTATGTGTAGTTATAGCAGCTGAAATTAAATACACATATTTCATCATAAGATATGACCACTAAAGGCCCATAACTGAAATCCCAAAACTTATGAGGCCAAAATCAAAGAAACACCATGTGAAATTAGTGTCATATGTGAAATTTGTCACTGTTGGAAATTTGCTATTTGGGGAATCTTAAAAATATAATGACATCTTTGGTAGATACTGCCTACAGTTGAAATATTTTGATACAAATTAGAACTTGGAAATGGACAGTTACATACATGCTACAAGAATTTTGCTGACACTGTTAATTATCTAAAGAAGAGAGGGATACAAACCATGGGTTGTGATAGAAATATGAAAAAAGATAAATGACATTAGAAATGTAAAGCCAATAAAGAAATCAAAAAATTATTAAAGCTTTGGATGGGTGTGGGTGGGCGGGCTGTATATGCTAAAAAGTCATAGTTATTTTTACAGTGATATTCTATTTCATGTCCTGTTTCTATTCTTTATAATACGATAGGATAGGATAGGATAGGATAGGATAGGATAGGATAGGATAGGATAGGATAGGATAGGATAGGA
>BLBF01000101.1:891883-929975 GCA_015471245.1 Laticauda colubrina
TACGCGGGAGAAAACCCGAATAACCAAAGATCCACATACAAATACCCGCGAAAACCTCAGAAAACACACACACACACACACACACACACACACACACACATATATATATATATATATATACACATATATACATACATACATACATACATACATATATATATGTGTGTGTGTGTGTGTGTGTGTGTGTGTGTGTGTGTGTGTGTGTGCTGTTCAGCTTCCTTCGGGTATTATCCCACGTCATTGTAGTTCTGTTAAAGTTGTAGCAACGTTTCAGCAGAATCTCATCTGCCATCTTCAGGCTTCTGTATGGATATGGGTCTTACAGCTCTTGGTTTTAAATTTGAGGCTGGTCCATTCTGATTGGCTGGGAGCCTGGACCTGTGTTAATTGGACTTCTTTGATTATGGCCTGCACCACTTCTCTAACCACAATGCTGATGGTGTTGGATGGCACCCTCCAGTGATACTGCATGCTCCTGTAGGTGGTCCCTGAGGCCAGGTGGCACAGAGTGAGTGCCACCTTGAGCCCAGGTTCCAGGCTGGGCTGGAACTGGGTGTTTGTCTTGGTCAACCTGGGTGTCAGGCGCTGCACAAGTTCATCAAACATGGCTGGAGGCATCCTCATGAAGTTCTGGAATGCCCGAGTGTCTTCGCTCCTGAGTTCCACCATCAGCTTGATGTACAGTCCATCCTCTGCTCTTCTGGCGAACCATCTTCGTACCCAGACGCTTCTTGGCCACCCCTTTTTCTTCCCATAGTAGAGTTCACAGAGCCTGTAGATGGCTTCGCACTGTTGCAGAAGGATGGTGGCTGCCAAAAGGACTGTGTTACGATCCACGGTGGACATGACTGGATGCTGTGGAAGAGGAAGAGTCAGATGAAGGCTGCAGAGGTCCGCACCGCAGGGCTGCTGTTCTGAAAGTGAGATCCAGATGTGTTGCTCTCCCCTTTTATAGGCAGTATAGGTGTCCCTTTGCATCCTCTGGGCATCCTCTAGGCATCCTGTAGACATCCTTAATATCTGAGATAGGTCCCCTCTGCAAATGTTTTTTCCGTTTTAAATGCTTTGGTCCCGTGCTGCATCCGTAGGCATCCGTAGTGCATCCATTCTGCGTCCGTTCCGCTTCTTCCCTGCGTCCGAGCGGATGTGAGTTGCGCGGATGCGGAACGGATGCCTAGCGGATATAGCAGATGCGTAACGGATGCAGAACGGATGAGTAGTGGATGCATAGCGGATGCAGAACGGACGAATTGGATACATTTTCCACGCAAAAGTTTTGAGCAGCTCAAAACTTTTTGAGCGGATGAAACGTCAATAAACGGATGCTGGATGGATAGAGAGGAAGCAAAACGGAGGCAGTGAGTACATTGCGTTAACTAATGGATGGCAAGCTTTTTTGTCCCTTTTTCATCCTCTTTGCATCTGTTGGTGCAGTGTGACAGGGGCTTAACATAACAATTGCAGTGATTCATTTAACAACTGTAGCAAGAATGGTTGTAAAGTGAGGTAAAACTCACCTAACACATGTCTCAGTAACAGGAATTTGGGGGTCAATTGTGGTTGTAAGTTGAGGACTATCTATACTCATAATGTCATATGTTTGGATGAATTCCTTTAAGAGAATCAGAAACAAAAATACTATTTTTAATCTAATAAACAAGGCATATATTTCGGGAAAGATGTTCCTGGATTTTTATAAACCTGAGTGCATCATTTATAAAATAATTCTCAAGTCCAATAAAACTGATTTGAAATTAACGCAAGTATGGGGGAAAAATGACATAAGGCAATCTGGGAAAAACAATTTTACTAGATGGAGATTGTTCTAGGAATATTTATCCATTCTGGCATAAAAGTATAGCAGTCACAGGCCTCTGATGTATGGGAGGGACCAGACTGAGAGATTGATTATTTTAAATATAAAATTAAATAAAAAAGGAGAGGGGAGGAAGTTCAATCAGATAGAAATATTTATAAATGTTAGAAAGCTGTAAATGAGATGCACATTTGTTTAAGCCCCTGTCAGACTGCACCAACGGATGTAAAGAGGATGTAAAACGGACAAAAAACCTTTCCATCCGTTGGTTAACGCGATGTATCTGTTCTGTACTCACTGCCTCCATTTTGCTTCCTCTCTATCCGTCCAGCATCCGTTTATGGACGTTTCATCCGCTCAGAAAGTTTGGAGCTGCTCAAAACTTTTCAACAGAAAATGTATCCAATTCATCCGGTTTGCATCTGCTAGGCATCTGCTGGGCATCCGTTCTGCATCTGTTATGCATCTGCTATATCCGCTAGGCATCCATTACGCATCCACGCAGCTCGCATCCGCTCGGACGCAAGGAATTAGCAGAACAGACGCAGAACGGATGCAGAACGGATGCCTAGCGGATGCAGCACAGAAACAAAGCATTTAAAAGGGAAAAAACATTCGCAGAGGGGACCTATCTCGGATATTAAGGATGTCTAGAGGATGCCTAGAGGATGCAGAGGGACACCTAGGGGAAAACCTATACTGCCTATAAAAAGGGGGAGCAACTCACCTGCATCTCACTTTCAGTACAGCAGCCCAGCTCTACAGACCTCTGCAGCCTTCATCTGACTCTAGCTCTTCCACAGCATCCAGTCATGTCCACTGTGGATCGTAACACAGTCTTTTTGGTAGCCACCATTGTTTTGCAACAGTGCGAAGCCATCTACAGGCTCTGTGAACTCTACTATGGGAAGAAAAGGAGGCGGCCGAGAAGTGTCTGGGTCCGAATATGGATCGGGATAAGAGCAGAGTACGGACTGTACAACAAGCTGATGGTGGAGCTCAGGAACGAAGACCCTCGTGCATTCCAGAACTTCATGAGGATGCCTCCATTCATGTTTGACGAACTTGTGCAGCGGCTGACACCCAGGTTGACCAAGGCAAACACCAACTTCCAACCCAGCCTGGAACCAGGGCTCAAAGTGGCACTCACTCTGCGCCACCTGGCCTCAGGGACCACCTACAGGAGCATGCAGTACGGCTGGAGGGTGCCACACAACATCATCAGCATTGTGGTCAGAGAAGTGGTGCAGGCCATCATCGAAGAATACATGTAGGAGCTCCTCCAGTGTCCCACCACTGAAGAAGACTGGAAGAAAGTTGCAGAGCAGTGGTATCAGAAGTGGAACTTCCCACACAGTGTTGGAACCATAGATGGCAAGCACATGACCTGCAAAGCTCCAGCCAAGTTGGGGTCCACTTATTTCAATTCCAAGGGCTTCTTCAGCATCGTCCTCTTCCCCATGGTCGATGCTGACTACAAGTTCAAGTACATCGATGCTTCAGGCAACGGCTCATGTTCAGATGTCCAGGTATACAACACCAGTGACCTCAAGGAGGGGCTGGAATGCAACCTCATTGTGGGCTTCCCAGATCCAGACTCACTGCCCAATGACACGCAAGATGTGCCCTACTTCATCGTGGGAGATGACGCCTTCTCCCTCAGAACCTACCTCATGAAGCCCTACACCTCCAGATGCCTCACCCGTGAAGAGAGGATCTTCAACTACAGGCTGCCAGGGCAAGGTGGGTGGCGGAGAACGCCTTTGGCATACTGGCCAACAGGTTCCAGGTACTTCTCACCACCATGCAGCATTGCCCAGAGATCATGAGGAGGATCGTGGAAGCTTGCTGCAACCTGTACAATCTCATCCGCACCCGCTACCCGGTCTTGCAGAACAGGCTCGTGGACCTCCAACAAGGCAATGGGGACATGGAGCCTGGGGAATGGAGGCAAGGGCAAAATCTGATGGACACTGAGGATGTGCAAGGCCCCTAACAGAGCCTCACATGAAGGGAAGAAGCAGCACAACCTCCTGAAACACTGGTGCAACTCCCCAGCTGGAGCAGTGGAGTGGCAAGACAGGATGATAGATGATTAATGGATGCTTCTTTCAGCCTGTCTCATCACACTGATGAGATTGGGCCATGTATGTTGGGTGGGCCTACAATGATCAGGGAATTTAATAAAGAGTTGTGTTTGTGTTGACATGTGTGGATGATTATTACATTGTTATTGATAATAAAGGGACATAGGTGTGGCACCTGGGAGGGTGGACCATACAGTCCCACTATGCTTGCACTCGAGTTTTATCTATCCCCACAGCTATTACACATCCCAAAGGTATTCCTGCTCATTCCACAGGTATCCCTGCCTATCCCACTGCTATCTTAACCCATCCCACAAGCATGCAAAGGTTTAAACCATTTCTAAAAGTTTCCACCAAGACTTTATTAAAAAAAAGAAATGAAGCAAGTGTGTGAATCAAATCTAGACTTTATTGAACAACAAGCTAGAAAAGATAAATTACCCAAGTCAACTGTCTAAATATAGTCCAAAGGTAGCCAGCCAGGCAGTCTCTGGCACTCCTCTTGGTCACTCAGAGGTGTGCCCAGTCTCAGGGATGAAGGGTCCAGGTGCTGTGGAGGTGGCTGCTGCTGGAGTGCTGGTCTGAAGCACCACTGGGGTGCCTGGCCCTGAGAGGACAACAGGGGACGGTGTGTTGAGAAAGCTCTCAGACAGCTGGCTCAGACCCGTGATGCAGAAAGGTCCTTCCTCCATGCCAGGGGGGGTCAGCCCCAGTACTGATGACAGATGTACTGAGGCCGGGCTTGGCTGTGGGGTGGAGGAAGGAGTAGTGTAGTGGGGCTGTCTGGTCTGCAGCTGGGTGAGGACTGGCATGGGTGGCATTGGTGGCGTGGGTGGCATCGGTGGCATCAGTGGAACTGGTGGCAATGGTGTTGTCCGATGAACCTGTGCCTGGACTGAGAAGGGCTGCTGCCTGTGCTGCTGGACCTCCTGGGAGCCGTAGCCCTGGTAGGTGAGGGGCTGTGGCAAGCCTTGGAATGGGAGGGACCTCACCTGGGGTGGAGGAACAGACCAGAATTGGGTGGGAGCAGGTTCCTCTGGATCTGGAGGTTTGTGAAGCAGCTCGGTGATCCGGTCCTTCACCACCTGGTACTGGGGTTCCGCCATGTCCATGAGGGTCTGGTTGACATAGGTGAGGAAGGGCTTGCAGTTGGAGGATGAGGAGTTGGTGTTGACCAGCTGAGAGAGGAGATTTTTGCTGGTCCGGATGGTGTCCCTGATCTCCAGCAGGAGAGTGTGACTCAGCCCCTCCTGCTGTCTGGCTCTCTGCCTTTCTGTGCAGGTGGAACTGGGGAGGGTGGATGCGGGTATGGCTGTGGTGGACACGCCGTCTCCTTTCTCCCACTGCACCAGGGATTTCTCCATGCGCTGCACCACGGTTAAAACACCTGTCCGTGGGTTCTCCGCCATGGCACGCTCCACAGAAACCTGCCTGGAGACAGGAACTGACTCTCGGCCGGAAGAGGACTGGCTCTCAGCAGGCTGCCTGAGAGAGAGGATTGTGAGAGGGGTTCCTTGTGCTCCTCGGTGGCGGATCTCACCCTCCAGGAAGATGCACCTGGCCATGACGTAGGTCTCTCTGTCCGTCAGCTTAACCGTGGCCTGGCCAGATTTCTTCAGGTGCAGCTTCCCGTACCAGGTGTGCATGTGTTTCCACCAGCCGAGGAGCACCTCCGAAGTGTAGCCCATACTCTCCGCCTTCTCTCTCCAAGCAGCCTGCTTCCTTTTGGTGTCCCTGTACAGCCGGTGTCCCTTCTGCCACAGATAGTCATTCTCTCTCAGCCACTCCAGCACCTCATCCTCATGTTCCTGTTCAATGGAGTATTGCCTCCTCTCCCGTTGTCTCATACGCCTCTTCCTCCCTTTGGCAAGACCAGATGGGCCCTCATCAGAGGGTCTCCCAGGTAGTAGGGGCTGCTCTTCCACACCACCAGCAGCAGCAGCACCAGCAGGATCATCATCATCATCATCATCATCATCATCATCATCATCATCATCATCACCAGCAGGATTATAATCATCATCATCATCAGCAGCAGCAGCAGCAGCAGGATCAGCAGCACCAGCAACACCAGTAGCACCAGCAGGACCAGGATCAGCAGCAGCAGAGTAAGCACCAGCAAGACCAGCAAGACCAGGAGCACGAGCAGGACCAGGAGCATGAGCAGGACGAGCAGGACGAACAAGACCAGGAGCATGAGCAGTACGACCAGTACGAGCAAGTCCAAGAGCACGAGCAGGATGAGCAGGACAAGCAGGACAAGCAGGATGAGCAGGATGAGCAGGACGAGCAGGACCAGGAGCAGCTTCAGCAGAGTAAGCACCAGCAGAAGCACCACTGCCAGGAGCAGCTTCAGCAGAAGCTCCAGCACCAGAAGAGCGAGCCTGAGCAGCAGAAGCCCCAGCAGAAGCAGAGTCAGGGACACCGGGCGGGAGGGTGGCCCTGTCCCTCTTGTGAGGGATGGCGGCAGGTTGCTGAGGCTTTCGCTTCTTCCCCATGGTTTTGGGGTTGCTGGCTGGCAGGGAGGCTGGCAGGGAGGCTGGCAGACACCAAGGCTGGCAGGAAGGCTTGCACCAAGGCTGGCAGGAAGCCTTGCACCAAGGCTGTCAGGCAGCCAGGCACGAAGGCTGGCAGGCAAGGAGGCACCAAGGCTGGCAGGAAGCCTGGCAGGAAGACAGGCAGGCAGGCAGGCACCAAGGCTGGCAGGCAGACTGGCTGGCAGGGAGGCTGGAAGGCAGGCTGACAGCAAGCCTGGCAGGCAGGCAGAGAGCAAGGCTGGCAGGGAGGCTGGCCAGGAGGCTGGGAGGCAGGCTTGGAGGCAGGCTGGCAGGAAGGCTGGCAGGAAGGCTTGTAGCAAGGCTTGCAGGCAGGCATGCAGGCAGGGCAGGAAAGGACTCAATGTATGCAGCAGCAGGTCTTTCCTCCGAATGCTGGCCACATGCGAGCTGCTTCCCTTTATGTCCGCGGGGCTTTCGCAATGCATCCCCCCCGCATGCGCAATTAATGCTCGGCATCCGTTCAGCTTCCGCTGTGCATCCGCTAGTCTTCCGCTCTGCATCCGCTTCATTTGCTCGGTGTCCGCTCTGCATCTGTTGTATCTGTTCTGTGTCCACTTTGCTGAGGTCTCCTGGAAGCCTAGCAGATATGCCATCTGCTCCCATCCACTTCCATCCGCTGGGCTTCCGTTCCGCATCCGCTTTCCATCCGCTCTGCGTCCTCCCCGCGTCCATTCCTTTCTGTGTTATCCGCTCCTGTTATGCAAATTTTTGCCCCTTTTGAGAGTGGATAACAACGGATGGAACATTTTGCTTGTCCGTTGTGTCCTTTTTACTAACGTTTTGCATCCGTTGGGCAGTGTGACAGGGCCTTTAGTTAGTTATTTTATTTATCAAATTTATACAGCCATCTCACCAAAAGCAAACTCTGGATGGCAGACAAGAATCAACTTGAGCAATAAAGAAAAGAAAAAAACATGCAATATTAATAATTTTATTAATACACAACATAAAAGCAACAAACACAGGGGAGGAAGGATTTTTTTTTAATCATAAAAAAGTCCACCTCAATCATGGAGCTGTCTGAACAGATTCCCAGTCACCTATGAACCCCTATTTCTCTCCACTTTCAAAATTTGCAGAATTTGGGTAGTTGTCAAATTCTGTCCTCTGTTTCTAAGAAATGATACCTTCTTTCCTAACAAAATTGTGATATAAAACAGAATTTGAAGCTTTGTCTTTCTTACTATGAACAATAAGGAAGAAAGCTGTTATACATCTGATGTGAATGGAAGAATGGTTGACAAAGTAAAATGTGAATGGAAGAACGGTTGGTAAAGAAAGACCCAAAACCTTAGAAAATCAGTTTTCATGCCAAGTATATGATTGTTTTAGTTCCAGAGAACTATCTGAAAAGTATTCTGAACCATGGACAGCACCAAAACTCTTAACATTTTTCCAACCACTATATCATGGTTTCTCCTTACAAAATCTTGAATCAAGGAGATGCTTATACAGTTCTTCAAAGGAATTATTGAAATGTGTAACTTCTATAACTTTCTGGTTTGGTACAGCAACCAAATAGGGACAGACTTCAATAGATAGTTAGGACTGCAGAAAAAAAATGCAACCAGCCTGCCTTCCCTTGAGAATCTGTATATTGCATGAGCCAGAAAGTAGGCTGTGAAAATATCTACAGACCCTTCACATCCTCGACATAAACTATTTCAACTTCTACCTTCAAGATGATGCTACTAGATGATACCATTGGCATACCAAAACAACCAGATACAAAGACAATTCCTCTCTCTGCTCCCCATGCCATTGCTCTGCTAAATAACTACTTCACACAACACTGTCTTATGTCCTAGAATGTCAAACTGCCAAGTAGAAGTGAATTACCTATTATCTTTATCATCATTTCATCTTTCCTATTATGTATTTCCTTAAGGCCCTGTCACACTGCCCAACGGATGCAAAATGTTTGTAAAAAGGACACAGCGGACAAGAAAAATGTTCCATCCATTGTCATCCGCTCTCAAAAGGGGCAAAAATTTGCATAACTGGAGTGGATAACACGGAAAGGAACGGACGCAGAGAGGATGCAGGGTGGATGGAAAATGGATGCAGAGCGGAAGCCTCATGGCTGGAAGCAGATGGGAGCGGATGGCACATCCGCTAGGCTTCCGGGGGACCTCAGCAAAGCGGACGTGGAACGGATACAGTGGATGCAGAATGGATGCCGAGCGGATGAAGTGGATGAAGCGGATGCACAGTGGATGCACAATGGATGAAGCGGAGGCAGAGCGGAAACCTGGCGGATGCCTGGCGTTAATTGCGCATGTGGGGGGGATTTATTGTGTCAACCCCGTGGATATAAAGGGAAGCAGCTCGGAAGCAGGTTACCATTAAGAGGAAAGACCTGCTGCCATATGCATTGAGTAACTTGCCTGCCAGCCTTGCTGCCTGCCATCCTGCCAGCCTTGCTGCCTGCCTTGCTGCCTGCCTTGCTGCCTGTCTCCCTGCCAGCCTTGCTGCCTGCCTTGGTGCTTGCCTGCCTGCCAGCCTTGCTGCCTGCCAGACTTGCTACCTGCCTGCCTGCCAGACTTGTTGCCTGCCTTGGTGCCTGCCTGCCTGCAAGCCTTCCTGCCAGCCTCCCTGCCAGCCTCCCTTCCAGCCTTGGTGCCTGCCTGCCTGCCAGCCTGCCTGCCAGCCTCCCTGCCAGCCAGCAACCCCACAAACATGGAGAAAAAGAGAAAGCCTCAGCCATCTACTGCCAGCCCTGGCAAGAGAGACAGGGCCACCCTCCCGCCTCCTGGCCCTCACTCTGCTTCTGCTGGGTCTTCTGTAGCATGGGCTCGCTCTTCTGCGGCTGGGGCTTCTGCTGCTTCAGCTTCTGGAGGAGCTGATGTTGCTGCTTATGGTGGTGGTGCTTCTGCTGGTGCTTATTCTGCTGAGGCTGCTTCTGGCAGTGGTGCTTCCTCTGCTGAGGCTGCTCCTCGCGGTGGTGCTTCTGCTGGTGCTTACTCTGCTGAAGCTGCTCCTCGTCTGGCTGGTCCTGCTCATGCTCCTGTACTTGCTTGTCCTGCTCATACTGCTCATGCTCCTGGTCTTGTTCGTCCTGCTCGTCCTGCTCGTGCTCCTGGTCCTGCTCATGCTCCTGGTCCTGCTCGTGATCCTGGTCCTGCTCGTGCTTCTGGTCCTGCTGCTGCTGCTGCTGCTGCTGATGATGATGATGATGATGATCCTGCTCGTGCTGCTGCTGCTGCTGCTGTTGCTGCTGCTGATGATGATGATCCTGCTGCTGCTGCCCATCTGGTCTTGGCAAAGGGAGGAAGAGGCATATGTGGGAACGGGAGAGGAGGCAATACTCCATTGAGGAGGAACACGAGGATGAGTTGCTGGAGTGACTGAGAGAGAACGCGGAAGGGACACCGGCTGTACAGGGACACCAAAAGGAAGGAGGCTGCTTGGAGAGAGAAGGCGGAGAGTCTGGGCTACACATCGGAGATGCTCCTCGGTTGGTGGAAACATATGCACACCTGGTACGGGTAGCTGCACCTCAAGAAATCTGGCCAGGCCACGGTTAAGCTGACGGACAGAGAGACCTATGTCATGGCCAGGTGCAGCTTCCTGGAGGGTGAGATCCACCATCAAGGAGCAGCAGCAGCAGCAGCAGCCCCTCTCATGACCCTCTCTCTCCGGCAGCCTGCTGAGAGCCAGTCCTCTTAGGGCCGAGAGTCACTTCCTGTCTCCAGGCAGGTTTCTGTGGAGCGTGCCACGGTGGAGAACCCACGGACAGGTGTTTTAACCGTGGTGGAGCGCGTGGAGGACTCCCTGGTGCAGTGGGAGAAAGGAGACGGCACTTCCACCATAGCCCTACCCGCATCTGCCCACAATTCCACCTGCACAGAAAGGCAGAGAGTCAGACAGGAGGGGCAGAGCCACACTGTCCTGCTGGAGATCAGGGACACCATCCGTAGCAGCATAGATCTCCTCTCTCAGCTGGTCCACACCGATTCCTCATCCTCCAACCGCAAGCCCTTCCTCACCTATGTCAACCAGACCCTCATGGACATGGCGGAACCCCAGTACCAGGTGGCGAAGGACCAGATCACCCAGCTGCTTCACAACCCTCCAGACCCAGAGATAACTGCTCCCACCCAGTCCAGGTCTGCTCCTCCACCCCAGGTGATGTCCCTCCCATTCCAAGGCTTCCCACAGGCCCTCACCTACCAGGGCTATGGCAACCAGCACAGGCAGAAGCCCTTCCCAGTCCAGGCACAGAGTCATCAGGCGACACCAGTTCCACTGATGCCGCTGATGCCACCAATGCCACCGACGCCAATGATGCCACTGACGACAGCAATGCCACCCACGCCACCGATGCCACCAAAGCCAGTCCTCACCCAGCTGCAGAAAAGACAGCCCCACTACAGTGCTCCTTCCTCCACCCCACAGCCAAGCCCAGCCTCAGTATATCTGTCCTGGGTACTGGGGCTGACACCCCATGGCATGGAGGAAGGAGCTCTCAACTTCACGGGGCTGAGCCAGCTGTCCGAGAGCTTCCTCAACACACCGTCACCTATTGTCCTCTTGGGGCCAGGCACCCCAGTGGTGCTTCAGACCAGCACTCCAGCAGCAGCCACCTCCACAGCACCTGGACCCTTCACCCTTGAGACTGGGCACACCTCCGAGTGACCAAGAGGAGTGCCAGAGACTGGGTTGCTACCTGTAGTCTTTATTTGGACACTTGACTTGGGTCATTTTTCTTTTACAGCTTGTGATTAATAAAGTTTATCTTTGCTTCACACACTTGCCTCATTTATTTTATTAAATAAAGTCTTGTTGGAAACTTTTAGAAATGGTTTAAGCCTTTGCATGTTTGTGGGATGGGTAAGGATAGCAGTGGGGTGGGCAGGGATACTTTTGGGATGGGTAATAGCTGTGGGATGGGTAAGGATAGCAGTGGGGTGGGCAGGGATACCTTTGGGATGGGTAATAGCTGTAGGATAGATAAACCTCCAGTGCAAGCATAGTGGGTCTGTATGGTACACCCTCCTAGGTGCCACACCTATGGTCCTTCATTATCAATACTAATGTTAGCATTTATCCACACATATCAACATAAACACAACTCTTTATTAAATGCCTTGTTCATGGTAGGCCCACCCAACATACATGGCCCAATCCCATCCGTGTGTTGAGACAGGCTGAAGGAAGCATCCATTAATCATCTACCATCCTGTCTTGCCACTCCACTGCTCCAGCTGGGGAGTTGCACCAGTGTTTCAGGAGGTTGCGCTGCTTCTTCCTTTCATGTGAGGCTCTGTTGGGGCCTTGCACATCCTCAGTGTCTATCAGGTTTCTCCCTTGCCTCCATTCCCCAGGCTCCATGTCCCCATTGCCTTGTTGGAGGTCCACAAGCCTGTTCTGCAAAACTGGGTAGTGGGTGCGCATGAGATTGTGCAGCATGCAGCAAGCTTCCATGATCCTCCTCACGGTCTCTGGGCGATGCTGCATGGTGGTGAGAAGTACCTGGAACCTGTTGGCCAGGATGCCAAAGGCATTCTCCACCATCCGGCTTGCCCTGGACAGCCTGTAGTTGAAGATCCTCTCTTCACGGGTGAGGAGTCTGGAAGTGTAGGGCTTCATGAGGTAGGTTCTGAGGGAGAAGGCATCATCCCCGACAATGAAGTAGGGCACATCTTGTGTTTCGTTGGGCAGGGGGTCTGGATCTGGGAAGGCCATGATGATTTTGCATTCCAGCCCCTCCTTGAGGTCACTGGCATTGTATACCTGGGCATCTGAAGATGACCCATTGCCTGAAGCATCGATATACATAAACTTGTAGTCAGCATCGACCATGGCAAAGAGGACGATGCTGAAGAAGACCTTGTAGTTGAAATAAGTGGACCCCGACTTGGCTGGAGCTTTGCAGGCCATGTGCTTGCCATCTATGGCTCCAACGGTGTGGGGAATTTCCACTTCTGATACCACTGCTCTCCAACTTTCTTCCATCCTTCTTCAGTGGAGGGGCACTGGAGGAGTTCTTCCTTGTATTCTTCGATGATGGCCTGCACCACTTCTCTGACCACAATGCTGATGGTGTTGTGTGGCACCCTCCAGCCGTACTGCATGCTCCTGTAGGTGGTCCCTGAGGCCAGGTGGTGCAGAGTGAGTGCCACCTTGAGCCCAGGTTCCAGGCTGGGCCGGAAGTTGGTGCTCTGCTTGGTCAACCTGGGTGTCAGCTGCTGCACAACTTTGTCAAACATGGCTGGAGGCATCCTCATGAAGTTCTGGAATGCACGAGTGTCTTCGTTCCTGAGCTCCACCATCAGCTTGTTGTACAGTCCATACTCTGCTCTTCTCCCGATTCATCTTCAGACCTTGACGCTTCTTGGCCGCCTCCTTTTCTTCCCGTAGTAGAGTTCACAGAGCCTGTAGATGGCTTCGCACTGTTGCAGAAGGATGGTGGCTACCAAAAGGACTGTGTTACGATCCATGGTGGACATGACTGGATGCTGTGGAAGAGGAAGAGTCAGATGAAGGCTGCAAAGGTCTGTACAGCAGGGCTGCTGGTCTGAAAGTGAGATGCAGGTGAGTTGCTCCCTCTTTTTCTAGGCAATATAGGTTTTCCCCTATGTGTCCTTTTGCATCCTCTAGGCATCCTCTAGACATCCTTAATATCCGAGATAGGTCCCCTCTGTGAACGTTTTTTCTGTTGTAAATGCTTTTTTGCGAGCTGTATCCGCTTTCATCCTTTCTCCGTCCATGCTCCTAATGCTACGCGTCCATTCTGCGTCCGTTCTGCTTCCTCTCTTCATCTGAGTGGATGCGAGTTGTACGGATGTGGAACGGATGCCTAGTGGATATAGCAGATGCGTAATAGATGCAGAACGGATGTCCCCCGTATGCCTAGCGGATGCAGAATGGATGCATTGGATACATTTTCCGCTCAAAAGTTTTGAGCAGCTCAAAACCCTCTGAGCAGATGAAACGTCAATAGACGGATGCTGGACGGATAGAGAGGAAGCAAAATGGAGGCAGTGAGTAAAGAACGGAAGCACCGCGTTAACCAACAGATGGCAAGTGTTTTTCTCCATTTTACATCCTCTTTCCATCCATTGGTGCAGTGTGACAGGGGGTCTGGCTTCTTATTACTATAACAGTTGTTTGTATCTCATGATTTATGTTGATTGTCTGTATTTAATATCCTGTTATGATTTATGTTGTTTCCTTATTTAATATCCTATGACCATCAGTGAGTTTGCATCTTATGATTTATGATAATGGTATGTTATGATTATGAAAAAGGTTTATCACTTGTTGCTTGTATGTACACTGAGGACTTGTGCACTGGATTCAAATTCTTTGTGTATCCAATCACACTAGGCCAATAAAGAATTCTATTGTTAATTCCAACAGCCTTCTTTTGATAAACTGCACCAGGAAATCCAAAGGATGCAAACTGATTCCCAAGTCAAATTTAAAAACAGAAAAATCCAGAGACCAGATCACTACTATGGCTGGTACAGATTCATAAGAAAATTGTCATCTTTTTGTCATGATTGGGGAACATTCAAAAGCTATCTTTCCATGATAAATTCTTCCTGGGATTCAACCTTGATTTAAGTTATGGGTGCTACCATCATCATAATTTCAAATACTGGATATTGTCCTGTTGCTACTTCCACCTTGTCTTGAATTAGGTAAAGTTATAGTAAAATATTGCTGATAAGTAGTTCACCCATTTCTCTCTTGAAGAATAGGATTCTTCAAACAGGTCTAGGATTACATTTTAGGGAAAACTGGAGTCTTTTTTTCTTAATGCTTCCCAAATTGCTCCTTTCACTTCATTGTTTCTAATAGTATAAACAAAAGGACTGAGCACAGGAGCAACCATAGTATGGACCACAGAAACAGACCCGATTATGCCAAAGGAAGAGTTCTTAATAGTTGATATTAATTAGACAAAAAAGACTGACCGGTATAAAATGCAGACCACAATCAAATGGGAAGCACACGTAGAAAAGGCCCCCTACTGTCTGGTTGATGAAGACATTTGAAGAATAGTGAAAATGATGAAGAGGTAAGAAGTGAGGGTGAAAAGCAGAGAGGACACACCTCCAGAACTATAGTAATAAGGAAGCCCGGGGCTTCAAAGAGATGTGAATCTCCTAAAATTTTTAGAACAGGCCCAACATCACAAAAGAAATGATCAATAATGTTGGAGGTGCAGTAGGGTAGGCTAGCAACCATGATGACCTGACAAATCATGTAGAAAAAAACTGCAAACCAGGCTGCCATTGCTAGATTAAAGCAAATACCAGAAGTCATGAGAGTGGCATATCTCAAAGAATGGCAGATGGCTAAGTATTATCCAAGGATATCAATGTAATGATGAAAAATTCTGTAATGCCAAAGAAGAAGTAAAAGAACAGCTGTGTTATGCAGCAGTAGAAACAGATGGAATTGTTTGTAGAGAGATAGTTGACCAGAAGTTTAGGAATAAAGGCTGTGGTATGTCCAATGTCAATGCAAGACAATTTGCTAAGGAAGAAATACATGGGTTTCCGGAGATGTCGGTCCAAAATTACCAACACAGTGATGAGTCCATTGCCCATCAGACACAGGAGGTAGAGCAGGAAGATCCCTGCATGTATGACACTTTCCATTTGCCCAACGCTTGGCAATCCAACCAGGATAAACTCTACGGCTCTTGTACAGTTGGTCAAATTCATGTACTTCTATAAGATAGAAAAATATGGCATTTTCACTGAGTCATTCTTTAAGCACATTTCTAAATGCAGTTTTTATGAATTACTGTTGTGTTTGCAACATAGTAGTACATATCATATGATAAGTGCACTTATATCATATTGTCACCAAAACTTAATTTATTGGAATTCCAGATATTTCATTTAAAGCATTGCTCATCCTTCCAGCTTTTGTATCTTTTGTTGATAGAAAATATTGATGAACAAAATTCAGAGTTTGATGGGAAATGTTGAGAACAGTAGAATATTGGTAGGTGGAAACCCATCTGGATCAGTGGTGGGATTTAAATTTTTTTACTACCAGTTCTATGGGCATTGCTTGGTGGGCATGGTAGGCAAAAGATACTACAAATCTCCATTCCCTCCCCACTCCAGGGGCTTTCTGGAGTAAGTAAAATCCCCATTCTCCCCCCACCCCACTAACCTGCTTTTCAGCTCCATGCTCCTGTGCAGGGCAACATAAGAAGACCCAGCTGATCAGCTGGGACTCAGGAGGCAGAGAATAGATGGGGGCAGAGCCAATCAGAGGTGATATTCTGACCTACTCAAAATTTCCATTACTGGTTCTCTGAACTACTCAAAATTTCCAGAACTAGTCAGAACCTGCCAAATACCACCTCTGACCTGGATGCAGATGTGTTGCTGAAAGAAAGAAAATGAATGTAGTGAATAGATAAGCAGCCATGAACATAAGACAGAAAACTATGATATTCTTCAAATAGGAACTGCATTGAGATTTTTGAAGAAAATCAGTGCACAATGTTTGATCAATTAAACAATAAAAGTCAAGATCATTAGTTTGTAGATATGCCTATGGAGATTCTCATTCATGTAGGTCATGATTATCCCATAGCTGCTTTTTCAAGAAACAACTGGACTTTCTTTGTTTTTCCTTGAAGGTATCTTGCTTCTCATCCTAGAAGCTTCTTCAACTGAAGAAGTTCATAGACATCATATGTACTGTTAATAAATATTTGGTAAATCAATCCCCCCCCTCTCTCTCTCCCTCCCTTCCTCTCTCTCACACACATCTTGAATGAACACTAGAGAAAGAACACAAATAATATATTTCTACATGCACATACCCATTGCCCAAGCATTCTTAGGAATAAGATGTCAAGATCCTCAACTGTGAGAGAGACTGAGAGTGTTCTCCATTTCAACCTGAGACAAGAAAAGCAACAAAGGACACCTGCTAAATATATCCCCAAATAATAGTAGTAATAAAAAATAATAAAAAAATATTTTTACAACTTCTTGGTGGTGATGCTACATCTTCAAACAGGATATTCAAATTTCAATGGCTTTCAAAGAAATATTTTATTCACTCTAATTAAAAAAATATGTTTTACCTAGTATTTAAAGCTTTTTCTGGAAATTAGATTATAGAAATGAGAAGTTATGGACTGATTTTTCATAAACACTTGAGATAACAAATATTGTTGTTGTCCAGAGGAGTCTGTTTCTAATTTCCCATGTGAATCCAGACATGATGTTAAGAAAATAACATTATGAATAATCATGGCATAAACCTGATGTAATATTTGGATCAAATATTTGTCATCTTCTGTGTATGATTACTTCAGCAGAGTCTTGCAGGCTCACTAAATGTCATAATTGTGGGCACTTTTCTTCCCATATTATTTTCCTTCTGTATGGAATTTTCTCTCTTTTCATGGAAGTGAAAGGGTGGAAAATTAGCCAAGAACTCACGTCACCGAGGTTATGTTTTGGGGAGATGGAGGGTGGGATTTTTAGGGAACTAAATGTGTTTTATTCAGTTAAGAAGGGAAGAGGAAATGAAGGGAAGGAAAAAACAGATGGAAGGAAGGAAGAAAAAGATGGGAATGAAAAGAAGGAAGGGAAGGGGAAAGGGAAAGGGAAGGGAAGGGAAAACAAAGGAAGAAAAAACAGAAGGATGGAAAAAAGAAAAGAGAAAAGAGAAGAAGTTAGGGAAGGAAAAATGAAGGGAAGGGAAAAAACAGATGGAAGGAAGGAAGAAAAAGATGGGAATGAGAAGAAGGAAGGGAAGGGAAAATGAAGGGAAGGAAAGGAAAAAACAGAAGGATGAATGGAAAGAAGAAAAGATAGAAAAGAAGAGGGAAGGGAAGGGAAAAACAGAAGGAAGGAAAGAAGGAAAGATAGGAATGAGAGAAGGGAAGGGAAGGATAGGGAAGGAAAAATGAAGGGAAGGAAAAAACTCACGTCACAGGTTATGTTTTGGGGAGGTGGAGGGTGAGATTTTTAGAGAACTAAATGTGTTTCTATTCAGTTAAGAAGGGAAGGGAAAATGAAGGGAAGGGAAAAAACAGAGGGAATGATGGAAGGAAGAAAAGATAGGAATGAGAAGAGGGAAGGGAAGGGAAAATGAAGCGAAGGGGAAAAAAAACCAGAGAGAGCAAAAGAAGGAAAAACAAAAGAGAAAGGAATGAGAGGAAGGAAGGGAAAGGAAAAGAAAGAGAAGGTCCAATGAATAGTCAAGGGGAGAGATTAGATTTGGAAATGCAATATGAATTATTTGAAATATTGCCTTTTTGAACAAACACAAACTTGTAATTAAATTTCTCATGAATTTGATAACTTGTAATCCTGGGCTTACAATTCATTCAGTGAAGATTCAAAGTTACAGTGGTACTGAAAAATATGACTGATGACCATTTTTCACACTTATGACCATTGTGACATCCCCATATCCATGTAATCAGCATTCAGACGCTTGGCAATTGACTCATATTTATGATGGTTGCAATGTCCCAGGGTCATGGGATTTCCTTTTTGACCTTCTGACAAAGTCAATGGGGAACCTAGATTCACTTAACAAACATGCTGCTAATTTAACAACTGCAATGATCCACTTGATTTGGCAAGAGAGGTGATCAAATGGGGCAAAATTCATTTTACAAAGGTCTCACTTAAAAATAGAAATGTTGGACCCAATTGTGGTCGTAAGTTGAGGACCACAGTATCCTTAAAGGAAGCATCTGCCTGAAAATCACAATGTATAAAAATAATACCTAAAGAGACATTTGAAAACAAAATGGCTCATATGCAAGTTTGCAACCAAAAATGTATCTGTTTAGAAAAGCTCATTTAAAAGGTTAAGGCTAGGTCACACTGGCCGACGGATGCAAAACGTATGTAAAAAGGACACAGCGGAGGAGCAAATTTTCCATCCGTTGTTATCCACTCTCAAAAGTGCCCCAAATCTGCATAAACAGAGCAAACAACAACGGAAAGGAACGGACATGGGGAGGATGTAGCGGGGATGTAAAGCAGAAGTTCGTAGGAAGCCTAGCGGATGGAAGCGGATGGAAGCAGATGACACATCCGCAGGGCTTCCGGGGGAGAATAGCGAAGCGGATGCATAGCGGAAGGAGCTGATGCGTAGCAGATGATGCAAATGCATCACGGACGCCTATAGGATGCATAGGAGATGCGTAGCGGATGCAAAGCGTTCACTGCACATGCAGGGAGGATGAATTGCGTAAGCTCTGTGGATATAAAAGAATGCAGCTCGCAAGCAGGTCACCATTCAGAGGAAAGACCTTCTGCCAGAGACATCTTGAGAGGACACCATGGGGAAGAAGAGTAAGCCTCTGCCTACTCCTGCCAGCCCTGGCAAGAAGGACAGAACCACCATCCCTCCCCCTGGCGCTGACTCTGAAGCTGCTGCTGATGATGATGGTGGTGCTCCTGGCACTCCTGGTGTTGCTACTGCTGGTGCTTCTCTTGCTGGTGCTGCTGCTGGTGTTGCTGGTGCTGCTGGTGCTTCTCCTGCTGCTGCTGGTGCTTCTCCTGCTGGTGCTGCTGCTACTGGTGGTGCTGCTGGTGTTTCTCTTGCTGATGCTGGTGCTTCTCCTGCTGATGCTGCTGTGGTGGACCAGCCCCAAGGCCCTCAAAGCCCTGCTACTGAAGGCCCTGAAGCCCCTGCAAGAGGGAGGAAGAGGCAAGGGAAGGAGAAGGGGGAGAGGAAACAGTACTCTATTTCTGAGGACCATGTGGAAGAGGTGCTGGAATGGCTGATGGAGAATGAGTACCTGTGGAGGAAGGGCCACAGGCTCTATCACGACACCAAGAGGAAGCAGGCAGTGTGGAGAGAGAAGGTGGAGAGCCTGGGCTACACTTCAGATGTTCTCCTGGGGTGGTGGAAGCATATGCACACCTGGAATGGCAAGCTGCACCTGAAGAGATCTGGGCAGGCCGCTGTCAAGCTCACTGACTGGGAGACCTATGTCATGGCCAGGTGCAGCTTCCTGGAGGGTGAGATCTGCCACTGAGGAGCAGCCCCTCTGTCAACCCTCTCCCTCAGACAGCCCACAGAGAGCCACTCCTCTGCCAGCCAGGAGACAGCTACAGTGTCCAGGCAGGTGTCTTTGGAGGGCCCCATGACAGAGACCCTCCCGACAGCTGCACTCCCCATGCCAGAGGATGTGAAGGATCCCCTGTCTCAGATTGAGCAAGAAGAGGCAGCCACCAGAGACCAAACCACACCCCCACCCCCAGCTCCACCTTCACAGAAAGCAGGCAGAGAGGCAGACCAGAAGGGCAGAGCCTACACTGTCCTCTTAGAGATCAGGGACACAATCAAAGCCAGCACAGATCTCCACTCCAAGCTGGTCCACTTTGAAATACCATCCTCCAACCACAAGCCCTTCATCACATACGTGAGCCAGACCCACATGGACATGCCCAAGGCCCAGTACCAGGTGATGAAGAAGAGGATCACAGCTCTTCCGCATCACCCTCCAGGCCCAGCTGAACCTGCTCCTACCCACTCCAGGTCTGCTCCTCCAACCCAGGCAATGTCTCAGCCCTTCCATGGATTTCAGCAGCCCCCCGCCTACCAAGCCTACCACTACCAGAACTTCCCACAGCAGAGGCAGCCCTTCCCAGTCCACACCCAGGTTCCTCGGACACCACAGACGCCACAGACGCCTCACCTGACCCAGCTGCAGACCAGACAGCCCCACTACACTCCTCCTTCCTCCACCCCACAGCCAAGCCCTACCTCAGAACATCTGTCATCAGTCTTGGGTCTCACATCCCAGGTCCTTGAGGAAGTGCCTCGCAACCTCACGGGACTGAGTCAGCTCTCTGAGAGCTTCCTGCACACACCATCTCCTGTTATACTCTTAGGGCCAAGCACCCCAATGGCGCCTCAGACCAGCACTCCAGCAACAGCCACCTCCACAGTCCCTGGCCCCTGACCATGGGCACGCATCAGAGTGACTGAAAAGAGTGCCAGAGACTGAGTTGTTACCTGTTCAACTTATCTTTGCTTAATGATACTTTACTTGGGTCATTTTGCTTTTTAATAAAGTCATACAGTTTGTTATTAATCAAGGTTACCTTTACTTCACACACTTAGTTCCCTTTTTTAACTTAATAAAGTGTTGGGGAAAACTTTGAAAAAAGGGCTGAGCCTTTGCATGCTTATGGGATGGGTAAGGATAGCTGTGGGATGGATAGCTGTGGGATGGGTAAGGATAGCTGTGGGATAAGGATAGTTGTGGGATAGATAAACCTCCAGTGCAAGCATAGTGAGACTGTATGGTTCACCCTCCGAGCTGCCACACATATGGCCCTTTATTATTAATAACAATTTAATCATTGATCAACACATTTCAACATAAACAAAACTCTTTATTAATGCCCTATTCATTGTAAGGCCACCCAACATACATGGCCCAATCTCATCTGTGTGATGAGACAGGCTGAAGGAAGCATCCATTAAGCATCTACCATCCTGTCTTGCCACTCCACTGCTCCAGCTGGGGAGTTGCACCATTGTCTCAGGAGGTTGCGCTGCTTCTTCCCTCCACTTGAACCTCAGTTGGGGCCTTGCACATCCACAGTGTCTATCAGATTTGGTGAGGCCTTGCCTCCATTCACCAGGCTCCATGTCCCCATTCCCTTGTTGATGGTCCACAAGCCTGTTCTGCAAGACTGGGTAGTGGGTGCGCATGAGATTGTGCAGGATGCAGCAAGCTTCCCCGATACTCCTTACGGTTTGTAGGCGATGCTGCATGGTGGTGAGAAGTACCTGGAACCTGTTGGCCAGGATGCCAAAGGCATTCTCCACTACCCGTCTTGCCCTGGACAGCCTGTAGTTGAAGATCCTCTCTTCACGGGTGAGGTATCTTGAAGTGTAGGGCTTCATGAGGTAGGTTCTGAGGGAGAAGGCGATATCACCCATGATGAAATATGGCACATCTTGTGTGTCATTGGGTAGAGGGTCTGGATCTGGGAAACCCATGGTGAGGTTGTGTTCCAGCCCACCCTTGTGGTCACTGGCGTTGTATATCTGGGCATCTGAAGCTGACCCGTTGCCTGAAGCATCGATGTACATGAACTTGTAGTCAGCATCAATCATGGCAAAGAGGATGATGCTGAAGAAGCACTTGTAGTTGTGATAAGTGGACCCTGAGTTGGCTGGAGCTTTGTAGGCCACGTGTTTCCCATCTATGGCTCCAATGGTGTGGGGGAAATTCCACTTCTTATACCACTGCTCTGCAACTTTCCTCCAGCCTTCTTCAGTGGAGGGGCACTGGAGGAGCTCCTCCAGGTATTCTTCGATGATGGCCTGCACCACTTCTCTGACCACAATGCTGATGGTGTTGTGTGGCGCCCTCCAGGCATACTACATGTTTCTGTATGTGGTCCCAGAGGCCAGGTGGTGCAGAGTCAGTGCCACCTTGAGTCCAGGGTCCAGGCTGGGATGGAAGTTGATGTTTGGCTTGGTAAATATGGGTCTCAGATGCTCCACAACTTCGTCAAACATGGCTGGTGGCATCCTCATGAACTGCTGGAATGCATGAGGGTCTTCATTCCTCAGCTCCACCATCAGCTTGTCATAGAGCCCAAACTCCAATCTTCTCCTGATCTATCTTCGGACCTAGACAGCTCTTGGACATCTCGTTCTTCCTCTTGCGTAAAAAAGGTGAAACAGTCTGAAGAGGGCTTGGTTCTGGTGTTGAATAATGGCGGCTACCAAAAGGAGTGTGCGATGATCCATGGTGGAGATCAATGGATGATGTGGAAGAGCAAGACTGAAGAGGTCTGCACACCAGGGCTGCTGGACTGATTGTGAGATCCAGGTGATTTCCTCCCCCTTTTTATAGGAAATGTCAGTTTTCCGCTAGGTGTCCTTCCACATACTCTAGACATCCTCCAGACATCCTAAATATCTGAGATACGTCCCATATACGAATGTTTTGTCCATTTTAATGCTTTATATACGAGATGCATCCGCTTACATCCTTTCTATGTCCGTGCTACTTACGCTGTGTGGACGTTCCGTGTACCTTTCACCTCCTCCCTCTTTCCACTGCAGCGGATGTGAGTTGCACGGATGGCCAGAGGATGCTGAGAGGATACATCGGACGTATAACAGATGACAATGGACTTAGAACGTTTGTTGCCCATATGTGTCACAGATATAGATCGTACGCGGCGGAAAGTACATCCGTTCAAAAAGTTTTATGCAGCGCAAAACTTTTTGAGCAGATGAAATAGCAGTAGATGGATATTTTACGGATAGAGCATATGAAAGACGTACGCAGTGAGTACACAATGGGTGTTTGGGTGTTTTCCAACGGATGGCAAGTTTTTTTGTCCGTTTTACATCCTCTTTGCATCCGTTGGTTCAGTGTGACATGGACTTTATTTTTTAAAAATGATACTTGTCCCCAAATGTGACAAACTAAACCTAGTAAAAAACAAAACAAAATAGGAAACCAAAAAATAGACAGAGCAAACCCTTTTCTATTGTTATGATATTGATATACTATATGATATAATGTGCATAATATAATATGCATAGAAATGCATATGTGGGTATAGAAATCCTTTTGCTTTTTCCAAAAATTAACATGATGGCATGATTGAATGAAAGAAATAAAATAATTCACTTTAACCAATGGACTAATCTTAAAATATTTATTGTTCCTGTATATCCACATATGTCTCTAATGTGAATATTTCAGGAATTGATCCTTGGTCCAAATTCTCACTTTCAAATCTCGGTAGTTGTACCGAAACTCAACAGTTCAAGTGAACCTGAAAACACCATCTGGGTCTTTTTAAATCCCAGTGTTTCAATGGCTATGTGGCTTTCTAATTAATTCTACTTAGTTTTATCAACACTCACAAAAAACCAACAAAAGTGCAGTTAATCCTCAATTTACGACTGTTGGTTTACTAACTATTCCAAGTTACAATGGCAGTGAAAAAAGTGACTTCTGACTGGTCATCACCCTTGTGACCATTGCAGCATCCTCATGGTCACATAATCAAAATTTGCAGAATACAGAATAACAGGGTTGGAAGGGACCTTGGAGGTTTTTTAGTCCAACCCCCTGCTGAGGCAAGAAGTATAGGGCCAAATCTATTTCAGACAAATGGTTGTCCAATCTCTTCTTAAAATCCTCTTTAAAATTATTCATTTTACTTGCCTGACTTATCCTTCACAATGAGAAGTAGGTTGTGATTCTGGGCAGCTGACCAATTGGATGGATTTTTATAAGTTACAAAGATTCTGCAAGTGGGGTTGTGCAATATCTGAAATGCCCTTAGGAGATTGTGCAATGTAGTGAGCTCTGTGTCTTCTGCTAAATGATGGTGGGTTGATCCTATTATGTCCTGAAGGATCATGTCCTGTTCTTCTTATTCCCATCATCCTGGAGCTGAAGGTCTTTTGTTTTGTAGATAGACTGGCCCTGTCTTTCTTAATGGGCACAAAATATTTGCTAGGGGCACTACTAAGAAAGAGTGGGGGTTTCTTTCTGCCTCTAAAAATAGGTTTCTCCATTTCTCATTTAGGGAAATATAATATCTTGTTTTTGTAATATCCCCCAAATATTTCATTCTTCAAGGAAAGCGAGGCTTCCCACAGTATTATAAAACCATATTTTCTAATATGGTGACCAAATTTGAGTGCTTGGCAACTGCCATGTACTTATGACAGTTTTTTAAAATATAGTCTTTATTTATTCAGATTGTGTACCATCAATTTTTCTATATTCTTATACAATGTAGAATTAGGGATTTGCAGTTAAACAGGGTTTTAATAGCCACAGAAAATTCTTGACTTATGCCCATAAGTTAAATTAATGGTCATAAATCAATGACCAGCTATATATATTGAATGGTCTGAAGTTTTAATCATGCTGAGAAAGTGACTAACTGTAATTTGTTCTTAAAGTTATGGCCACCACTCTACCATGTCATGTAATCACTATTTGGATATTTAGCAAATGGCTTACTTTTAGATAAACAGACAGACAGACAGAATTCCTTATTGACCAAGTGTGATGGACATACAAGGAATTTGTCTTGGTGCATATGCTCTCAGTGCACATAAAAGAAAATATACATTCATCAAGAGTTACACTGTCACACTGCCCAACGGATGCAAAACGTTTGTAAAAAGGACACAGCGGATGAGAAAAATGTTCCATCTGTTGTTATCTGCTCCCAAAAGGGGCAAAAATTTGCATAAGCAGAGCAGATAACACGGAAAGGAACGGATGGGGGGAGGACGCAGAGCGGATGGAAAGCAGATGCAGAACGGAAGCCTAGCGGATGGAAGCGGATGGAAGCGGATGCAGAGCGGATGCGTAGAGGATGCAGAGCAGATGCGTAGAGGATGTGTAGAGGATGCAGAGCGGATGCAGAGCGGATGCGTAGAGGATGCAGAGCGGATGCGTAGAGGATGCAGAGCGGATGCAGAGCGGATGAAGCGGATGCGTAGCTGCATCCGCTTTCATCCTTTCTCCGTCCGTGTTACTAACGCTTTGTGTCTGTTCCGCATCCGTTCTGCTTCCTCCCTACATCTGTTTACCACTGGAACGGATTTGAGTTGTGCGGATGCGCAGCAGATGCCTAACGGATATAGCGGATGCGTAACGGATGCAGTACGGATGTCCCCCTATGCCTAGCAGATGCAGAACGGATGCATTGGATACATTTTCCACTCAAAAGTTTTGAGCAGCTCAAAACCTTTTGAGCGGATGAAATGTCAATAGACGGATGCTGGATGGATAGATAGGAAGCAAAACAGAGGCAGTGAGTACAGAACGGAAGCATCGCGTTAACCAATGGATGGCAAGTGTTTTTCTCCGTTTTACATCCTCTTTCCATCTGTTGGTGCAGTGTGACAGGGGCTTAAGATTCATAAGGTACAACCCTTGATAATAGTCATAGGGTACAATAAGCAATCAAATCATACTAGGAAACAGTCAATATAGATCATAAGGATACAAATGACAAAGTTACAGTCATATAGTCACAAGTGGGAAGAGCTGGATGATAGGAATGGTGAGAAGATTAATAGTAATAGTAATGCAGACTTTATAAATAGTTTGACAGTATTGAGGGAATTATTTGTTTCGCAGAGTGATGGCACTTGGGGAAAAACTGTCCTTGTGTCTAGTTGTTCTGATGTGCAGTGGTCTATAGCATCATTTTGATGGTAGGAGTTGAAACAGTTTATGTTCGCAATCTGAGGATTATTTATGATGGTTACATGGAGTCTTGCAGGCTTCCTAGTTGGCTTTCAACAAGCAAACTCAATGAATTTGCTTAACAACCATGTGATTTGCTTAATGACCATGTGATTCACTATACAACCAAGTTAAAAGTAATCATAAAATTGATAGGGTCACATGATGATTCATTCAATGTCCACAGCTTTCAACAAGCAAAATTCCGATTTCTGTTGTCCTAAGTCAAGAAATGTTTGACAAGAAATCCATATACCCTTCTGGAGAAGGCGGAGTTTCGTCTCGGTGTTACAGCTGTGATCTCGGGGCTCTTAGATCGCAGCTGATATTTTCGCCCCTGGTCGGTCCTAATGGACCTAAACCGTCCCGTAGAGACGGGGATTGTGAAGGGCACTATCCCAGGATCCCAGAGATATCGCAAAATCTCTGGTTTGATCCAGGAGAAGCCCTTTTGCTGGCAGCGGAAAGGCAGCCTCCAAAGCTGCTGAAGTCGGGACAGCTCCAGAAAGAAAGTGGCTTGAGCGAGTGTGTGTCGGTTGGGTGAGAAACTTCTTTTGTATTGTAAATTGGTTGAGACTTGAAAGGACATCCTGAACAAAGAAGAAATCTGTGACTTTATTTTTGTTTGACTGGTTGAGCGGCGTTTTTCTAAGTGATGTCAAATTGAGGCTTGGATTCTTTCCTTATTTTTTTTTTCTGAGGATTTTAATGTGACTTTGTAGGTAACCGGATGAATTTTCTCTTATATATATTTTTATGCTTCTTTTGATTTTTTTAATTTTCTTTAGGATAGAGGCTCCCTTTGGTTATCTTTTTTTTTCTTCTTGTTTGAGTTTTTTATAAATATTTTTTCTTCTGGCTGGGGGGGGAAAGAGTATTAAGAGATGTTGCAACACTGCCAACTAGAGGCTTGAAAATATTTTATTTGAATTGGGGAGAAAAATGTATAAACACTCCTTTTGAAGGACATTTTAATGTGATAAGATAGAGGGAGAACACAGTAAAATATTATTACAGGTGCTTTCCTGGACTCTTATCAATATTTCAACATTTGAGGCTTGGCTTTGAAGCTGCTGGAGAAGAGAGTCATAATAAGAGCCTTGGATAAAGAAATAAAGTGCAGTGTGCAGTGCATATATATATATATATATATACTTGTGAAATTCCTACTCGCCAGCCTTTTTGTAAATTTTAACTCTAGTATTTTTGCTTTTTATTTTAAAGGGAAAGCCTCAGAGCTCTTTCTTTTTTTTCTTCCTTCTTTGCTTCTTCCATCTATGTTTTTGGAGCACTTTGTTTTTCTTTTTTGATTATTTTTTTTTCTTCTATTTTTTCTTTTTTATGGTGGATTATTTCAATTGGACTAGGGTCTAGAAGAACCTGAAGACCTTTCTTTTTCCTTTTTCCCTTTTTCTTCTTTGTTTTGGGCTTTTTATTATTGGTTTTTTTTTATTTATTTTTTTGGACTATAATTGGCTACTCTATCAGCTGGATTGAAAGTCAAAGAGAATCTGAAGCTTTGGAAGCATTAAAATGAGCAGGAAATCAAAATCATTCGGCATTTCTGCTTCTACCTCTGCTTCCCCACCATCTGAAGGACAACATTTAATTCAGACAATGTTGAAGCAAGATAAAGAACAAGAAAAAGTAAATTTACAGATGATTATGCAAGGAATCCAAGATATTAAGATAAAAATAGATGCTATTGAACAAAGAATAGAGAAGACTGATGAAAATATTAAACAAATGATGGGGAAGTATGAGGAGAGATTCCAAAAAATTGAGGAAGAAGGAAAACAAAGAGAGGAGAAGATTGGAAATATTGACACTAGATTAATAGTGGTAGAACAAGAAAAAAATGGGATGTTGAGGTGGGAGATGGAAAGGTCAGAATTTTATCTTAGATTCCAAAATATAGAAGAGGAAAAAGGAGAAAATTTGGCTGCGATAATGATAGAAATGTTGGCAGGTGTTCTGGAAATTACAGAGGAAAAGATGATGGATGGAGTAGATGAGATATATCGAGTTTATACAAGATATGCGATGAGAAATAAACTACCAAAGGAAGTCCATATTAGATTTACCAAAAAATCCATCAAAACACAAATATTACAAGTGGTAAGAGAGAAAACATTGAAATATAAAGGCAAAGAGATTGTGGTTTTAAAACAAATACCTAGAAGAGTGAGAGAGATGAGAAGAGAATACCGATTTCTGACCAAAATGCTACTGGAAAATGAAGTGAACTATAGATGGCTGATACCAGAAGGACTAATCTTTACGTGGCAAGAGCAGAGACATAGAATTGATTCGATTGAAAAAGCAGAACTTTTCTACGCAGAATTTTTTGGAAGAAGAAGAGAGGAGGCAGAGAAAGAGGTCTCATTAATTGAGTTTCAGGAGGAACAACTGGAGATTGAAAAAGAGAAAGGAGTTGTAGGTGGACAGGTAGACAGTAAAGAACAACGTGAAGTGAGAGCTACGAGAGCTGTTAGACCTAAATATAAAGCATAATCATGGAAGAAAAAAAACTGATTACAATGAATATAAATGGACTTAACTCAGCTGTTAAAAGAAGGAAAACCTTTCATAAATTAGAGAAATTAAAATTTGATATAATTTGCTTACAAGAAGTTCATATTAAAAAACAACATGAGCAATTGTTAGTACAGCCAAAATTAGGGAAAATATTTACTTCTTTGATTCAATGTAAGAAAAAAGGAGTGGTTCTCTACATTAAAGAGGATATCCCAGCAAAACTGATTTACACGGATGAAGACGGAAGAGTATTAATGGTGGAAATAATGGACAATAATAGAAAAATACTCCTGATTGCAATTTATGCTCCGAATGATAAACAAGAAGAGTTTTATAAAAAACTACATATGGAAATAATTAGACTGGACTATGTTAACATAATTATGATGGGAGACTTTAATGGAATTGTGGACAATAAATTGGACTATATAACAACAACAACAAAACAAAATAGAAAGGTTCTCCCTAAATCTTTTTTTAAAATGACAGATGAATTAACCTTAAAAGATATTTGGAGAGAAAGAAATGTTAAAGCTAAACAATATACTTTTTACTCTAATAGACATTTATCATGGTCCAGATTAGATATGATTTGGATCTCAACAGAATTAATATCCATTATTCAAGAAACAAGTATTGAAATAAGTACTTGGGCAGACCATAGTCCAATGACAATTAAATGGAAGGGACAAAAAAAAAAAAAAAGATGGACATTAAACAACACTATTTTAAAGGAGAAAGACTTTATACAATGGATGGAGAAGGAATTGGTTTTTTTCTTTAAAGAAAACAAAAAAGAAGATACTTCAATACAGAATGTTTGGGATACAATGAAGGCATATGCTAGAGGTTTGATAATAGATTATACAAGAAAAAAGAATATTAGGAAAAGACAAACCTCCAAGACCTTGGAAGATGAATATAAAAGACTTGAAAAAGAACTACAGAAAATGCCACAGAAAAAAGGTATTAAATTGAAACTGGATGTAATTAAGCATAAAATGGAATTAATAGAGAAAGAAGAACTGGCACAGAAAATTAGAAATTCTAAACAGAATTATTTTGAAGATGCAAATAAACCAGGTAGATGGCTAGCATATAAACTGAGAAAGGAGAAGGAATCAAGAAAAATATTGAAACTAATAGATGATCAAGGCCAAGTTTGTTGTGGTAATAAGGAGAAAAAGGAAATTATTCGAGATTTCTATGGGCAACTATATAAACAAGAGAATATTGATGAGGAAAAAATTAAACAGTATTTACAGAATGTTAACTTACCGAAGATACCTAAAGAGACTGAAGAAATGTTAGAAAGTAATATAACAATGATGGAATTAAATGAAGCATTTAAGAGACAAAATAATGGGAAAGCACCAGGTCCAGATGGGCTTCCGGCAGAATTCTATAAAAAATTTCAAGAATCATTGAACATCCCATTGTTAGAAGTTATGAATGAAGTTATGTTAAAGAAGATGACACCCAAAACATGGTCAGAGGCTTATATTACACTTATTCTAAAAGAAGAGGCTGACCCGTTGCAAATTAAGAATTATCGACCTATTTCCTTATTGAATGCAGATTATAAAATCTTTGCTTCAATTTTAGCAGAAAGACTGAAAAAATATTTAAATAATTTTATTCACCCAGATCAAAATGGATTTCTGCCAAAGAGACAAATTAGAGACAATATGAGAGTAATCTTGGATACTTTGGAATATTATGAGGCTCATCCTGAGAAGCAAATGGCTTTGATATTCCTAGATGCTCAAAAGGCATTTGACAACGTGAACTGGAGATTTATGTTATTACTATTGGAACAGATGGGTTTTGCCAGAAAATTTATTCAAGCAATAGAAGCCATATATAATAAACAGACAGCAAAGGTAATGATGGAGGGAGAATTTACAGATCTTATTAATGTAAGAAAAGGCACAAAACAAGGGTGTCCCCTATCTCCTTTTTTATTCGTATTGACTTTGGAAGTGTTGAATAGAAATATTAGGGATGACAAAAGTATAAAAGGAATGAAAATTAAAAAGGAAGAATTCAAACTACAAGCTTTTGCTGACGACTTAGCTTTTATTCTGGAAGACCCGTTAGAAACCACTCCAAAGTTATTGGAAAAGATAGAGACATATGGTGAGATGGCTGGCTTGAAAATAAATAAAGATAAAACAAAGATTTTGACAAAAAACATGTTATTGAGACAAAGAGAAGAACTGACAGATCTTTTGAAAATCCAAGTTACAAATAAGGTTAAGTATCTGGGGATATATTTGACAGCAAGATGTAGCACATTAAAAGAGAATAATTATAATAAACTCAAACAACAGATAATTACAGACTTGAAGAAATGGGAAAACTTGCAATTGTCATTAATAGGGAGAATTTCAACAATTAAGATGAATATTTTACCCAGAATTTTATTTCTCTTTCAAACAATACCAATTAGACTTGGAAAAGACTATTTTGAAGATTTAAATAAAATCATGTTGAAGTTTATATGGCAAGGTAAAAGAGCGAGAATAAAGTTAAAGCTTTTGCAAGATGCTAGAATTAGAGGAGGTTTTGGCCTGCCTAATTGGGAACTGTATTATCAAGCTGCAGGTTTGATGTGGGTCAAAGAATGGATAACATTAAGAAAGCATAGATTGTTGACATTAGAAGAACATGATTTACTGTTGGGCTGGCATGCTTTTTTATGGTACAAGGGAACTAAAACACAGGGGTATTTCAGAAGACATTATATACGGGAGTCTTTGTGGTTAAATTGGGAGAAGATAAAAAAACAATGTTATTTGAAAATTCCAGTTTGGTTATCGACTATTGAAGCATTTTCCTATCCTATGATCTATAAAAAGGAACAAACAGTTAGATATGGGGAATTGTTGGATGAAAAGGGTGGACTTAAATCGATCCAAAACTTAGAGGAACAAGGTATAAGGATGAATTGGTTTTCATATGCGCAAATACACTCAAGATATCTTGAAGATTTTAAAATGGAAGGATTTTATGACAAACAGACTGATTTAGATAAGATATTGATGGGTACTGATGAGAAAGTGATTAAAAAATTATATGGTTATTTATTGGGAATTAAGTTAGAGGAAGAACAAGTTAAAGAAACTATGATTGCTTGGGGGAAGAATTTTGGATATGGGATTGATTTAGAGGAATGGCAAAAATTGTGGTCTCAAAATTATAAAATGACAATGTCAACAGCATATAAAGAAAACTTGTATAAGATGTTTTACAGATGGCACTTCCCCCCGACAAGAATAGCAAGAATGTTCAAGAACAAATCTGAAAAATGTTGGAAATGTCATCAGATACCTGGCTCATACTATCATATGTGGTGGACTTGTGAGGACGCCAGAAAATATTGGACTAAAATTCACATGTGGTTGGAAAAAATGACAAAGAAACACATAGACTTGAAACCAGAGATCTTTTTATTGGGAATTTTACCTGATACATATAATAAAGACTTGAAATATTTGATTGTAAATGTATTAACAGCGGCTAGGACTGTATTTGCTAAAAATTGGAAGAATGAGAAAATACCATTACAGGAAGAAATTATTAAGAAAATATTGGAATGTGCTGAGATGAGTAGACTGACATTTGAAATTAGAGAGCAAGAAGATAAACAATTTTATGAAATTTGGGATCTTTTTTATCAATGGCTAGATGATAAAATACGATAATAGAACATTAATACTATATCTATAAAGGGTTTTTAGGATTGATTTGTTATGATTATATGATTTGTTATAGAATAAACTGTTTAAAGTATTGGTATCTCACAAAGCATGAATGATTAAAAGTATAGTCAAAAAAATTTTTTTTTCTTTTTTTTAGTAATATTAGGATATGGATTGACAATATGAATTGTTATGCAATATAACTGTAACTGAGACTATAAAATGAATGCACAAAACTGATGAACCAACCGACACACCGGAAGTATATATGAGAGCAGATGTTTTTAATGTTTTGTATGTCATGTGTGTTTGTAGAAAATTAATAAAATTCTTTTCAAAAAAAAAAAAAGAAATCCATATACCCTTCTGATGATGAACATCTCCTCTTTCTATGACCTACTTCATATGTCAGGGATATCTAGAATTTTGGACCTGAGATACATTTATTTTTTTAAAAAATACAATTAATTTATCAATAAAGATAAATGGGTGGAATTACAGAGAGAATGGGAGAGAATCTATTTTAATTCTTGATGCAGTCACATTGGGAAATGAGAACAGAAGTATCCTCAAATTTCTAAAAAAATATAACTTCTTCTATTGCAAAATAATATGTTCTACTATATGACTGCATGAATTTGTCCTAGAATCCAATATTTAGGATAAGAAAATGAAATATCTCTCTCTCTGTCTCTCTGTCTCTCTCTCTCTCTCCATCCCTCTCTCTTTCCCTCCCTTCCTTTCTCCAGATAACAGATAATCAGAATTGGAAGGGACCTTGTAGTCCAACCCTCCACCCAAGCGGGAGACTGTACACCATTTCTGACAAATGGCAGTCCAATCTCTTCTAGAAAGTCTCAGGTGATGATGCTTCTACAACTTCTGAGGGCAAGCTGTTCCATTTGTGTGTGTGTGTGTGTGTATGTGTAAATTTATTATTTATGGATCATTTTGAAAAAGGAATCAGTAATCAGAAAATATAGATAACTTTTCTTTGAATCTTCTCTGTAAACTCATTCTCCTTGCATCAAATTTGCAGAGGACAATAAGCTGACAGGAATAGTCAACACCGCAGAAGACAAGCTCAGGATCCAAAAATGATCTTGTAGACTTGAGGCATGGGGCCCATCCAACAACACAAAATTTAATGTGAAGACAAGCAAGGTTACACTTAAGCAGGAAGAAACAAAGATATAAGTATAGATTAGGTGATACCTGGCTCAAAATTTTTGCAAAAAACAAAACAAAACCAGGAACTCTGAGAGGATCCTTGGAGTTCTAGTGGAGAATCACTTAAATATAAACCAACAGTATGTGGTTGCATCCAAAACAGCTAATACAATCCTTGGTTTGCATGCCAGAAACATAGAATCAAAATCATGGGAAGCATTAGTACTTTATAAAAAATGTCATAAGACCACATCTGGAGTACTGCATCCAGTTTTGGTCACCACATTGCAAAAAAAAATGTTGAGACTTTGGAAAAAGTAGAGAGAAGAGCAATTAAGATGATTGAAAGCCTGGAGGCTAAAACATATCAAGAACAGTTGCAGGATTCGGGTATGGCTTGTCTAGAGAAAAGAAGGACTAGGGGAACATGATAGTGGTATTCCAATATTTGAAGGGCTGCCACAAAGAAGAGGGGGTCAACCTATTTTCCAAAGGACCTGAACATAGGAAAAGAAAAAATGGATGGAAACTAATCAAGGAGAGAAGCAACTTGGAATTAAGGAGGAGCTTCCTAACAGTGAGAACATTGGAACAGTTTGCTGAAAAATAATAGGTGCTTTATCACTGGAGCTTTTTAAGAAGAAATTGGACAGCCACCTGTCTGGAATGGTATAGGATCTTCTGCTAAGCATAGGGTTGGACTACAAGACCTCTAAAGTCCCTTCCAGCTTTATTCTGACTGATGGATTGACTGATTTCTTGTTCATCCCTCAATCTAGTCAATCATTGATGACACTCTGTTATTTATTTTTTTTGAAGGTCATGAAGTAGCTTAAGCCCATGTCACACTGCCCAACAGATGCAAAAAGGACACAGTGGATGAGCAAAATGTTCCATCCGTTTTTATCCGCTCTCAAAAGGGGCTAAAATTTGCATAACCAGAGCGGATAACACAGATGCGGGGAGGACGCAGGACGGATGCAAAGTGAATGCGGAATGGAGTCCTAGCAGATGGAAGCAGATGGGAGCGGATGCCACATCCTCAGGGCTTCTGGGAGGCCTCAGCGAAGCGGACGCAGAACGGATACAGCGGATGCAGAATGGATGCCAAGCGGATGAAGCGGATTCACAGCAGATGCACAGCAGATGCACAGCGGATGCACAGCGGAAGCCTAGTGGATGCCTGGTGTTAATTGCGCATGCGGGGAGGATGCATTGCGTCAGCCCCGCGGATATAACGGAAGCAGCTCGGAAGCAAGTCACCATTTAGAGGAAAGACCTGCTGCCGGACGGATTGGCTGCCTTGCCTGCCCTGCCTGCATGTCTGCCTGCCAGCCTTGCTGCCAGCCTTGCTATCAGCCTTGCTGCCAGATTTGCTACCAGCCTTGCTGCCAGCCTTGGTGCTTGCTTCCCTGCCAGCCTTGCTGCCAGCCTCCCTGCCAGCCAGCAACCCCACAACCATGCGGAAGCACAGCAAGCCTCAGCCATCCCGCCCCCTGGCCCTCATTCTGGTTCTTCTGGGGCTTCTGCAGCACGGTCTCACTCTTCTGGGGCTAGAGTTTCTGCTGCTTCTGCTTCTGGAGGAGCTGATGATGATGCTTCTGGTGGTGGTGCTTCTGCTGGTACTAACTCTGCTGATGCTGCACCCCAATGGCGCTTCAGACAAGCACTCCAACACCAGCCACCTCCACAGCACCTGGACCCTTCACCCCTGAGACTGAGCGACCAAGAGGAGTGCCAGGGCCTCATTTTTGTTTTATAGCTTGTTGTTAATAAAGTCAAGTTTTGATTCACACTCTTGCTTCATTTCTTTTTTTTAATAAAGTCTTGCTGGAAACTTTTAAAAATGGTTTAAGCCTTTGCATGCTTTTGGGATGGGTTAAGATAACAGTGGGATGGGTTGAGATAGCAGTGGGATGGGCAGGGATACCTTTGGGATGGGTAATAGCTGTGGGATAGATAAACCTCCAGTGCAAGCATAGTGGGACTGTATGGTCCACCCTCTCAGGTGCCAAACCTATGGCCCTTTATTATCAATAATAATATAATAATTATCCACACATGTCAACATTAACACAACTCTTTATTAAATGCCCTGTTCATTGTAGGCCAAGCAAACATACAGGGCCCAATCTCATCCATGTGATGAGACAGGCTGAAGGAAGCATCCATTAAGCATCTACCATCCTGTCTTGCCACTCCACCGCTCCAGCTGAGGGTGTTGCAGCATTGTCTCAGGAGGTTGCGCTGCTTCTTCGCTTCATGTGAGGCTCTGTAGGGGCCTTGTACATCCTCAGGTTGTGAGGGAGAAGGCGTCATCCCCCACGATGAAGTAGGGCACATCTTGTGTGTCGTTGGGCAGGGGTACTGGATCTGGGAAGCCCACGATGAGGTTGCCTTCCAGCTCCTCCTTGAGGTGACTGGCATTGTATACCTGGGCATCTGAAGATGAGCCGTTGCCTGAAGCATTGATGTACATGAACTTGTAGTCAGCATTGACCATCGCGAAGAGGATGATGCTGAAGAAGCCCTTGGAGTTGAAATAAGTGGACCCCAACTTGGCTGGAGCTTTGCAGGCCACGTACTTGCCATCTATGGCTCCAACGGTGTGTGGTAAGTTCCACTTCTGATACCACTGCTCTGAACTTTTTTCCATCCTTCTTCAGTGGAGGGGTACTGGAGGAGCTCCTCCTTGTATTCTTCGATGATGGCCTGCACCACTTTTCTGACCACAATGCTGATGGTGTTGGATGGCACCCTCCAGCCATACTGTATGCTCCTGTAGGAGGTCCCTGAGGCCAGGTGGTGAAGAGTGAGTGCCACCTTGAGCCCAGGTTCCAGGCTGGGCCGGAAGCTGGTGTTTGCCTTGGTCAACCTGGGTGTCAGCCGCTGCACAACTTCATCAAACATGGCTGGAGGCATCCTCATGAAGTTCTGGAATGCACAAGGGTCTTCGCTCCTGAGCTCCACCATCAGCTTGTTGTACAGTCCATCCTCTGCTCTTCTGGTGAATCATCTTCAGATCCAGACTCTTTTTTGGTGGCTCCTTTTCTTCTCGCAGTAGAGTTCACAGAGCCTGCAGATGGCTTCGCACTGTTGGAGAAGGATGGTGGCTGCTGAAAGGACTTTGTTACAATCCACGGTGGACATGACTGTATGCTGTGGAAGAGGAAGAGGCAAATGAAGGGTGCAGAGGTCTGCACCGCTGGGCTGCTGTTCTGAAAGTGAGATGCAGGTGAGTTGCTCCCCCTTTTTATAGGCAGTATAGGTTTTCCGCTAGGCATCCTCTAGGCATCCTCTAGGCATCCTCTAGGCATCCTCTAGACATCCTTAATATCCAAGATAGGTCCCCTCTGCGAACATTTTTTCCATTTTAAATGCTTTGTTTCCATTCTGCATCTGCTAGGCATCCGTTCTGCGTCCGTTCCGCTTCCTCCCTGCGTCCGGGTGGATGCAAGTTGCGCGGATGCGCAGCGGATGCCTAGCGGATATAGCGGATGCGTAACGGATGTGTAACGGATGCGTAGCGGGTGCGTAACGGATGCGTAGCGAATGCATAGCGGATGCGTAGCGAATGCAGAATGGTTGAACAGGATACTTTTGGAGTGGATGAAACGTCCATAAATGGATGCTGGATGGATAAAGAGGAAGCCAAACGGAGGCAATGAGTACATTGCGTTTTCGAACGGATGGCAAGCTTTTTTGTCCGTTTTACATCCTCTTGGCATCCATTGGTTCAGTGTGACATGGGCTTTAAACATGAGGAGTTTTAAGGTTTTAACTTTTTTTTTCAATGTTTAAAAAAAAAAAATCATACAGCTTCCCAGGAAACATGAGAGGCTATTCCTATCTGATTCAGACGTTGTGGGATTTTATCTATAACCTCACCAACAAATTAATGTTTTATCTTCCCTCAAGTCTTGTAATGTTTAATCAAGTTTCAAACTTAGCCACGTAATAAAAGTTTCTTTCTCAGTGATCAGTGAATTCTGCAAATGGCTTGTGTAAAAAATGAGAATTCAGTGATAAAATCAGAATGTGAGAAGGCCAACATTCTTGCACTGTTCGATTTCAGATGAAATATATTCATTTGACCTGGAAATGAGTATTTTCTTCATTGGCGATCTAGGAATGAGAATAAAATGAATAAAATATAGGCCCCTAAAATTATATAGTCTGAAAAAAGCAAGGCAACCCACTACAAAAAAAAAATATTCAACTATTATGCTTTCATCTCTCTGTCTCTTTTCTTCTTTTTTTAATATGCATGCTGTAGCATGTGTGTGTGCATCTGCTGTGTGTGTTTATATCTGTTTTTATACAGTATCGGGATATATTCACAAATACATGAACAAACATATAAAACACACAGGTAGGATGCTTTAGTTTTTTGTAAATTATGCCATAATACATTAGAGATCACTGCTTAAAAATTATGAACAAAGAGTCAAAGATCTGGAGTGATGATCAAAATATCACATATTCCTGAAGAGCTGAACACAAAACATTACTGTTCCTGTAAATCACATCTGGCACTGCAGTTTCAACATGAATTCTCATTTTTAGATATCTGTAGTTGGACTGAAACTTAAAATCTGAAATGTTACTTCTTTCCCTAAAACTGAGAACACCATCTGGTCCTTCCTTGTGATGGGATTTAGCAGACATATGTTTCTTATTCTTTACTTTTAGTGAACAAATATATTTTCCAATTAAAAAATTTGGGGGGGAGAAATAAGTTGTTAAAATTTCCCCAAAGTGGGACACTACAGTATTAATTGCAAGTTCTTATCTTACTTTCCCCTCTCAAAATGAACAAAGCTAAAATTTATCTAATATCATCTTCTGGAACTTGGTGGATGCCACAAAATATTAATTTTGAATGTCTACATGGCATGGGTTTGGAATAAATTATGAAGTGTATGATATCCCTCAAAGATAGATAGATAGATAGATAGATAGATAGATAGATAGATAGATAGATAGATAGATAGATAGAT
>BLBF01000101.1:939198-960502 GCA_015471245.1 Laticauda colubrina
GGCCCTTTATTATCAATAATAATGTAATAATTATCCACACATGTCAAAATTAACACAACTCTTTATTAAACTCCCTGTACATTGTAGGCCAACCCAACATACATGGCCCAATCTCATCCGTGTGATGAGACAGGCTGAAGGAAGCATACATTAAGCATTTACCATCCCGTCTTGCCACTCCACTCCTCCAGCTGGGGAGTTGCACCAGTGTTTCAGGAGGTTGTGCTGCTTTTTCACCTCACGTGAGGCTCTGTTGGGGCCTTGAACATCCTCAGTGTCGATCAGGTTTTGCCCTTGCCTCCATTCCCCAGCCTCCATGTTCCCATTGCCTTGTTCACGGTCCACAAGCCTGTTCTGCAAGACTGGGTAGCGGGTGCACATGAGATTGTGGACCCCGAGTTGGCTGGCTCCAACAGTGTGGGGGAAGTTCCACTTCTGATACCACTGCTCTGCAACTTTCTTCCATCCTTCTTCAGTGGAGGGGCACTGGAGGAGCTCCTCCTTGTATTTTTCAATGATGGCCTGCACCACTTCTCTGACAACAAAGCTGATGGTGCTGGGTGGCACCCTCCAGCCATACTAAATGCTCCTGTAGGTGGTCCCTGAGGCCAGGTGGTGCAGAGTGATGCTATGGAAGAGGAAGAGGCAAATGAAGGCTGCAGAAGTCTGCACCGCTGGGCTGCTGTTCTGAAAGTGAGATGCAGGCCAGTTGCTCCCCCTTTTTATAGGCAGTATAAGTTTTCCACTAGGCATCCTCTAGGCATCCTCTAGACATCATTAATATCCGAGAGAGGTCCCCTCTGCGAACATTTTTTCCATTTTAAACACTTTGTTTCCATTCTGCATCAGCTAGGCATCCGTTCTGACTTCGTTCTGCATCCGTTCCGCTTCCTCCCTGCGTCCGGGCGGACATGAGTTGCGCGGATGTGGAACGGATGCCTAGCGGATATAGCGGATGCATAACGCATGCGTTACGGATGTGTAGCGGATGCGTACCGAATGTAGAACGGACGAACTGGATACATTTTCTGCGCAAAAGTTTTAGGCAGCCCAAAACTTTCGGAGCAGATGAAATGTCAATAAACGGATGCTGGATGGATAGAGAGGAAGCCAAATGGAGGCAGTGAGTACATCACGTTTTCGAACGGATGGCAAGATTTTTTGTCCGTTTTACCTCCCCTTTGCATCCATTGGTTCAGTGTGACATGGGCTTAAGCAGCTTACAGAGTCAGACTTGAGCAATCTGTGTCTTTATTTTTATTGACCTCAGAAGAATGGAAGGCTGAATGAACCGTGAGCTGGTCAGGATCAAACTGCTAACAACTGACAATCAGCCGAAGTAGCCTGCCATATTGCATTCTAATCACTGCACCACCACTGTTTTTATGGTTGGTCACACAGTCAGTCAGATGTGTAGACTGGATTTGACAATTTTATCCAACTACTAAAGTCCATGTCACACTGGACAATGGATGCAAAAGGGACACAGCGGACGAGCAAAATTTTCCATCAGTTGTTATCCGCTCTCAAAAGGGGCAAAAATTTGCATAAGCGGAGCGGATAACACGGACGCAGGGAAGACGCAGGGTGGATGCAAAGCGGATGTGGAACGGAAGCACAGCGGATGGAAGTGGATGGGAGCAGATGGCGCAACCGCAGGGCTTCCGGGGGCCTCAGCAAAGCAGACGCGGAACGGATACAGCGGATGCAGAGCCCATGCCGAACGGATGAAGCGGATGCACAGCGGAAGCCTAGCGGATAAAGTGGATGCACAGCAGAAGCCTAGCGGATGCACAGCAGAAGCGGAACGGGTGTCGAGCGTTAATCGCACATGCAGGGGGGAAGTATTCCGTAAGCCCCCCGGATATAAAGGGAAGCAACTTGCACGTGGCCAGCATTCCGAGGAAAGACCTGCTGCTGTACACTTCGAGTTCCTTGCCTGCCCTGCCAGCCTGCTTTCCAGCCAGCCTTGGTGCCTGCATGCCTGCCTGCCTGCCTGCCTGCCTGCCTGCCTGCCTGGCCTTCTGCCAGCCTTCCTGCCAGGCTTCCTCCCTGCCTTCCTACCAGCCTTCGTGCCTGTCTCCTGCCAGCCTTGGTGCCAGCCATCCTGCCAGCCTTGGTACTTGCCGGCCTCCCTGCCAGCCAGCAACCCCACAACCATGGGGAGGAAGCAACCTGCCGCCATCCCTGGCAAGAGGGACAGGGCCAACCTCCCACCCCCAGCCCCTGACTCTGCTGGTGCTGGGGCTTCTGCTGAAGCTGATCCTGGCGGTTGTGCTTCTGCTGGTGCTGGTGCTTCTGCTGTTGCTTACTCTGTTGAAGCTGCTCCTGGACTTGTTTGTCCTGCTCGTGCTCCTGGTCTTGCTCATCCTGCTCATCCTGCTCATGTTCCTGGTCCTGCTCGTGCTCCTGGTCCTGCTCGTGCTCCTGGACTTGCTGGCCCTGCTGGTGCTTACTCTACTGCTGCTGATCCTGGTCCTGCTGTTCCTGCTGCTGCTGCTGCTGTTGCTGATAATGATGATGATTATGATCCTGCTGGTGAGGAATATGATGATGATGATGATGATGATGATGATGATGATGATGATGATGATTCTGCTGGTGCTGCTGCTGGTGGTGGTGGTGTGGAGGAGCAGCCCCTACTACCTGGGAGCCCCTCTGATGAGGGCCCATCTGGTCCTGCCAAAGGGAGGAAGAGGCGTATGTGACAACGGGAGAGGAGGCAATACTCCATTGCGGAGACGCACGAGGATGAGGTGCTGGAGTGGTTGAGAGAGAACGACTATCTGTGGAGGAAGGGACACCAGCTGTACAGGGACACCAAAAGGAAGCAGGCTGCTTGGAGGGAGAGGGCAGAGAGTATGAGTTACACTTCAGAGGTGATTCTTGGCTGGTGGAAGCACATGCACACCTGGTACGGGAAGCTGCACCTGAAGAAATCTGGCCAGGCCACTGTGAATCTGAGAGACAGAGAGACCTACGTCAACTTCCTGGAGGGTGAGGTCCACCACCGAGGAGCACCAGCAGCACCTCTCATGACCCTCTCTCTCCGGCAGCCTGCTGCCACCCAGTTCTCTTCCGGCCGAGAGTCAGTCCCTGTCTCCAGGCAAGTTTCTGTGAAGCGTGCCACGGCGGAGAACCCACGGACAGGTGTGGTAAGCATGGTGGAGTGCGTAGAGGGCTCCCTGCTGCAGTGGGAGAAAGGAGACATCGAGTCCACCACACTCCTAGCTGCATCCACCACCACCCAGCTCCGCCTCCGCAGAAAGGCAGAGAGCTGGACAGCGGGAGGGGCAGAGCCACAATGTCCTGCTGGAGATCAGGGACACCATCTGCACCAGCATAGATCTCCTCTCTCAGCTGGTCCACAATGACTCCTCATCCTCCAACCGCAAGCCCTTCCTCACCTATGTCAACCAGACCCTCAAGGACATGGCGGATCCACAGTACCAGGTGGTGAAGGACCGGATCACGAAGCTGCTTCACAACCCTCCAGACCCAGAGGAACCTGCTCCCACCCAGTCCAGGCCTGCTCCTCCACCCCAGGTGATGTCCCTCCCATTCCAAGGCTTCCCACAGCCCCTCACCTACCAGGGCTATGGCTACCAGGAGGTTCAGCAGCACAGGCAGCAGCCCTTCCCAGTCCAGGCACAGAATCATCGGGCGACACCATTGCCACCTGTTTCACTGATGCCACCGATGCCACCCACACCAATGATGCCACTGATGACAGTGATGCCACCCATGCCCATGATGCCACCGATGACAGCGATGCCACCCACGCCATCCTCACCCAGCTGTAGAGCAGACAGCCCCACTACACTACTCCTTCCTCCACCCCACAGCCAAGTCCAGCCTCAGTACATCTGTCATCAGTACTGGGGCTGACACCCCATGGCATGGAGGAAAGACCTCTCAGCATCACGGGGCTGAGCCAGCTGTCCGAGACCTTTCTCAACACACCGTCCCCTGTTGTTCTCTCGAGGCCAGGCACTCCAGCACCACCCACCACCACAGCACCTGGAGCTTCACCCCTGAGACTGGGCACACTTCCAAGTGATCAAGAAGAGTGCCAGAGACTGGGTAGCTGGCTACCTGTGGACTTTATTTGGACACTTGACTTGGGTAATTTTTTTTTTACAGCTTGTTGTTCAGTAAAGTTTATCTTTGATTCACACACTTGCTTCATTTCTTTTTTTTAATAAAGTCTTGGTGGAAACTTTTAGAATTGGCTTAAGCCTTTGCATGCTTGTGGGATGGGTTAAGATAGCAGTGGGATGGGCAGGGATACCTGTGGAATGAGTAGGGATACCTTTGGGATGGCTAATAGCTGTGGGATAGATAAACCTCCAGTGCAAGCATTGTGGGACTGTATGGTCCACCCTCCCAGGTGCCACACCTATGGCCCTTTATTATCAATAACAATGTAATCATTGATCCACACATTTCAACATCAACATAACTCTTTATTAAATGCCCTGTTCATTGTAGGGCCACTCAACATACATGGCACAATCTCATCAGTGTGATCAGACAGGCTCAAGGAAGCATCCATTAAGCATCTATCATCCTGTCTTGCCACTCCACTGCTCCAGCTGGGGAGTTGCACCAGTGTTTCAGGAGGTTGTGCTGCTTCTTCCCTTCACGTGAGGCTCTTTTGGGGCCTTGCACCTCCTCAGTGTCTATCAGGTTTTCCCCTTGCCTCCATTCACCAGGCTCTATGTCCCCATTGCCTTGTTGGAGGTCCACGAGCCTGTTCTGCAAGACTGGGTAGTGGGTGTTCATGAGATTGTGCTGGATGTAGAAAGCTTTCACGATCCTCTTCACGGTCTCTGGGCGATGCTGCATGGTGGTGAGAAGTACCTGGAATCTGTTGGCCAGGATGCCAAAGGCGTTCTCCACCACCCGCCTTGCCCTGGACAGCCAGTAGTTGAAGATCCTTTCTTCATCCTCTTCATCCTCTCTTCTATCTGGAGGTGTAGAGCTTCATGAGGTAGGTTCTGAGGGAAAAGGCGTCATCACCCATGATGAAGTAGGGCACATCTTGTCTGTCATTGGGGAGGGGGTCTGGATCTGGGAAGCCCATGATGAGGTTGCGTTCCAGCCCCTCCTTGAGGTGACTGGTGTTGCATACCTGGGCATTTGAAGATGAGCCGTTGCCTCAAGCATCGATGTACATGAACTTGTAGTTAGCATCAACCATGGCGAAGAGGATGATGCTGAAGAAGCCCTTGTAGTTGAAATAAGTGGACTCTGACCTGGCTGGAGCTTTGCAGGCTTCCCATCTATGGCTCCAACGGTGTGGGGGAAGTTCCACTTCTGATACCACTGCTCTGCAACTTTCTTCCATCCTTCTTCAGTGGAGGGGCACTGGAGGAGCTCCTCCAGGTATTCTTCAATAATGGCCTGCACCACTTCTCTGACCACAATGCTGATGGTATTGTGTGGCACCCTCCAGCCATACTGCATGCTCCTGTACTTGGTCCCTGAGGCCAGGTGGCACAGAATCAGTGCCACCTTGAGCCCAGGGTCCAGGCTGGGCTGGATGTTGGTGCTCTGCTTGATCAATCTGGGTCTCAGCCGCTCCACAACTTCATCAAACATGGCTGGTGGCATCCTTATGCTGGAATGCACGAGGGTCTTCGTTCCTCAGCTCCACCATCAGCTTGTTATACAGTCCGTACTCTGCTCTTCTGGCGATCCATCTTTGGACCCAGACACTTCTTCGCCGCCTCCTTTTCTTCGCCTAGAACAGGTTAAAGAGCCTGTAGGTGGCTTTGCACTCTTGTAGAATGATGGTGGCTACCAAAAGGAGTGTGTGATGATCCATGGTGGAGATGACTGGATGCTGTGGTGGAGCAAGAGCCAGATGAAGGGTGATAAGGTCTGCACCGCAGGGCTGCTGGACTGAAAGTGAGATCCAGGTGAATTCCTCCCCCTTTTTATAGGAAATATAGGTTTTCCGCTAGGTGTCGTTTTGCATCCTCTAGACATCCTGCAGACATCCTAAATATCTGAGATATGTCCCCTATGCGAACGTTTTTTTCCCTTTTAATGCTTTGTATGTGAGTTGCATCCACTTTCATCCTTTCTATGTCCATGCTGCTCATGCTGCGTGTCCGTTCCGTGTCTGTTTCGATTCCTCCCTGTGTCCGTTTTCCACTGGAGCAGATGCGAGTTGTGCAGATGCGCAGCAGATGCCTAGCAGATATAGCGGATGCGTAATGGATGACAATGGATTTAGAACGGATGTTTCCCATATGCGTAGTGGATGTCTAACGGACGCATTGGATACATTTTCCGTTGAAAACATTTTGTGCAGCTCAAAATGTTTTGAGCGGATGAAATGTCAGTAGTTGGATGCTGGACGGATAGAGTGTATGAAAAACAGACGCAGTGAGTACAGAACGGTAGCATCGTGTTAACCAACAGATGGCAAGTGTTTCTCTCTGTTTTACATCCTCTTTGCATCCGTTGGTGCTGTGTGACAGGGGCTTAACATTAAATGCTCATATTTAAATTTGGCTCTTAGTGTGTATGCATATGGTATTGTTTAAACTTTATTCTTTCTTTTTATCATAATGTTGTGGAATTTTTATGCAGGAAAAGGAAACGGTAGGATGGGGGTGACACATTTATCTGGGAGAACTTTCTTCAAAATTCTCTCTGTCCCACATCCTTTATAATTCTTTGGACTTATGGTTTTTTTTTTCATATCTTAATTATCTTTTCTTCATTCTCTAATTAACTTTAACTAGTGTCTGCCATCCACTTGGGATTGCTCAGTTACAGTTGAAACAGGAAATGAATATCTAGATAGTTGATTCATTTTTGCCTTCCTTTAAACTGAATACATCTGTCATTTGGGGAAATGTTTGATAGCAATAATTGAGTCACAAAAGGCTGTTTTTAGACGGTGCTTTCATATGAACTAAATGAGTGCGGGATGATGGAGAAAAGATAGAGGAAAGAATAACATAGTTGGAAGGCACCTTGTAGGTCTGCTAGTTCAACCCACTACTCAAGCAGGAGATCTTTTAACATTTCAGACAAATAACTGTATTTTCTCTTCCTAAAAGCCTCCAGTGATAGGGCACCCACAAGGCAAGCTATTCCACTGGTTGATCTCACCATTAGGAAATATCTCCTTAGATCTTGGTTGCTTCTCTCCTTGATTAATTTCCAACCATTATTTTTCGTCTTGGTGCTTGGAGAATAGGCTACCCTCCATTCTTTGTGGTAGCCCCACATATATAGTTGGAACACTACCACCATGTCATCCCTAATCTTTCTTTTCACTAGACTAGACATACCCAATTCTTGCAACAATTCTTCGAGGTTTTAACCTCCAGACTCCTAACCATCTTTGTTGCCCTTCTCTTCACTTTTTCCAGTGCCTCAGCATCTAATTAATATTGTGTTGACCAAAGCTAGATGCAGTATTCCAAGTGTGGTCTTATTAAGGGTTTGTAGAGTGGTACTAATACTGCTTTACAACTGGCAATCATCTCTCTCTCTCTCTCTTTCTCTCTTTCATGAGTATGTGCTTGCATGCAACTTAATAACATCTAATAATTATTTTGGGCATTGATTAGTAGGTCTTATCTGTAAATCTCCATTTTCTTATCAGAGAATTATCCAAGAGACCAATCACAAGTCCTCTTTTTTTTTTTTTTTCCAAAAGGATCTGATTCTCCTAGAAAACGGCCTATCTGATTTGGACTGTAAAATTCTAGATAATACTTAGATTCCATGGAAATGAAGAATTTGGATTTTCAGTCTCTCTTTGCCTTGATGTTTGCAGTCCAGATAATTAGAATAGAATAGAATAGAATAGAATAGAATAGAATAGAATAGAATAGAATGACTTTTAAATAGAACAAAATAGAATAATTTTTATTCTAAAATAAGTTGGAAGGCATCTTGGAGATCTTCTAGTCCAACCCTCTGCTTAGGCAGAAAACCTTATACCATTTCAGAAAAATGGTTATCCAATCTTTTCTTAAAAGCTTCCAGTGTTGGAACATTTACAACTTCTGGAGGCTGATTAATTGTTCTGTCAGGAAATTTCCCCTTAGTTCTAGGTTGCTTCTCTCCCTGATTAATTTCCAAGCTTTGCCCTCAGGTACTTGGGAGAATAGCTTGATTCCCACTTGTTTGTAGTAACCCCTGAGATATTGGAAAACTGCTATCATGTCAACCCTACTCCTTCTTTTCATTAAACTAGACATACCCAATTCCTGCAACCGCTCTTCATATATTTTAGCCATCAATCCCCTAATCATCTTTGCTGTTGTTCTCTGCACTATTTCTAGAGTCTCAACATCTTTTTTACATTGTGGCATCCACAATTAGATTCAGTATTCCAAGTGTGGCATTACCAGGGCATTATAAACTGATATTAATACTTCACGTGATCTTGATTCTGTTCCTCTGTTTATGCAGCTTAGAACTATGTTGGATTTTTTGGCACTTGCAGCATACTCCTGGTTCATATTTAAATGATTGCATACCTGGACTCCAAGATCCCTCTCAGAGTTACTACTGTTAAGTGAGGTACCACATATACTATACCTGTGCATTTTGTTTTTCTTTCCTAAATGTAGAAACTTACTTTTTTCCTCCATTGAATTTCGTTATATTAGATAGTGCTCAATGTTCAAGTCTGTCAAGATCCTTCTTTATCTTAAGCCTATCTTCTGGGGTGTTGGCTATTCCTGCTAGCTTGGCATCATCTGTAAATTTGATGAGTTCCCCATCTATCCCCTCATCCAAATCATTGATAAATATTGTAGGTCTATTGATCTAATGACATCTAATCATACAAATATATCAGCACATCTTCCATGACCTGGAAGCCATCATTCTGATTGAGTTGTTGGATCCCAAGATAAAGATTATTTTCATGTAGAAAGTTACATTCATCCATGTTTGTATATATTCAAAATACTTTACCTGAGGCAAAACCATAACTTGTCTGAAAAATATTTTCATCTCCAACCATATATGGTTAAGGTTCAAAGAACTTAAGATGGCAATCATGGACATATGATTGAAGCCCAGACCTTTTGCCTGTATGTCATTGTTACACATATATATGGATAAAAGTGTAGGGCATTGATCATACTCTCACAATCCCCATCTAGGCTTTTTTTTTGAACCTCAACATGCTAGGTGCCACTAGAGGTAGCCCTTGACTGATGACCACAATTGAACCTAAAATTTTTGTCCCTAAAGCCCATGTCACACTGAACCAACGGATGCAAAGAGGATGTAAAATGGACAAAAAAGCTTGCCATCCATTGGAAAACGCGATGTACTCACTGCCTCCGTTTTGCTTCCTCTCTATCCGTCCAGCATCCATTTACTGATGTTTCATCCGCTCCAAAAGTTTTGGGCTGCCCAAAACTTTTGCGCAGAAAATGTATCCAGTTCGTCCATTCTGCATCCGCTAGGCATCCGTTACGCATCTGTTACGCATCCGCTATATCCGCTAGGCATCCGCTACACTTCCGCGCAACTCGCATCCACTCGGACGCAGGGAGGAAGTGGAACAGACGTGGAACAGATGCAGAACGGATGCAGAACAGATACCTAGCAAAAACAAAGTGTTTAAAATGGAAAAAACATTCGCAGAGGGGACCTATCTCGGATATTAAGGATGTCTAGAGGATGCCTAGAGGATGCCTAGAGGATGCAAAGGGACACCTATACTGCCTATAAAAAGGGGGAGAAACTTGCCTGCATCTCACTTTCAGAACAGCAGCCAAGCTGTGCAGACCTCTGTAGCCTTCATCTGACTCTTCCTCTTCCACAGCATCCAGTCATGTCCACTGTGGATCGGAACACAATCCCTTTGGCAGCCGCCATCCTTCTGCAACAGTACGAAGCCATCTACAGACTCTGTGAACTCTACTACGGGAAGAAAAAGAGGCGGCCAAGAAGCGTCTGGGTCCGAAGATGGATCACCAGAAGAGCAGAGTATGGACTGTACAAAAAGCTGATGCTGGAGCTCAGGAACGAAGACACTCGTGCATTCCAGAATTTCATGAGGATGCCTCCAGCCATGTTTGACGAAGTTGTGCAGCGACTGACACCCAGGTTGACCAAGCAGAACACCAACCTCCGGCCCAGCCTGAACCTGGGCTCAAGGTGGCACTCACTCTGCGCCACCTGGCCTCAGGGACCACTTACAAAAGCATGCAGTATGGCTGGAGGGTGCCACACAATACCATCAGCATTGTGGTCAGAGAAGTGGTGCAGGCCATCATCGAAGAATACAAGGAGGAGCTCCTCCAGTGCCCCTCCACTGAAGAAGGATGGAAGAAAGTTGCAGAGCAGAGGTATCAGAAGTGGAACTTCCCCCACACCATTGGAGCCATAGATGGAAAGCACGTGGCCTGCAAAGTTCCAGCCAAGTCAGGGTCCACTTATTTCAACTACAAGGGCTTCTTCAGCATCATCCTCTTTGCCATGGTCGATGCTGACTACAAGTTCATGTACATCGATGCTTCAGGCTATGGGTCATCTTCAGGTGCCCAGGTATACAACGCCAGTCACCTCAAGGAGGGGCTGGAAGGCAACCTCATGGTGGGCTTCCCAGATCCAGACCCCCTGCCCAATGACATTCAAGATGTGCCCTACTTCATCGTGGGATGACGCCTTCTCCCTCAGAACCTACCTCATGAAGCCCTACACCTCCAGACTCCTGACCTGTGAAGAAAGGATCTTCAACTACTGGCTGTCCAGGACAAGGCGGGTGGTGGAGAATGCCTTTGGCATACTGGCCAACAGATTCCAGGTACTTCTCACCACCATGCAGCATTGCCCAGAGACCGTGAGGAGGATCGTGGAAGTTTGCTGCATCCTGCACAATCTCATGAGCACCCGCTACCCAGTGTTGCAGAACAGGCTTGTGGACTGTCAACAAGGCAATGGGGACATGGAGCCTGGGGAATGGAGGCAAGGGCGAAACCTGATCGACACTCAGAATGTGCAAGGCCCCAACAGAGCCTCACGTGAAGCGAAGAAGCAGTGCAACCTCCTGAAATACTGGTGCAACTCCCCAGCTGGAGTGGTGGAGTGGCAAGGAAGGATGGTAGATGCTTGATGGATGCTTCCTTCAGCCTGTCTCATCACACGGATGAGATTGGGCCATGTATGTTGGGTGGGCCTCCAATGAACAGGGAGTTTAATAAAGAGTTGTGCTTGTGTTCACATGTGTGGATGATTGATTACATTATTATTGATAATAAAGAGCCATAGGTGTGGCACCTGGGAGGGTGGACCATACAGTCCCACTATGCTTGCACTGGAGGCTTATCTATCCCACAGCTATCTTAACCCATCCCACAGCTATCTTAACTCATCCCAGAGCTATCTTAACCCATCCCACAGCTATCTTAACCCATCCCAAAGGTATCCCTGCCCATCCCACTGCTATCTTAACCCATCCCACAAGCATTTTAAGGCTTAAACCATTTCTAAAAGTTAACACCAAGACTTTATTGAAAAAAAGAAATGAAGCAAGTGTGTGAATCAAAGATAAACTTTATTGAACAACAAGCTGTAAAACAAAAATGACCCAAGACAAGTGTCCAAATAAAGTGCACAGGTAGCCAGCTACCTGGTCTCTGGCACTCTTATATGGCACTCGGAGGTGTGCCCAGTCTCAGGGGTGAAGGGTCCAGGTGCCGTGGTGGTGGGTGGTGCTGGAGTGCCTGGCCCCGAGAGGACAACAGGGTACGGTGTGTTTAGGAAGGTGTTGGACAGCTGGCTCAGCCCCATGATGCTGAGAGGTCCTTCCTCCATGCCATGGGGTGTCAGCCCCAGTACTGAAGACAGATGTACTGAGGCCGGGCTTGGCTGAGGGGTGGAGGAAGGAGCAGTGTAGGGGGGCTGTCTGCTCTGCAGCTGGGTGAGGACTGGCGTGGGTGGCATCATTGGCGTGGGTGGCATCGTTGTCATTGGTAGCATCATTGTCAGTGGGACTGGTGGCAACGGTATCACCCGATGACTCTGTGCCTGGACTGGGAAGGGCTGCTGCCTGTGCTCCTGGACCTCCTGGTAGCCGTAGCCCTGGTTGGTGAGGGCCTGTGGGAAGTCTTGGAACGGGAGGGACATCACCTGGGGTGGAGGAGCAGACCTGGACTGGGTGGGAGCAGGTTCCTCTGGGTCTGGAGGGTTGTGAAGCAGCTTCATGATCCGGTCCTTCACCACCTGGTACTGTGGATCCACCGTGTCCTTGAGGGTCTGGTTGACATAGGTGAGGAAGGGCTTGTGGTTGGAGGAGGTGGAGTCGGTGTGAACCAGCTGAGAGAGGAGATCTATGCTGGTGCGGATGGTGTCCTGGATCTCCAGCAGGACAGTGTGGCTCTGCCCCTCCTGCAGTCCGGCTCTCTGCCTTTCTGTGGAGGCGGAGCTGGGGGGGGTGGATGTGGCTAGGACTGTGGTGGACGCGATGTCTCCTTTCTCCCACCACAGCAGGAAGTTCTCAACGCACTCCACCATGCTTACCACACCTGTCCACGGGTTCTCTGCCGTGGCACGCTCCACAGAAACCTGCCTGAAGACAGGGACTGACTCTCGGCTGGAAGAGGACTGGCTCTCAGCAGGCTGCCGCAGAGAGAGGGTAGTGAGGGGCTGCTGGTGCTCCTTGGTGGCAGATCTCACCCTCCAGGAAACTGCACCTGGCCATGACGTAGGTCTCTCTGTCTTTCAGCTTCACAGTGGCCTGGCCAGATTTCTACAGGTGCATCTTCCCGTACCAGGTGTGCATGTGCTTCCACCAGCCGAGGAGCACCTCCGAAGTGTAACCCATACTCTCCGCCCTCTCTCTCCAAGCAGCCTGCTTCCTTTTGATGTCCCTGTACAGCCGGTGTCCCTTCCGCCACAGATAGTCATTCTCTCTCAGCCACTCCAGCACCTCATCCTCATGCGCCTCCTCAATGTAATATTGCCTCCTCTCCTATCCCCGCATACGCCTCTTCCTCCCTTTGGCAGGACCAGATGGGCCCTCATCAGAGGGGCTCCCAGGTGGTAGGGGCTGCTCCTCCACACCACCAGCAACAGCAGCACCAGCAGGATCATCATCATCATCATCATTATCATCATCATCCTCACCAGCATGATCATAATCATAATCATCAACATCATCATCATCTTCACCAGCATGATCATAATCATCATCATCATCAGCAGCAGCAGCAGCAGCAGCAGCAGCAGCAGTATCAGCAGCAGCAGCAGCAGCAGCAGCAGCAGGACCAGGACCAGGATCAGCAGCAGCAGAGTAAGCAACAGCAGTGCCAGCAAGTCCAGGAGCACGAGCAGGATGAGCAGGACCAGCAGGACCAGGAGCAGCTTCAACAGAGTAAGCCCCAGCAGAAGCCCCAGCACCAGCAGAAGCACCACCGCCAGGAGTAGCTTCAGCAGAAGCCCCAGCAGAAGCAGAGTCAGGGGCAGGGGGCGGGAGGTTGGCCCTGTCCCTCTTGCCAGGGATGGTGGCAGGTTGCTGAGGCTTTCGCTTCCTCCCCATGGTTGTGGGATTGCTGACTGGCAGGCAGGCTGGCATGCACCAAGGCTGGCAGGAAGGCTGGCACCAAGGCTGGCAGGAAGCCAGGCACAAAGGCTGGCAGGGAGGCACCAAGGCTGGCAGGAAGCCTGGCAGGTAGGCTGGCAGGAAGCCTGGCAGGAAGGCTGGCAGGAAGGCTGGCAGGAAGGCAGGCAGGCAGGCAGGCACCAAGGCTGGCTGGAAGGCAGGCTGGCAGCAAGGCTGGCAGGCAGGCATGCAGGCAGGGCAGGCAAGGAACTCGAAGTGTCCAGCAGCAGGTCTTTCCTCGGAATGCTGGACACGTGTGAGCTGCTTCCCTTTATATCTGCGTGGCTTACACAATACAAAGGCTAGGCTAGGCTAGGCTAGGCTAGGCTAGGCTAGGCTAGGCTAGGCTAGGCTAGGCTAGGCTAGGCTAGGCTAGGCTAGGCTAGGCTAGAACAGAACAGAACAGAACATAATAGAATAGAATAGACTGAGTCTGGGTAGGTACAAGGGAGACAGAGAAGAAAGTCTTCTGTGCATCCATCACTGGGGAACAAAATTTCAAATGAACTAGAAAGATGGATCTGCTCAATGTTCAGATGAATTTGTCTTCCAATCTTCTATTTGTCTGCTTCATTGCTCTCAACTTCCTGGCAAAGCAAGGGCCATCAAAAATTGGTATTGTCAATATTAGGATGAACTCCCCATTCCACAGATCAGCTAGAATTTAATTGCTTTTTTATCAATCAAAGTGGGAATTTCAGCAAGAACCACCCAGATCCACCCAGGCTCTGAAATATCCTACAGTTTCTCATAAGCAAGAATGTTAGTGACATTATTTGAACCCAGATTCCTTGATACTGTGGAATTAAACCAGATGGTTGCTTGGTTTTCTAAATCCTTCTGAGAATGTGATTTTGTATTTGGTGGTCTCAGCCTCATCTATAGAGCAGGTCTCTGAACCTTTCTGGAGTTCCGGCAGCGTAGACACAAAAAATCAATAGCATAGGGTACTTAAACTGTCCCTTAAATTGTGTTGGTGGTGGTAGAGATACTTACTGTTCGATGGTGGTCATGGTTTTCTTTGGGATTGCATTTGCTATATTGTTTTAGTATTTCAGTCTTCTCAATGAAAGAATGGAATCTAGGTTGCCCACAGACCTCCTGCTGTGGAGGTGGCTGGTGCTGGAGTGTTTGTCATCAGCTCCTCCAGAAACAGAAGCAGCCGAAGTGCCAGCCCCAGAAGAGCGAGCCCGTGCTGCAGAAGCCCCAGCAGAACCAGAGTGAGGGCCAGGGGGTGGGATGGTAGCCCTGTCCCTCTTGCCAGGGCTGGCAGCTGAGGCCCCCCCGGAAGCCCTGTGGATGTGCCATCTGCTCCCATCCGCTTCCATCCACTGGGCTTCCGTTCCGCATCCGCTCTGCATCCACCCTGCGTCCTCCCCACGTCCGTGTTATCCGCTCCAGTTATGCAAATTTTTGCCCCTTTTGAGAGCGGATAACAATGGATGGAACATTTTGCCCGTCCGCTGTGTCCTTTTTGCATCTGTTGGGCAGTGTGACATGGGCTTTAACATACATGTAGGACTACCTGTTGGGTTGATTTTTCATTATTGTTTTTAATATTTGGATGGTGCCCAAAGTTATGGTTATAAGATGAGCAGCCATATAAGTCATGAATACATAAACAAACAAGCAAATAAGTCACTTAGAGTTCATGTCGACTTTGGCAGCAATATTTTGGTAAACCTTGGCTGGAAGAACATTCTGCAATCTTTCTCTTATCAGATAGTGATTAAGATACCTTCAAAAAAATGAGGAGCAGTTTGTCATGGTGGCCATTACAGCATTTCAACACCTGAGTAAACAAAATAATTTTGTGACTGTTTGAATTTGTCCCAAAGGTGCTTTTCAAATGGCAATTGGACTTTGTTTTTACCTTGAAGACATTTCATTTCTCATCCAAGAAGCTTCTGCAATTTGGAAACTTCAGAACCATCCATGAACCGAAGAAATTTCTTAGATGAGAAGTGAAACATCTTGAAGGCAAATTAAAGTCCAGTTGCTTTTTTAAAAAGTACCTTTGGGACAGTCATAACCTGGATGACCAAGAATCTCCACAGATGTTATGAATTTGGTTTTAAGCTTCATTTGAGGGAGTTGCTGTTTCATAGCTGCCTCTGTCCATTATATTCCACCATCTTTCTCTCTTATTCCATTATGTGACTGAAAAACCTGCATGAATAAGTTCACTGACATATGTGTGCAAAAAAAAGTAAAAATTCAATATAGTAGCCACAAACATTTCGATTGTATTTTTATCCTGCCTTTTTATGTCATTTGATAAGTTCAAAGTATCAATCATTCTTACTGTTATTTCTTCCTCCTACTTTCCTCACAACTGTCCTATGAAGCTGAGGGAAGAAACCGAAAGAGTGAAATATTTTGAGAAATATTTTTAAAAAGAAAAAAAGCATGTTTTTAAAGAGAGAAAGCAGTCCCCAAGTCTTTTTTAATAGCCCCCAGCAGATATTCTATTCCCATGAAGAAAGATTAGGCCAGCCTTTCCATAAAACAAAATACTTTCAGCTTCAGGATGATGGGTTTAAGACATGACCCTCCAGAACATAATAGGACTAACCCACTAGCAGCAGAGCTCACTACATTGCACAGTCTCCTAAGAACATTGCATCAGAGTCCAAGCTTCAACCAGGCTTAACTCAGACAATCTACAGCTATGTAGGTGAACTAGCTATGATCCTTACAACAGCCAATAGAATGCATGTTCTTGCACAGGAACAGGACGCTCAAGTGCAAAAGCCCAAGAGAAAGTATAAAAGCATCCCACTCTCAACTCCATATGGTCAGCTGCATCAGAACCACAAACATGTGGTCCTGTTCATCAATAAATGGACCTCCTTCCAAACTGACTCCATCCTCCATTTTGTCTTCAGTGCTTTTCTCCCAGCTTGGAACTGAACCTTGGAACTGAATATTTCTTTCAACAAAGTAGATTTAGCTGTGAGTGACTGATCCAAAGTCCCACTGCTGGTTTCCATTCCTAAGGCAGAACTAGAACTCACCATCTCCTGGGGATTGGCCCAAAGTTCTCTAACCAGCTTTCATGCCTAAAGTGGGATTAAAACTAGAACTCAATTAACTCTGGGTAATTGGTCCAAAGCTACTTAACTAGTTTTCATGCCTAAGGCAGGACTAGAATTCACAATCTACTGGTGAATATCCCAAAGTCACCCATCTGACTTTCATATTTATTTTTCCCCCTTTCATCCAGTCATCTCTGATTCTTAGAGAATGCCTGGATAAATCCTTACAATTTTCTTGGAAATGTTTTTCAGAAGTTGTTTTCTATTGCTTCCTTTCTGGGGCTAAGAAAGAGTGACTGGCCTAAAGTCATCCAGCTGATTTCATGTCCAAAGTGGAACTAGAATTCAATGTTTCCTGATTTCTAGGCTGGTATCTTAACAACTACACCAAACTGGCTTTCTTTCATGCCTGAGGGAGAACTGGAACTCACAATCTCCTGGTTTCTGGGCCACCACTTTATCTTCTCCACCAAACTTTCTCTCCATCCCACTTAAACTTTCCCCTTTTTTCAATTGTGATGCTTTTAAAAAGGAAGGACATTGATTCCTGGCCATTCTTTTGACTTTTGTGACAGAGACCCAGAACACATAGACACATAGACACAGAGGGGGGGAGGGAGACCCCAGAATTGTCTATTTTGTCAACTGATATTTTATTTTTATTATTTATTTATTTTGTCAAGCATGTATTAGATAAAAGGTAAAGTATAAACATGGTTATGAACACATGAAATGGATACGAACAAAAGGGAGACATTAGGACAGGGACAGTAGGCACATTGATGCACTTATACATGCCCCTTTTAGACCTTTTAGGAAGGGGGTGAGGTCAACAGTAGACAGTCTAAGGTTAAAGTTTTTGGGGTTTGGGGAAGAAACCACAGAGTCAGGTAGAATATTCGAGGCATTGACCACTCTGTTGCTGAAGTCGTATTTCCTGCAATTGAGTTTGGTGAGGTTTACCTTGAGTTTGTATCTATTGTGCGCTCTTGTATTATTGTGGTTGAAGCTTAAGTAGTCATTGATGGGTAGGACATTGCAATAGATAATTTTATGTGCTATGCTTAGGACTATATGAAACTCAATTTAAAACAATTCTAGCTTTAATGATCATAAGATACCCTATGAAATTCTGTTGCTGAGATTTATTATTTTAATTGTCAATAAAATACTAAGAAAACCAATGAATTTTCTTCTATATTCAACTTGCTTGTTTGGAAAGAAGGTGGGAGGGGACAGATACTTCATTATTATATAAAAAGAATAATCAAGCTGAGTAAATGAAAAGATGTTGAGACTCTAGAAAGAGTGCAGAGAAGAGCATCAGTGATGTTTAGGGGACTGGAGGCTAACATACGAAGAAGGTTATAGGAATTGGGTGTGTCTAGTTCAGTGAAAAGAAGGACTAGGGGAGACATGTTAGCAGTCTTCCAATATCTAAGGGTCAACTACAGAGAAGAGGGGTTCAACCCATTCTGTAAAGCACCTGAAGGCAAGACAAGAAGCAATGAATGAAAACTAATCAAGGAATCTAGAAATAAGGATAATTTTCTTAACAGTTAGAACAGTTAATCAGTAGAATGTCTTCAGAAGTTGTTGTGGAGATTTTTAAGAAGAGATTGGACAACTATTTTTCTGAAATGGTGTAGAATCTCTTGCTTGAGAAGGGGGCTGAATTAGAAGACCTTCAAGGTCCCTTCCAATTCTGTTATTCTGTTATTATTAATCTTAATGTGACAGTTTCATTAAACCATTTGCCCTCTGGTGGTCAAAATTGGATATTGTTGCTTTACTTTCAAACAAACTAGATCCTGTTCATATCCAAATTGATTTCACCAAAAGAAAAGGTTCATTATCTTTGTTTCTCCATTCACAGAAGTCTCATTATAATTATCGGCTTCTACCAATACACCAAGAAAAGGAAAAAAGTTTGTTTCCTCTATTAAAACTTTACAGTTAACTCCCAGGCTTACCAATTAACTTTAGTTATTTTTGGATTCTTTTGAGCTTCGTGTCTCCAAAGGCAAGAAAAGTTCTCAGGGTTAATTAAAATGTCCCGGGAGATGATCAAGGAGAAATGAACATGACCAATTTGTATTCTGCTACAAGCAGCTGGAAGTTTTAATATACCTTTTAGTGAATAGCTGGTCATCAGTAGGGTATAAATGTTTATGTTAGTAGTGAGACAGGCCAGTGGTGGGATTCAAATAATTTAACAACTGGTCCACCCATGGTCAAGTTGGCTGACATGGGAGGCATGGGCCAATATGACCCTGAGCAAACCAGTTGTTAAATTATACCTCCCCAGCCTGCTATCAAAGTAGATCCTGGGTACTGCACTGCAATGGAAAAATGGGCAATAGAGAGGCCAGCATGGGGGGGCGGGGGGGGGAGCATGGAGAAGAAAGATGGAAAGCTGCTTTCTCCTCCCCTCATGCTGGCCACTCTGTTGCCCGTTTTTCCATTGCAGTACAATGCAGTGCCCAGGATCCATTTTGATCATGGGGATGGGTAATTTAACAACCAGTTCACCCAAACCAATGAGAACCAGATGAATCCTACCATTGGGGCAGGCCCTCATTGAGGTTCAAATGTAAGCAAAATTTGGCATTAGTTCCAGTGGCCAGCAAGCTGAGGCAGATGTTGGAACTCCAAAGCCCATGAAGAAACTCATGACCCTCAGTGCCTTCTACTTTGGTTTAATTAAATCATTGAAGAGCCAGGTGTGTTTGTTTCTCATAGTTCTCTAATATTCTACATAGTCCTCAACTTATGACCACAATTGCTAAGCAAGGAGGTTGTTAAATGAGTCATGCCCAATTATATGATTGTTTTTTTTGCCACAGTTGCTAATCAAATCACTGCTGTGAATTAAATCATATGGTTATTAATCAAATCTGGCTTCCCCCATTAAATAAATCAACCTTGTCTTCTGCACTTGTTACAGTTCTGCCCTTCTCATTCAGATCATTATGATCTCCACAAAGCTTTCTCTGACTTCCCCAACACCAACCCTGTGTGGTGAGCTCAGCTGCAAAAGATTGACAAGCCCGCAAATCATTCAGCAAGAATGGGATTTTTCCAGTCCACCATTTTAATTGCTACTATTGTGGTTTGTCGACTACTGGAGGAGACAGCAGTTGAGTCAGATGAGTCAGAGGAGATAGAGGGGGTGTCTGGGTGACTATCAGAGCCAGTGGAAGGCTTTGAGAAACAGAAGGTCTCAGAACCAGATGCAGAGCAGGGCCCATTGACTCACGCTCAGATGGAGAGACAGCTCTTTTGGGGGCTGGAGCTGAGTGAGGAGGAGGAACAGCTGGGCCCTGTGCCAGATGCATGTTTCCACAGAGAAGTGGGGAGAAGGGAGCAATGCAGGACTGAGGGTCAACTATCCAAGAAAAGGAGATGTTTACAATCCCCTCCCTGGCTGGAATATGAGAAAGAGAGGTGTGAGAGGCATGGTTGTTGGAAATAACCATTCATATTCCAGAAGAGTTCCCTTCAGTGGATTCCTTGCCAGGATTTCCTTGTCATTAACTAGGTTGGTCAAAAGATTGAAGTGCTAATTGAGACTCCATGTGAGGAATTCAAAGACTGCTATGGGTTGTGAATCACCTAAGGATGTGTGACCTGGAGTTTTGTCAGTGAATGCTGTGTATTCCTGCCTTTCTAAATAAAAAGGGGTTTCTCCTCAAGAGTAGGCTGTTGATTGGGGTTCATGAAGGCTGGGTCAGAACAGTTACAGCTGACAGGCTCAAATGGGAGAAAGTATGTTCTTAAGTTTTCAAAGTCATGTGGAAATTTTTCAGTCACTCCAGATGAATATTCTGTCAAGATTGAACTACTTTTGAGATATTTTAATTATTATGCTCATCAACTTGCCAAAACTTGGGGTGGGGAGAGAAGAAAGAATGTAAATGCTCCAGAGACAGACCATGAGAGCCAAGGTTACCAATGCAGGTGTCTGCCAAAGAAGTGAATTGTTCTCATGACAAAAGGATGATTCATAATGGGACAGTGTGACCAACAATGGTTGGGGAGAATGGAACCCATTGTTTAACTATGCAGATGTTACATGAGAAAAAAATAGAGCTGGTTTTGTTTCTTCAATGCCAAAATGATGTATCCAATAAACTTTTGCTTTTGGAATAGCAAAGTTACCGAAAGGTCCTATTTTCTTTGGGTTAGCTAGTTGGACCACTGACATTTTCATTCTCTGGATAACTCTTGGCAAATGTAACTATGTTATGTTGTTGCTACAAGTTTCAAGATCTTTTTGTACTTAAAAGGCCTTTAAAAAGGCAGAGCAAATCATCCTAGGATAAAACCTATTTTGTTTAGAAATATCTCACAAGGAAACCATTGATCTACCTTGGTAGACTTCCTAATAATAATCTGGGACAAAAGTTGTTTTTTCCCCTGACTCAGAAATGTTTTCTACCATCTCAGTCTAGTTTCTTAGTAGCTTTCCTTTCAAAGACTAAAGAGACCACCTATTTTACTTTCCAAGTTGGAGCAGACTTGTGTAGATGCTGCCATCTGGTGGGAAACAGATAATATAGAGACAGAAAGAGCAATGGTGATAATGGATAGTTGATGGATGGATGGATGGATGGATAGATGATAGATAGATAGATAGATAGATAGATAGATAGATAGATAGATAGAT
>BLBF01000101.1:960512-988477 GCA_015471245.1 Laticauda colubrina
AGACAGACAGACAGACAGACAGACAGACAGACAGACAGACAGACAGACAGACAGACAGATAGATAGATATGAACAAATTGAGAGAGAAATGGAGGAAGAATAGAGGGAGAGAAATGATAGACAGAAGGTAGAGGAGTAGGATGGGCTGTGAAGAGGAGAGAAGTGGAGAAGGGAAGGAAAGAGGAGAAAAATAAATAAATGTTAATTTCAAAATTTAAAGTTTAATTAAACAGCTAAAAATAGATCATACCAAACCAATTCATTGTATGTTTTAGCCTCCAGTCCCCTAATCATCTTGGCTGCTCTTCTCTGCACTTTTTATTGAGTTTCAACATCTTTTTAAAAATGTGGTGGCCAAAATTGGATGCAGTATTCTAGGTGTGATCTTGCTAAGGCTTCATAGAATGGTATTAGTATCTTCCTTGATCTTGATTGTATCCCTCTGTTAATGCAATTGAGGGTTCTATTGGCTTTTTTTGGCTGCCACCACATACTGCTGGTTCATATTTAGCTGGTTGTCCACTAAGACTCTAAGATCCCTCTCACTGCTACTTCTATTGAGCCTGGTTTCACCCAGTCTATATGTGTACTTTGGTTTTTCTTGCCTAAGTGGAGGATTTTACTTTTCTCTATATTGAATTTAATTTTGTTAGATAGGGTCCAGCGTTCAAGTCTGTCAAGATCCATCTGGATCTTGAGCAGTGGTGGGTTTCAAAAAAAATTCCACCAGGTTTGGTGTGAATGCATGCTTTGTGTAACCACACATGCTTTGTGCATATGCAGCGTTTGCAACTCACCTTCTGTTGCAAGCCCTATGTGTAAAACAGATGATGCACGGCAATTGGCTGTGCTACATGAAGCAGCTGAGGTTGAAAAGCAGGAAATAAAGGTCAGTATAGTGCCGGAGCAGGTGGGAGGGTCCAGCAGCTGATCATTGTGAACCGGTTCACTCAAATGATCCTCAAGGAGGTAAGCCAGTAGAATACCACCACTGATCTTGAGCCTATCTTCTAGGCCTATGATGGTGAACCTATGGCACATGTGCCACAGGTGGCATGCAGAGCCATTTATGCCGCTATGCGAGCTGCTGGTAAGCTTACCTTACTGCGCATGTGTGTACCTCACAGCTGATTTTTGGCTGGTTTGAGGCCTTTTTCAACCTCCCAAAAGCTTGAGGAAGGCTTCTGCAGGCTTCTACAAGCTTTGTAGGCCGAAATGTAGCTCCATTTCATCACTTCCGTTTTTTCCAGAAAAACAGGAAGTGACAAAACAAGGATAGATTTTGGCCTGTAAAGCTTGTAGAAGCCTGCAGAAGCCTTACTCAAGCCTTTGGGAGTCTGAAAAAGGCCTCAAACCGAAAATCAGCTGTGAGGTTCAGTGGAGGTAGGGGGGTGACGGGGGTGGATGGGCAGGGAATTGTGCACGCATGCATAGGGGACATGGGGGGCCATGTATGGCCTTCTGGGTGCTGGCATATGAGATTGAGCATGCAAGCGTGCACACAATTTTTGGCACAGGAGCCCAAAAAGGTTAGCCACCACTGTTCTAGGGTGTTAGCTATTCCTGCCAGCTCAATATCATCTGCAAATTTGATAAATTCCTCTCGTACTCCGTCATCTAAAACAGTGAAGAGGTTCTAAAAGGTGCTCGGGGGAAGAGCCCTTTTTAGCCTGTTTCAAGAGTAAGAGGAGGAAGCTTCCTTCTAAATGAGAAGCACAGGAACTCTGTGGTAAAAGCTTCTCTGCATGCACAAATTCATGCACAGCATCTATTTTGCTACAAGTAGACCTCCAAAGGCTGCAAGGAAAAAGAAAGCCTCACATGTCATGCTTTTCTTTGAGTGAACTGCTTCACCATTACCTTGGTCACTACATGTGTTAGAAAAATCTCTATTGTAAATATGTTTTCTGACATATTTCGAGATATATTTTGGCTCTGGTTCAGCCTGGTCTTTGTCTCCCCCTACTGGTTATTTCTGAAACTATTCATGCAATGGATGCTCCCTTTAGGAAAATAATATTAATTATCAGAATAATAGTTTTGGAAGGGACCTTGTAGGTCATCTAGTCCAGAGGTGGTATTCAGCAGGTTCTGCCCAGTTCTAGGGAACCAGTAGTAGAAATTTTGAATAGTTTGGAGAACCGGCAAATACCACCTCTGACTGGTCCTGCCCCCATCTATTCTCTGCCTCCTGAGTCCCAGCTGATCGACTAGGTCTTCTTTTGTTGCCCTGAACAGGAGAATGGAGCTGGAAAGCAGGTTAGAGGGATGGGGAGGGAATGGAGATTTTGCAGGATCCTTCTCCTTCCACACCCACCAAGTTATGCCACACCCACAGAATCAGTTTCCATCATTATTTCTTGTCTCGCCTTTGGGTGCTTTGGAAAATAGCATGATCCCCTCCTCTCTGTGGCAACCCCTCAAATATTGGTGTTTTTTTCGGAAAACACACGAGGTAGACCGGGTTCCAACAACAAATACTTTTATTGTAACCAGTCAGTAACGGAACGCCGGCTGAAGCCAGGGCCAGCCCTTTTATACAGGCTGGCTTGCCTGCTTGCAGCCAATGGCAGTTATTTGGATTTGCCGCCTTTTTGGCAGCTCTTTGGATTGGTTCCTAGTGAACCAATCCACTGTTCTTTTTCTTAGCCAATCAGGTTTGTAGATTTGGAGTCATCCACTTTACATACAGAACACCCCTCCCCCCTTAGTTCAGTCCTACGTGGTGACGTAGTCTCGCAGGTAGGTGGGGCTTTTCCGGACTCGACTTGACCTGCGCGGTTCATTTTCAGTGAAGACTTCGACCGGTTCGGATGGGGCTGCTGTGTCGTCCGTCCTTCTCCCTGGAACCGTCTGGAAGGGTGAGTCAGCCATTTTACCGCCGCCTGAGTTTCTTAGGCCGGCGGTTTTGCCGCTCCCTCCCGTTTCCTCGGGGCAGGTCGAGCTGGCTTGGCTGGCCCCTTCCGATGGTCTCTTTCCGTGGGTCTCTTCAAACGGTGAGTCTTTTGTTGGCTCTTTTTGATCGTATTGAATGTTAGGTTTATTTATTTGAATGTTAGTTTTAGTTTTAAACAGTTCTTTATTTGTTTCTCGCCTTTCCCCCCCCACCTTGGTTTGCATTTCGCCGGGTTTTTTTGTGAATGTTTGTAAGTCTGTGGTTCTTTCTATAATTCGAGATCGAAGCTGGTCTATGTGCCGCTTCCATTCCCTGCCATCGTCTAATTTTACTCGGTAGGATTTGGGGCCTGTAATTTGGATAATTTGCCCGGGTAGCCATATCGGGTCCCCGGTGAAGTTTTTTGCGTATACCAAATTGTCTGTTTCGAATTGTCTGAACCGTATTGAGGAGTCAGGGGGGTTTTCTGGGGTAAAATTTGGGTGTAACCTATCCAGGTGAGATCTTAGTTTTCGCCCCATGAGTAGTTCTGTTGGTGATTTATTTGTTATAGTACTGGGCGTTATGTGCTGGAGTGTGAGTAAACGGTTTACTTTTTGTTGGATATCTCCAGCGTCCATTCGTTCCAACCCTTCTTTGGTAAACCGGACCATTCTCTCAGCCCTGCCGTTCGCAGCCGGGTGAGCCGGCGCGGTTAGTGCATGTCTTATACCTAGGGAGGCTAGGTATTGCTCAAATGGTATGCTGGTTAGCTGTGGCCCGTTATCTGAGACGAGAATGTCCGGTATGCCATGGGTGGCAAACAGGCTGTCTAGTTTCTTTATTACGGCTTCTGTTGTCGTTGATGGCATAATTTTTACTTCAAGCCAATTGGAATAGGCATCAACGACAATCAGAAAGGTATGCCCCTTGGTAGTCCCCGCGAAGTCAATGTGTATTCTTGACCACGGTCCTCAAGCGGTTTCCCAGTCCTTAACAGGTGCCTTTGGTGGGGATGGTCTAATTGCCTGGCATTTGTGGCATGAGCTTACCCAAAATTCTATGTCCTTATCAATACCCGGCCACCACACATAACTTCTGGCAAGGCTTTTCATCTTAACCATTCCCGGGTGCCCTTCATGTAACAGCATAAGTACCCTGGGCTGTAGTTTAGCAGGGATTACTACCCAATCACCCCACAGCAAACACCCCTTTTGGATAGAAAGTTCAGTCTGTCTGGACCGGAAAGGTTTAAAGTTTTCAGTTTTTTGATTCTCCGGCCAGCCTTTACCTACCCAGCTAAGAACGCGGGCAGTCAATGAGTCTTTCGCGGTGGCTCTGGCGACATCATACGCTGATATGGGTAGATCGGGGCAAGTCTCGATTTGTAGCGTTGTCATCGCTGGTGCCGGGTCTGCGTCGGTTGCTGGTAAGGGCGCTCTGCTCAAAGCGTCCGCATGGGAAATTTGTTTCCCTGGCCGGTGTGTCAGAGTGTAGGAATAAACTGCCAGGAACTCTGACCATCTCGTCATTCTTGGGGACAGTATATTAGGTGTTGGCTTGTTTCCCGCCAAAATCCCCATTAACGGTTTGTGATCCGTTATGATTCGAAAAGTCCTCCCATATAAATATTTGTGGAAACGTTTTACTCCAGCGACAATTGCTAGAGCTTCCCTGTCCAATTGGCTATAATTCCGCTCGGTTTTTGATAGAGTCCTAGAATAATATGCGACGGGTGCTTCTCTGCCATCCGGTAGTTGGTGGCTCAGGACGGCACCTACTCCATATGGTGAAGCGTCGCAGGTCACTGTTAATGGCAGAGTGTCGCTAAATTGGATGAGAACGTTTGTTGATGTTAGCAATCTTTTAATATTTTGGAAGGCTTTTTTTTCTTTGTAACCCCAAGTCCAAGTTGCCTTTTTGTCTAGCAGACGGTGTAACGGTTCTGCTATAGTGGCTTTGTTTGGCAGGAACACATTATAAAAATTAATTAATCCTAAGAACGCTTGTAGTTCTGTTTTATTTCTTGGTTCAGGAGCGTCATTTATCGCCTTAACTTTTTTATCTGTGGGGTGGATACCCTCTCCGTCTATTGAGTAGCCCAGGAATTCGACGCTGTTCTTAACTAGATAGCACTTTTCTCTTTTAACCTTGAGGCCAGATTCTCTAAACTTAGTCAGAACCTTTTTCAGTCTGTTCCTTAATTGTGTTTCATCTCTGGCCGAGATTAGGACGTCGTCGAAATAGGGAACGACTCCTTGTATGCCATTTAGAAGGCGTTCCATTAGACTCTGGAAGACGCCAGGGGCTACGCTTACTCCAAATTGGAGTCGGTGGCATTTGAATGCGCCCTTATGGGTGACTATAGTCTGCGCTTCTGCTGTTTCTGGGTCTACTGGGAGTTGTTGATAGGCTTGTGCCAAGTCGAGTTTGGCGAAAACTTTGCCGTTTCCCAGGGAATGAAGCAAATGCTGGACTACTGGCACCGGGTATGCGCTTGGTTGTAATGGGTGGTTCAGGGTAGCCTTATAGTCACCACAGATTCTGATGGACCCGTCAGGTTTAATGGGTGTGACGATAGGCGTTTCCCACTTGGCATGGTCCACAGGTTCTAAAACCCCTTGGGCTACTAATTTGTTCAGCTGTTCCTCTATTTTTGCCTTTAGTGCAAAAGGAACTCGCCTGGCTTTTATTCTTCGTGGGGCTATTTGGGGGTTTAAATTGAAAGAAATGGGGTTTCCCCAGTACTTGCCCAGTGAGCCGTCAAAAACTTCCTGGAATTCTCGGATGAGGTCGTCTTCCCAGCCGGTTGTAGTCACTCGATCGACCCCGGTCATCCCGATGCCCAATGGCGCGAACCACTCGATGCCCAGGAGGCTTGGTCTGTCTTGGTTGACTATGGTCAGTGGAAGCACCTTGATGTGATTCTTGTAGGCGACTCGGAAATGTCCCTTGCCCATCACAGGGATTTGGTTTCCCTGATAGTCTTTGAGGGTTAGGTGCTGCTTCTTCAAGTCTTTGGTTTTGATACCTGGGACTAACTGTTTAATTGTGTCCCACGATACCATGGAGAGGAAGGACCCCGAGTCCACTTCCATCTTGCAGTGTTTTCCCTCGATTTCTTTCTTTTTTAATTTTTCTCCCACTTTCCATCTGGGAGCTCTGAATAATGACAGTTTGGTGTGTATTGGCTCGCTTCTCTTGTTGCCATTTTCTTTCGGCTCATTTAGGCTCGGCTCGTGTTGGGGAATTTCTGCGTCTTGTCGGGCTGTAGAATTTTTTGTTTCTGCAGACCTTCTCGATGTGCCCTCGTTTTTTGCAATGTCGGCAGATGGCATCGAGAAATCTGCATTCGGCTCGTGGATGGTTTCCTCCGCAGCCAGCGCATTCCCACCAATTTCTCCTTTCGCGCTCTTTTTTGTTTGTGAGCAAACGGTGGACCTCGTCGTCCTCTTCGCTCGATTCGTTTGTTTCGCCCGACTCTTCATAGTGGGTCGTGGTGGCAGGATGCTTTCTATCTTTGGCTGGTGTTTCATCGCTGTGTGTGTTCATCTTTTTAAGGGCCACTGCAGATTTTTTCGCGGCTTCAGCGGCTGTAGCTTCCGCAATGGCTTCGGTAACGGTGATGTTGGGCTTGTTGAGCATTTTACTCTGTGCGGTCGAGTCTCTCAGGCCCAACACCACACGATCTCTCATTGCCTCGTCTATGTTTGAGAATTCACACTCACCCCCTATTTGTCTGAGTGCAGCGATGAAATCGGCGACGGTTTCTCCCTCTCTCTGGTCTCTTCGGTAAAATTCGTGTCGCTTTATTAAGTTAGACACCATCGGAGCATAGTGTGCTTTGAGGAGTCTCTGTAATTCTGTCCACGTTAATTGTTTAACGTCCCGGGGCTTCGCGAGGGCTTTTGCCATTTTAAATACTGTTGGTCCGCAGTGCGTCAGGAACACGGCTCTCTTGCGTTGTTCGGAAATGCCTTCCATTTCATTGCTTTCCAAGTACATTTGGAAGCGATCAGCATAGGAATCCCAATCCTCTTCGTTGGGATTGAAGGGTGCGGGCGGTGCGTTGTTTCCAGACATCTTGGTTGTAGTCTGGACTTCTTATCACCGCGTGCAGGTTTTTTCCGTTCAGGACGATCCCACCCTCGTCGCCAGTGTTTTGTTTGTGTTTTATACAGGCTGGCTTGCCTGCTTGCAGCCAATGGCAGTTATTTGGATTTGCCGCCTTTTTGGCAGCTCTTTGGATTGGTTCCTAGTGAACCAATCCACTGTTCTTTTTCTTAGCCAATCAGGTTTGTAGATTTGGAGTCATCCACTTTACATACAGAACAATTGGAACACTGCTACTGTGTCTCCCCTGATCCTTCTCTTCACTAGATTAGCCATGCCCATTTCCTGCAACCATTCTTCATATGTTTTAGTCTCCAGTTCCCTAATCATCTTTGTGGCTCTAATGACACCTCTTCAGTTTTCCTTTTTCCTTCTCCTTTAAAGTTTTTCTAAGTGTAATAATAAATGGGAAACAGCTTGGGAGATGAGGCATGGTCAAGAAAACAATCAGATAAAATTTAGCAGAATTTTGGGTGGGCCCAAGAGGCTCAAAAGAGACCCTCCCTAGTTTCTTGACTTGTAAAAGGAAAGGGGGTAGGGAACAGATGTAATTTCAGGTTTTCAAGGTGGATTTCAACCTTGTGAGCAGGGGTGGGATTCTCCCAGTTCAGACCAATTACGGAGAACCCCCTGTTCTTATGGTCATCTCATTCTAAACCAGTTCACTCTGATGAGCATGTGGGCCCACCCACCCGCACCTGCTCTTTTTATGTCTTTTTGTTAGAGCACAGCTAATTTGTGGGGCAGAGCGGTTTGCCGCACCTCAGCTGTTTTCTTCAGCAGAAGTTGAAGGTAAATATTAGCTTTTTTAAACACGGAGCATGCGCCTGCATGCACAAAGCCATGCATTCACCAAACCGGTTGTTATACTGGTTGAATTGCACCCCTGCTTGTGAGGTAGACCAGACAGAAAACACCACTAGACAAGCTAAGTCTGTTTTATTGTAAGGATGCATTAAGAAACATTTTGCAATGAACTAGTTCCAAAACTTCCAATATAAAACATTTAATCCCCCTCACTCTCACCCCACCAATTACATAGTCACCTGATCAATCAATCAAAGGCTCAACAGAGACCACTGATCTATATTATTCTGTCCATATTCATTCATTCAAGGCCCTGTCACACTGCCCAATGGATGCAAAACGGACACAACGGATGAGCAAAATGTTCCATCCGTTGTTATCTGCTCTCAAAAGGGGCAAAAATTTGCATAACCAGAGCGGATAACACGGACGGGGGGAGGACGCAGGGTGGATGGAAAGCGGATGCGGAACGGAAGCCCAGCGGATGTAAGCAGATGGGAGCGGATGGCAAATCCGCTAGGCTTCCGGGGGACCTCAGCAAAGTGGACGCAGAACGGATACAGCGGATGCAGAGCGGATGCAGAGCGGATGAAGCGGATGCACAGCGGATGCACAGCAGATGCACAGCGGAAGCCTAGCGGATGCCGAGCATTAATTGCGCATGCGGGGAGGATGCATTGCGTCAGACCCGGGGATATAACTGAAGCAGCTCGGAAGCAGGTCACCATTCAGAGGAAAGACCTGCTTCCAGACACATGGACTGCCTTGCCTGTCCTGCCTGCATGTCTGCCTGCATGTCTGCCTGCAAGCCTTGCTGCCAGCCTTGCTGCCAGCCTCCCTGCCAGCCTTGCTGCCAGCCTCCCTGCCAGCCTTGCTGCCAGCCTCCCTGCCAACCTTGCTGCCAGCCTCACTGCCAGCCTTGCTGTCTGCCTGCCTGCCAGCCTTCCTGCCAGCCAGTCTGCCTACCAGCCTTGGTGCCTGCCTGCCTGCCAGCATTGGTTCATGCCTGCCTGCTGGCCTTGGTGCCTGTTTGCCTGCCAGCCTTCCTGCCAGCCTTGGTGCCTGCCTCCCTGCCAGCCTTCCTGCCAGCCTTGGTTCCTGCCAGCCTCCCTGCCAGCCAGCAAACCAACAACCATACGGAAGCACAGCAAGCCTCAGCCTTCTGCTCCCAGCCCTTGCAAGAGGGACAGGGCTACCATCCTGCCCCCTGGCCCTCACTCTGGTTCTGCTGGGGCTTCTGCAGCACGGGCTAGCTCTTGTGGGGCTGGGGCTTCTGCTGCTTCTGCTTCTGGAGGAGCTCATGACAAGCACTCCAGCACCACCCACCTCCACAGCACCTGCACCCTTCACCTCTGAGACTGAGCGACCAAGAGGAGTACCAGAGACTCATTTTTGTCTTATAGCTTGCTGTTAATAAAGTCTATTTTTGATTCACACACTTGCTTCATTTCTTTTTTTTAATAAAGTCTTGCATGAAACTTTTAGAAATGGTTTAAGCCTTTGCATGCTTGTGAGATGGGTTAAGATAGCTGTGGGATGGGCAGGGATACCTGTGGGATGGGCACAAATACCTTTGGGATGGGTAATAGCTGTGGGATAGATAAACCTCCAGTTCAAGCATAGTGGGACTGCATGGTCCACCCTCCCAGGTGCCACACCTATGGCCCTTTATTATCAATAACAATATAATCAATCATCCACACATGTCAACATAAACACAACTCTTTATTAAATGCCCTGTTCATTGTAGGGCCACTCAACATACATCGCCCAATCTCATCAGTGTGATGAGACAGGCTGAAGGAAGCATCCATTAAGCATCTACCATCCTGTCTTGCCACTCCACCGCTCCAGCTGGGGAGTTGAACCAGTGTTTCAGGAGGTTGCGCTGCTTCTTCCCTTCACGTGAGGCTCTGTTGGGGCCTTGCACATCCTGAGTGTCAATCAGGTTTTGCCCTTGCCTCCATTCCCCTGGCTCCATGTCCCTATTGCCTTGCTAGAGGTCCACGAGCCTGTTCTGCAAGACTGGGTAGCGGGTGCGCATGAGATTGTGCAGGATGCAGCAAGCTTCGATGATCCTCCTCACGGTCTGTGGGTTATGCTGCATGGTGATGAGAAGTTCCTGGAGCCTGTTGGCCAGGATGCCAAAGGTGTTCTCTACCACCCGCCTTGCCCTGGACAGCCTGTTGAAGATCCTCTCTTCACGGGTGAGGTATTTGGAGGTGTAGGGCTTCATGAGGTAAGTTGTGAGGGAGAAGGCGTCATCCCCCACAATGAAGTAGGGCACATCTTGTGTGTCGTTGGGCAGGGGTTCTGGATCTGGGAAGCCCACGATGAGGTTGCGTTCCAGCCCCTCCTTAAGGTGACTGGCGTTGTATACCTGAGCATCTGAAGCTGACACGTTGCCTGAACCATCGATGTACATGAACTTGTAGTCAGCATCAACCATGGTGAACAAGATGATGCTGAAGAAGCCCTTGTAGTTGAAATAAGTGGACCCCGACTTGGCTGGTGCTTTGCAGGCCACGTGCTTCCCATCTATGGCTCCAACGGTGTGGGGGAAGTTCCACCTCTGATACCACTGCTCTGCAACTTTCTTCCATCCTTCTTCAGTGGAGGGGCACTGGAGGAGCTCCTCCTTGTATTCTTCGATGATGGCCTGCACCACTTCTTTGACCACAATGCTGATGGTGTTGGGTGGCACCCTCCAGCCGTACTGCCTGCTCCTGTAGGTGGTCCCTGAGGCCAGGTGGCGCAGAGCGAGTGCCACCTTGAGCCCAGGTTCCAGGCTGGGCCGGAAGTTGGTGTTTGTCTTGGTCAACCTGGGTGTCAGGCGCTGCACAAGTTCGTCAAATATGGCTGGAGGTATCCTCATGAAGTTCTGGAATTCCCGAGTGTCTTCGCTCCTGAGCTCCATCATCAGCTTGTTGTACAGTCCATCTTCTGCTCTTCTGGCAAACCATCTTCGTACCCAGACGCTTCTTGGCCACCCCTTTTTCTTCCCGTAATAGAGTTCACAGAGCCTGTATATGGCTTTGCACTGTTGCAGAAGGATGGTGGCTGCCAAAAGGACTGTGTTACGATCCACAGTGGACATGACTGGATGCTGTGGAAGTGGAAGAGGCAGATGAAGGCTGCAGAGGTCCGCACCGCAGGGCTGCTGTTCTGAAAGTGAGATCTAGATGTGTTGCTCCCCCTTTTTATAGGCAGTATAGGTGTCCCTTTGCATCTTCTAGGTATCCTCTAGGCATCCTGTAGACATCCTTAATATCCGAGATAGGTCCCCTCTGCGAACGTTTTTTCTGTTTTAAACACTTTGTTTCCGTGCTGCATCCTCTAGGCATCCGTTCTGCATCCGTTCCACGTCCGTTCCGCTTCCTCCCTGCATCCGAGTGGATGCGAGTTGCGCGGATGCACAGCGGATGCCTAGCGGATATAGCGGATGTGTAACGGACGCAGAACGGATGCGTAGCGGATGCGTAGCGGATGCAGAACGATGGCAGAAATGATTATTGGATAGGATATTGTGGTGATGGCTAAAGTCCCTAGAAGTGAAAAAATCAAAACAATTAAGCCAACAAGCTCCAGGAGATAAGTATCCCCGCAAAGAAGTTTCATCAGTGGCTTATTGTCACAAAAAAAAGTGATCAATGATGTTTGAGCCACAAATGGGGAATTGTGCGAAAGATATGGTTTGGCCAAAAATCAAAATGAATCCTGCAATCCAAGAAATCAGCACCATCCAAGGGCAAACACATTGGTTCATGATGGTGGTATATCTTAAAGGATTGCAAATGGCCACATAGCGGTCAAAGGACATAACCATCAGCAGGAAAAAATCTGTAGTGCCAAAAAAGAAATTTTAAAAGCTTGGCTTATACACCCCGTGTAAGAGATGGTTTTCTTCCCCAATGCCAAATTGATCAAAGCTTTGGGAATGACTGCTGAAGTGTATCCAATTTCCAAGATGGCATAATTCCTGAGGAAATAATACATTGGGGTCCTAAGGTGAAAATTCACAAGGGTGATAATAACAATTAGAATGTTTCCAGCTATGGCCATCAGGTACATGACCAAGATAAGGGCAAATAGAAGCATCTCAGGCTGGTGACTTTCAGTAAATCCTAGCAGTAAGATCTCCTCAGTCTTGGTTTGGTTCTCCATGTTATCTTAGTTGTGAACAATCTGCGGACATAAACCCTTTGGTGAATTAAGTGAGCTTTCATTGTTTAAGAATCTGAAACTCAGTAAATATTCAGAATTGCTGGTACAACCAGTGGTTCAGGATATTTTTGGGAATGCTGAGGTGGGAAGAAAATCAAATTAGAAATAGTTTTATTCATGCATTCCCCGTGAATTCCTCAAACAACATAATCTGTCAATAGCTAAAAGAACAGAGATAAAGACAATAGAGCAACGATTGCTTGCTTAACCATCAATCAGTGCATTGTGAGGCTGAAATTGCATTCATTTCAAAATCCCAAAGGTGCTTTTTCAAGAGGCAACTGGAAGGTGCTTTTCAAGAGGCAACTCTTTTTCAAGAGCTGTCTCTTTAAAAAGCACTTTTGAGACAACCATGACTTGGATGATTAAGAATCTCCATAGGCATTCATTTCAAAGAATAGGTAACCAGGAAAATCCTTTAGAATATACGGCTTAGACTTAGAATAACTTTATTGTCACTTTAAATGTACACTAATCAGCATACATTAAAATGAAATTTCATTGCCTACAGCTCTCAAATGCTCACAACCTTCAATGTATAGTAGATTTTAGGCTTTTAGGAACACACATAAAGAGGACACTCCAAAGTTGACAGCAAATTATACATTGAAGGAATAAACAGTTCAAAACACAAAGAGCTATTTTCCCTATAAATATCTCAACCTCAAGACTTCAAAATGTAGCCTACCATTCAGTGCTGTCTTTTATGTTCTAAATGAGCATTGTCCTTTTCAAGCAACATGTCCAGTGTCATCCTTATGAAAATCCATCTTGGATTGGCCCGGAATTATTCTTCTAACACTGACCGAGGAGGAAGAAGTTATAACCTTGGGTTCATTCTCTCTTCATTTATGGTCATAAATCATACATTGCAATGTCCTACCTGTCAATGAATACTTCAGCTTCAACCATAACAACATAAGAGCAAACAATAGATACAAACTCAAGGTTAATTGCACCAAACTTGATTGCAGGAAATACGACTTCAGCAACAGAGTGGTCAATGTCTGGAATACTCTACCTGACTCTGTGGTTTCTTCCCCAAACTCCAAAAACTTTAACCTTAGATTTTCTGCTATTGACCTCACCCCTTTCCTAAGAGGTCTGTAGGGGGCATGCATAAGCGCACCAATGTGCCTACCGTCCTCTCCTATTCTCTCTTTTATTTTTCTGATATGTATCCATGTATTCATAACTAAATTTTTAATTATATCTATTATCTTGTAAGCAATTGACAAACCAAATAAATAAAATAAATAAAATACTAGTTCATGAGTGTAGATACTGACTCTTACTATCAATTGATTGTCTTCTACCCAACTACTAGTTCATGAGTGTAGATATTGACTCTTGCTTTTAATTGACTGTCTTCTACCCAACTACTGTTTTATGGGTGTAGATATTGATTCTTATTTTTTAATTCAGATGACCATGCAATACCTCTTCAGCCTAACATATCTCATCACAGAAAATGATGAATATTAAGGCCCTGTCACATTGCCCAACGGATGCAAAACGTTTGTAAAAAGGACACAGCGGATGAGAAAAATGTTCCATATGTTGTTATCCGCTCTCAAAAGGGGCAAAAATTTGCATAACCAGAGTAGATAACACGGAAAAGAACGGACGTGGGGAGGACGCAGAGTGGATGGAAAGTGGAAGCGGAATGGAAGCCCAGCAGATGGAAGTGGATGGGAGCGGATGGCACATCCGCAAGGCTTCTGGGGGACCTCAGCAAAGCGGACGTGGAACGGATGAAGCGGATGCAGAGCGGATGCACAGCGGATGAAGCGGATGCAGAGTGGAAGCCTAACAGATGCCAAGCGTTAATTGCGCATGAGGGGGGGGGATGCATTGCGTAAGCCCCGCAGATATAAAGGGAAGCAGCTCGGAAGCAGGTCACCATTCTTAGGAAAGACCTGCTGCCAGATGCATTGAGTGCCTTCCCTGCCCTGCCTGCATGCCTGCCTGCATGCCTGCCTCCCAGCCTCCTGGTCAGCCTCCCTGCCAGCCTTGCTGTCTGCCTGCCTGCCAGCCTTGCTGCCAGCCTGCCTTCCAGCCTCCCTGCCAGCCAGTCTGCCTGCCAGCCTTGGTGCCAGCCTTCCTGCCAGCCTTGGTGCCTGCCAGCCTCCCTGCCAGCCTCCCTGCCAGCCAGCAACCCCACAACCATGGGGAAGAAGAGAAAGCCTCAGCAACTTGCCGCCATCCCTGGCAAGAGGGACAGGGCCACCCTCCCACCCCCTGTCCCTGAGTCTGCTTCTGCTGGGGCTTCTGCTGGGGCTTCTGCTGGGGCTTCTGCTGGGGCTTCTGTTGCTTCTGCTTCTGGAGGTGGTGGTGCTTCTGCTCGTGCTTACTCTGGTGAGGCTGCTCCTGGCAGTGGTGCTTCTGCTTGTCCTTACTCTGCTGAAGCTGCTCCTGGCGGTGGTGCTTCTGCTCATGCTTACTCTGCTGAAGCTGCTCCTGGGGGTGGTGCTTCTGATGGTGCATACCCTGCTGAAGCTGCTCCTCGTCCTACTGGTCCTACTCGTCCTGCTCGTGCTCCTGGACTTGCTCATCCTGCTCGTGCTCCTGGACTTGCTCATCCAGCTCGTCCTGCTCGTGCTCCTGGTCCTGCTCATGCTCCTGGTCTTGCTGGCGCTGCTGGTGCTTACTCTGCTGCTGCTGATCCTGGTCCTGCTGGTCCTGCTGCTGCTGCTGCTGTTGCTGATAATGATGATGATCCTGCTGGTACTGCTGCTGCTGCTGATGATGATGATGATCCTGCTGGTGCTGCTGCTGGTGGTGGTGTGGAGGAGCAGCCCCTCCTACCTGGGAGCCCCTCTGATGAGGGCCCATCTGGTCCTGCCAAAGGGAGGAAGAGGTGTATGCGGGGACGGGAGAGGAGGCAATACTCCATTGAGGAGGAACACGAGGATGAGGTGCTGGAGTGGCTGAGAGAGAATGACTATCTGTGACGGAAGGAACACCGTCTCTACAGGGACACCAAACAGAAGCATGCTGCTTGGAGAGAGAAGGCGGAGAGTCTGGGCTACACTTCGGAGGTGCTCCTCGGCTGGTGGAAGCACATGCACACCTGGTACGGGAAGCTGCAACTGAAGAAAACTGGCCAGGCCACTGTGAAGCTGACAGACAGAGAGACCTACGTCATGGCCAGGTGCAGCTTCCTGGAGGGTGAGATCCGCCACCGAGGAGCACCAGCAGCCCCTCTCACTACCCTCTCTCTCCGGCAGCCTGATGAGAGCCAGTCCTCTTCCGGCTGAGAGTCAGTCCCTGTCTCCAGGCAGGTTTCTGTGGAGCGTGCCATGGCGGAGAACCCGCAGACAGGTGTGGTAAGCATGGTGGAGTGCGGAGAGGACTCCCTGGTGCAGTGAAAGAAAGGAGATATCGAGTCCAGCACAGTCCTAGCCGCACCCCCCCCCAGCTCCGCCTCCGCAGAAAGGCATAGAGCCGGAAAGCAGGAGGGGTAGAGCCACACTGTCCTGCTGGAGATCAGGGACACCATCCGCACCAGCATAGATCTCCTCTCTCAGCTGGTCCACACCGACTCCTCATCCTCCAACCGCAAGCCCTTCCTCACTTATGTCAACCAGACCCTCAATGAAATGGCGGATCCACAGTACCAGCTGGTGAAGGAGCAGATCATCGAACTGCTTCACAACCCTCCAGACCCAGAGGAACCTGCTCCTACCCAGTCCCGGTCTGCTCCTCCACCCCAGGTGATGTCCCTCCCATACCAAGGCTTCCCACAGGCCCTCACCTACCAGGGCTACGGCTACCAGGAGGTCCAGCAGCACAGGCAGCAGCCCTTCCCAGTCCAGGCACAGAGTCATCGGGTGACACCGTTGCCACCGGTTCCACTGATGCCACCGATGCCACCCACGACAATGATGCCAACGACTACAACGATGCCACCCATGCCAATGATGCCACCCACGACAGTCCTCACCCAGCTACAGAGCAGACAGCCCCACTACACTGCTCCTTCCTCCATTCCGCAGCCAAGCCCGGCCTCAGTACATCTGTCATCAGTACTGGGGCTGACACCCCATGGCATGGAGGAAGGACCTCTCAGCATCATGGGGCTGAGCCAGCTGTCCGACACCTTCCTCAACACACCGTCCCCTGTTGTCCTCTCGGGGCCAGGCACTCCAGCACCACCCACCACCACAGCACCTTGACCCTTCACCCCTGAGACTGGGCACACCTCCGAGTGACCAAGAAGAGTGCCAGAGACGGGGTAGCTGGCTATCTGTGGATTTTATTTGGACACTTGACTTGGGTCATTTTTTTTTACAGCTTGTTGTTCAATAAAGTATATCTTTGATTCACACACTTGCTTCATTTCTTTTTTTTAATAAAGTCTTGGTGGCCTGCCTGCCAGCCTTGGTTCATGCCTGCCTGCCAGCCTTGGTGCCTGCCTGCCAGCCTTCCTGCCAGGCTTGGTGCCTGCATCCCTGCCAGCCTTCTTGCCAGCCTTGGTGCCAGCCTGCCTGCCAGCCTTGGTGCCTGCCTGCCAGCCTTGGTGCCTACCTGCCTGCCTGCCAGCCTTCCTGCCAGCCTTGGTGCATGCCTCCCTGCCAGCCTTCCTGCCAGCCTTGGTTCCTGCCAGCCTCCCTGCCAGCCAGCAAACCAACAACCATACGGAAGCACAGCAAGCCTCAGCCCTCTGTTGCCAGCCCTTGTAAGAGGGACAGGGCTACCATCCTGCCCCCTGGCCCTCACTCTGGTTCTGCTGGGGCTTCTGCAGCACGGGCTCGCTCTTCTGGGGCTGGGGCTTCTGCTGCTTCTGCTTCTGGAGGAGCTCATGACAAGCACTCCAGCACCAGCCACCTCCACAGCACCTGCACCCTTCACCTCTGAGACTGAACGACCAAGAGGAGTACCAGAGACTCATTTTTGTCTTATAGCTTGTTGTTAATAAAGTCTATTTTTGATTCACACACTTGCTTCATTTCTTCTTTTTAATAAAGTCTTGCAGGAAACTTTTAGAATTGGCTTAAGCCTTTGCATGCTTGAAAGATGGGTTAAGATAGCAGTGGGGTGGGCAGGGATACCTGTGGAATGAACAGGGATACCTTTGGAATGGCTAATAGCTGTGGGATAGATAAACCTCCAGTGCAAGCATCATGGGACTGTATGGTCTACACTCCCAGGTGATACACCTATGGCCCTTTTTTATGAATAACAATGTAAGCATTGATCCACACATGTCAACACAAACACAACTCTTTATTAAACGCCCTATTCATTGTAGGTCGACCCAACATACATGGCCCAATCTCATCCGTGTGATGAGAAAGGCTGAAGGAAGCATCCATTAAGCATCTACCATCCTGTCTTGCCACTCCACTGCTCCAGCTGGGGAGTTGCACCAGTGTTTCAGGAGGTTGCACTGCTTCTTCCCTTCCCATGAGGCTCTTTTGGGGCCTTGCACATCCTGAGTATCGATCAGGTTTCACCCTTGCCTCCATTCCCCAGGCTCTATGTCCCCATTGCCTTGTTGACGGTCCACGATCCTGTTCTACAAGACTGGGTAACAGGTGCCCATGAGATTGTTTAGGATGCAGCAAGCTTCCACGATCCTCCTCACGGTCTCTGGGCTATGCTGCATGGTGGTGAGAAGTACCTGGAACCTGTTGGCCAGGATGCCAAAGGCGTTCTCCACCACCCGCCTTGCCCTGGACAGCCTGTAGTTGAAGATCCTCTTTTTATGGGTCAGGAGTCTGGAAATGTAGGGCTTCATGAGGTAGGTTGTGAGGGAGAAGGCGTCATCCCCCACAATGAAGTAGGGCACATCTTGCGTGTCGTTGGGCAAGGGGTCTGGATCTGGGAAGCCCACGATGAGGTTGCCTTCCAGCCCCTCCTTGAGGTGACTGGCATTGTACACCTGGGCATCTGAAGATGAGCCGTAGCCTGAAGCAACGATGTACATGAATTTGTAGTCAGCATCGACCATGGCAAAGAAGTCCTTGTAGTTGAAATAAGTGGACCCCGACTTGCCTGGAGCTTTGCAGGCCACGTACTTGCCATCGATGTTTCCAACAGTGTGTGGGAAGTTCCACCTCTGATACCACTGCTCTGCAACTTTCTTCCATCCTTCTTCAGTGGAGGGGCACTGCAGGAGCTCCTCCTTGTATTCTTCGATGATGGCCTGCACCACTTCTCTGACCACAATGCTGATGGTGTTGTGTGGCACCCTCCAGCTGAACTGCATGCCTTTGTAGGTGGTCCCTGAGGCCAGGTGGCGTAGAGTGAGTGCCACCTTGAGCCCAGGTTCCAGGCTGGCCGGAAGTTGGTGTTCTTCTTGGTCAACCTGGGTGTCAGCCACTGCACAACTTCGTCAAACATGGCTGGAGGCATCCTCATGAAGTTCTGGAATGCACAAATGTCTTCGTTCCTGAGCTCCACCATCAGCTTGTTGTACAGTCCGTACTCTGCTCTTCTCCCGATCCATTTTCGTACCCAGACGCTTCTTGGCCACCTCTTTTTCTTCCCGTAGTAGAGTTCACAGAGCCTGTAGATGGCTTCGTACTGTTGCAGAACGATGGTGGCTTCCAAAAGGACTGTGGTATGATCCACGGTGGACATGACTGGATGCTGTGGAAGAGGAAGAGTCAGATGAAGGCTGCAGAGGTCTGCACAGGTGGGCTGCTGGTCTGAAAGTGAGATCCATGTGAGTTGCTCCCCCTTTTTATAGGCAGTATAGGTGTCCCTTTGCATCCTCTAGGCATCCTCTAGGCATCCTGTAGACATCCTTAATATCCAAGATAGGTCCCCTCTGCGAACGTTTTTTCCGTTTTAAACGCTTTGTTTGCATGCTGCATCCATTCTGCATGCGTTCTGCATCTGTTCCGCATTCGGTCCGCTTCCTCCCTGCATCCGGGCGGATGCGCATTGCGCGGATGCACAGCGGATGCCAAGCGGATATAGCAGATGCATAGCGGATGTGTAGCCGATGCGTAGCGGATGCGTAGCGGATGCGTAGCAGATGAACTGTATACATTTTCCGTGCAAAAGCTTTGGGCAGCCTAAAATTTTTGGAGTGGATGAAATGTCAATAAACGGATGCTGGACGGATAGAGAGGAAGCAAAACGGAGGCAGTGAATACATCGCATTTTCGAACGGATGACAAGGTTTTTTGTCCATTTTACATCCTCTTTGCATCCGTTGGCTCAGTGTGACATGGGCTTAAAATGTAAGGTACCTGAGAGAATTGAGGATAAATATAACTTGATAACCAGGATCCATTAAAGGCTTTATTAAAGATATTTGCAAATAGGACCCCAACTCCCAAACAAGTGGGAGAAAGGAGAAACCACCTTTAAGATGGTTACAAATATTTATAGAATATCACATAGAAAAGGTAACATAATTATTGCTGTTTTTCACATGTTGGAATTCTAGGGACTTCCATCACAAAGAAATGGGTAGACCTGGGTACTTTTCCATCCCGTATCTCCTCCCAGACTCCTCCCATGCCATCCTTCATGGAAATCCCCTAGCTCCCATTGTCAGATTTCCTGTTATGTTCAGTTAACACAATAAGTCATTAAGAAGCTTCCATATTAATGTCAGGACGGCTCAGTATTCATTACATGAAATCTCAAGACAAAATAAAAAACCCTACTTCAGCCAAGGATATAATATTTTTAACTTTGCAGGATAACAAGTTACATAAACATAATATGCTTATATAAATGTTCAGATATCTTTCTGGAAGGTCACACTGAGAAAAAAAAATGGAGTCTCTTTGGTTCTATACCTTCTTAGTTGTAACAGGTTAAATATATGTATTATTTCCACATATATTGCACAGGGGCGCAAACCATTCGATTCCCAGCAGGCTAGGGCGATCACATTCGATGATTGTCAGAGGAAGTACTTCAGCGTGTTTTTTTAATTCTATTAGGAAATGTCCAAGACTCATTACCGGGATTCGGTTTCCCTGATAATCTTTAAGTATTAGCTTTCCAGTTCTCTTTGCTTGATGTCTGGTATCAGGTTTCTGATAGTGTTCCATGATACCAGTGACAGGTACGATCCGGAGTCTACTTCCATTTCACAGGGCTTTCCTTTGATTTTCACATTTATTCAGACTTTTTTTGCGTTTGCTGCCCTGGCATTTCCGATGATTATTGTTTGATGTGTTTCATCTCTGTCGTTCATTTGCCGGCTTCTGTTCTCTTGGCTCCACTGGCTTCCGGCTTGTCTCTCTCTGCTTCTGGGGGGAGAGGGGGTGCTGCCGTGTCTTTTTGGACTATAGCTCTTTTTGTTTCAGCAGACCCTTGCAATGTGCCCCCATTTTTCACAAAATCTGCAAATGGCATCCAGGAATCTGCATTCGGAGCACGGGTGATCCCCTCCACATCCAACACACTGGAATTCTCGCCTCCTTCCTCTTTTTTCCCACCATTTTCTTTCTGACTGAAGCCTATATATGTCTTCATTGTCATCATCGGTGTCGTTCGGGGAGTCGAGATCTTCATGGTGGGCAGTCGCTATGGGCTGTTTTTGGTTTTCTTCCATCTTCTTTTCTCAGGGTTGGTTCAGTGGTTTTGGATTTGTTGAGTTCATCTGGCGCATGGTGGCTATGGATTTCTTGGCTGCTTCAGTGGCGGTGGCTTCTGCGATGGTCTCAGCCACTGTGATATTCAGTCTGTTTAGCAGCTTGCTTTGGAGTGTAGTGTCTTTCAATCCGAGGACCACACGGTCTCTCATGGCTTCGTCCATGTTCTGAAATTCGCAGGCTCCTCCGATATTTCTTTGGGCTGCTATGAAATCCCCGATGCTCTCATCTTCTCGTAGGTCTTGCTTATAAAATTTGTGCCTTTTGATCAGATTCGAGACCACAGGCACGTAATGGGCTCATAGCATTCAGTTTAATTCTGGCCATGCCATTTGTTTTATGTCCCGCGGTTTGGCTAATGCCTTGGCTATTTTGAAAATGGCAGGGCCACAATGCATGAGGAATACAGCTCTCTTCCTCTGGTCGGTTATCTCTTGTAGCTTGTTGCTTTCTAGGAACATCAGAAAGCGGTCAATGTATGACTCCCAATCTTCTTCGGCTGGGTTGAATGGTGTGGGCGGTGCATTGTTACTGGCCATTTCCATACACAACAGCCCCCACCCACCTTAACCTATGTAATTTATACTTCAAAACTTACAACTGGTATCCAGTGACTTACATCCACTTTTTTATCTTCTTCCGCACTCAGAGGACACAGAACTTGGGTACACCAGTCCATTGTTTCATGTCTTAATATAATCAACAGTACAAGGAAGATGTTTATTACACTCAACCAGATAATCAACTCCTCCTCCCAAAGTTCCATAAACCTAAACTAATATAGACATATATTTATCTATCCTCACTATCTAAAAAAAAACAGAAAGTCCAGTCCTTCGAAGCTTACTTCAATTGGAGGTGGAAGGTGGATTCACTGCTCCCTTCACACATAAATGATGTGTCCAACCTCACTCACAGCTGATTCAGTAGTCAACAGTACTTGGAATGGTCCATCCCAGATAGGCCGTAACTTTCCCAAAGCTCACCACTACTTTATCGGGACCCAATCTCCACTCTTAAAGTCAGGCACTTGGAAATCAAGCAGCAGTGATTGTGCCAAAAGTCCCTTGGACCTTAAAGCTCTGTAAAGGACCTTGTAATAGCCATCTCTAATGATCTAAGTGCTAGAGCCCACTGTAGCCAAAAAGCCATTAAGAGTTGTTAACCTAAACCCACATAGCTTTTTCTCTGGTAATATCACACTACTAACTAGAGCATACAAAACATTTTCTAGACCTATACCTGAATACAGCTCATCAGTTTGGAACCCACATCATGTATGTGATATTAGCACAGTTGAGAAAGTCCAGAAATATTTCACAAGAAGAGTTCTCCACTCCTCTACTCGTTGTAGAATACCTTATGCCACCAGACTTGAAATTCTATACCTAGAAAACTTTGAATTATGCCATCTTCAGTCTGATCTAAGTATGGTATATAAAATCATACATTGCAATGTCCTACCTGTCAATGAATACTTCAGCTTCAACCATAACAACACAACAGCACACAATAGATACAAACTCAAGGTTAACCGCATCAAACTTGATTGCAGGAAATATGACTTCAGCAACAGAGTGGTCAATGTCTACCTGTGGTTTCTTCCCCAGACCCCAAAAACTTTCACCTTAGACTGTCTACTATTGATCTCACCCCTTTCCTAAGAGGTCTGTAGGGGGTGTGCATAAGCACACCAACGTGCCTACTGTCCCTATTCTATTGTTTCATTTATTTTTCTTATATGTACCCATTTCATGTGTTCATAACTATGTATATCCTTACACCTATTATCTTGTAAGTGATTGACAAATCAAAATAAATAAATAAAATAAATAAAAGAGAAAAACACAGGGACAGTTCTTGTATATATTTTCTCAGAAAAATATCTTTAAGTTCTATCATAGGCACACCCACACTTCCAGTATAAGGTATTCCAAACATCATTTCATAAGGTTGAAATTCCAACATCTTTTCTCAGACAAGTACACACTCTCAACAGAGCTAGAGGCAAACAGGGTAACTAAAGCTCTAACTTTAAATTTTTAAACATATTTTTATAGTTTGGTTCTTTCTCTCCACCCTTTCAGCAGATGCCACATGTTGAGAAAAATGAAACTGCCAATTGATTCCCAATTCTCTCATTAGTAACTTCACCACATGAGAAATAAAATGTGTACCTCTATCACTATCAATGGATTTTACCAATCCATACCAAGGTATAATCTGTTCCAGTATCAACTTTACAGTCATCTGAGCATTCCCTTAACATCAGGATGCCCCAGTATTCCTTATATGAAAAACCCCACTTCAGCCAAGGACATTATATTTTTAACTTTAGAGGATAACAAGTTACATACACATAACATGCTTACATAAGTGTTCAGATATCTTTCTAGAAGGTCACATTGAGAATAAAAATGGAGTCTCTTTGGTTCTATACCTTCTTAAGTGTAACAGGTAAATATATGTATTATTTCCACATATAACAGTACATATTTTTCTGTCCCACCCACTTTCTTGGATGCACATTTTTTTTTTTTGAAAATGTCCGATTCCAATGGAGTGCAAATAAAATAAATCCACTAATTTAAAAATAATTTAACCCTTTTAAAACAATAACTTTAATTTTAACCTTAAGGCCTGAATACAGGAAAATTCCGTTTGAAGAGTTTGTGCGATATAAAAGCCAAGACAAGAGACCAATTAGCTGGAGCACTTAAACTTACAGATCACTTCATAGTGCTTTACAGTCCTCTAAAAATGATTTGCAGAATCAATATGTTGCCCCCAACAATCTGGTTTCTTATTTTCCTGACCATGGAAGGATGGAGGGCTGAGTCAACCTTGAGCCAGTCAGAACTAAACTCAGTATGGCATTCTAACCACTGTGCCACCACAATTCAGAAATTAAACAGAAATTGTCATCAAAGCCTCTATTTTTATTGTAAATAATTAAGCAAATAATTATTTTTTTCAGCTATTGTCTCCCAATTTTTCAGTCACCTGTCTACCCTATGTTGAATGAAGGAGGTGTGTTTATATATGCACATCCTCTGATCCATACTCACGCATACAAGCAGCTAGAACATACATGTGGGATTGAAGTCTTCAGTTTTACCTATTCCATTTCAAATCTTCCCAAGGTTGCATAAATTCAATTATTAATTGTGTATGTCTTTGTGCATATACATACAGCTACTGAAACAGTTTATTTAGGCTATTTGCATGATTGCTGAACATTTATGGATTTACATAACTGATCTTACTTAAGCCCATGTCATACCAAACCAAGGGATGCAAAGAGGATGTAAAACGGACAAAAAAGCTTGCCATCCGTGGGAAAATGCAATGTACTCACTGCCTCCGTTTTGCTTCCTCTCTATCCGTCCAGCATCCGTTTATTGACGTTTCATCGGCTCCAAAAGTTTTGGGCTGCTCAAAACTTTTGCGCGGAAAATGTATCCAGTTCGTCCGTTCTGCATCCGCTATGCATCCGCTACGCATCCGTTCTGCATCTGTTATGCATCCGCTATATCCGCTAGGCATCCGCTGCACATATGCGCAACTCGCATCTGCTCGGACACAGGGAGGAAGCGGAACAGACGTGGAACGGATGCAGAACAGATACAGAATGGATGCAGAATGGATGCAGCACAGAAACAAAGCGTTTAAAACAGAAAAAATGTTCACAGAGGGGACCTATCTCGGATATTAAGGATGTCTACAGGATGCCTAGAGGATGCCTAGAGGATACCTAGAGGATGCAAAGGGACACCTATACTGCCTATAAAAAGGGGGAGCAACTCGCCTGCATCTCACTTTCAGAACATCAGCCAAGCTGTGCAGACCTCTGCAGCCTTCATCTGACTCTTCCTCTTCCACAGCATCCACTGTGGATTGTAACACAGTCCTTTTGGCGGCTGCCATCCTTCTGCAGCAATACGAAGCCATCTCCAGGATCTGTGAACACTACTACGGGAAGAAAAGGAGGTGGCCAAGAAGCGTCTAGGTCCGAACATGGATCGCCAGAAGAGCAGAGTACGGACTGTACAACAAGCTGATGGTGGAGCTCAGGAACGAAGACACTTGTGCGTTCCAGAACTTCATGAGGATGCCTCCAGCCATGTTTGATGAAGTTGTGCAGCGGCTGACACCCAGGTTGACCAAGCAGAACACCAACTGCTGGCCCAGCCTGGAACCTGGGCTCAAGGTGGCACTCACTCTGCGCCACCTGGCCTCTGAGACCACCTACAAAAGCATGCAGTATGGCTGGAGGGTGCCACACAACCCCATCAGCATTGTGGTCAGAGAAGTGGTGCAGGCCATTATCAAAGAATACAAGGAGGAGCTCCTCCAGTGCCCCTCCACTGAAGAAGGATGGAAGAAAGTTGCAGAGCAGTGGTATCAGAAGTGGAACTTCCCACACACCGTTGGAGCCATCGATGGCAAGCACGTGGCCTGCAAAGCTCCAGCTAAGTCAGGGTCCACTTATTTCAAAAACAAGGGCTTCTCCAGCATCGTCCTCTTCGCCATGGTCGATGCTGACTACAAGTTCATGTACATCGATACTTCAGGCTACGGGTCATCTTTAGATGCCCAGGTATACAACACCAGTCACCTCAAGGAGGGGCTGGAAGCCAACCTCATCGTGGGCTTCCCAGATCCAGACCCCCTGCCCAATGTCACGCAAGATGTGCCCTACTTCATCATGGGGGATGATGCCTTCTCCCTCAGAACCTACCTCATGAAGCCCTACATTTCAAGATACCTCACCCGTGAAGATTGGATCTTCAACTACAGGCTGTCCAGGGCAAGGCAGGTGGTGAAGAACGCCTTTGGCATCCTGGCCAACAGGTTCCAGGTACTTCTCACCACCATGCAGCATCACCCAGAGACTGTGAGGAGGATTGTGGAAGCTTGCTGCATCCTGCACAATTTCATGCGCACCCGCTACCCAGTCTTGCAGAACAGGCTTGTGGACCATCAACAAGGCAATGGGGACATGGAGCCTGGTGAATGGAGGCAAGGGCGAAACCTGATAGACATTCAGGATGTGCAAGACCCCAACAGAGCCTCACATGAAGGGAAGAAGCAACGCAGTGGAGTGGCAAGATAGGATGATAGATGCTTAATGGATGCTTCCTTCAGCCTTCCTCATCACATGGATGAGATTGGGCCATGTATGTTGGGTGGGCCTACAATGAACAGGGCATTTAATAAAGAGTTGTGCTTGTGTTCACATGTATGGATGATTGATTACATTATTATTGATAATAAAGGGCCATAGGTGTGGCACCTGGGAGGGTGGACCACACAGTCCCACTATGCTTGCACTGGAGGCTTATCTATCCCACAGCTATCTTAACCCATCCCACAGCTATCTTAACCCATGGCACAGCTATCTTAACCCATCCAAAAGGTATCCCTGCCCACCCCACTGCTATCTTAACCCATCCCACAGGCATTTTAAGGCTTAAACCATTTCTAAAAGTTAATACCAAGACTTTATTGAAAAAAAGAAATGAAGCAAATTTGTGAATCAAAGATAAACTTTATTGAACAACAAGCTGTAAAACAAAAATGATCCAAGTCAAATGTCCAAATAAAGTCCACAGGTAGCCAACTACCTGGTCTCTGGCACTCTTATATGTCACTCGGAGGTGTGCCCAGTCTCAGGGGTGAAGGGTCCAGGTGCTGTGGTGGTGGGTGGTGCTGGAGTGCCTGGCCCCGAGAGTACAACAGGGGACGGTGGGTTTAGGAAGGTTTCGGACAGCTGGCTCAGCCCCGTGATGCTGAGAAGTCCTTCCTCCATGCAATGGGTGTCAGCCCCAGTACTGATGACAGATGTACTGAGGCCGGGCTTGGCTGTGGGGTGGAGGAAGGAGTAGTGTAGTGGGGCTGTCTGCTCTGCAGCTGGGTGAGGACTGTCATGGGTGGCATCATTGGTGTGGGTGGCATCGCTGTCATCGGTGGCATCATTGTCGTGGGTGGCATCGGTGGCATCAGTGGGTCCGGTGGCAAGGGTGTCGCCCGATGACTGTGCCTGGAGTGGGAAGGGCTGCTGCCTGTGCTGCTGGACCTCCTGGTAGCCGTAGCCCTGGTAGGTGAGGGCCTGTGGGAAGCCTTGGAATGGGAGAGACATCACCTGGGGTGGAGGAGCAGACCTGGACTGGGTGGGAGCAGGTTCCTCTGAGTCTGGAGGGTTGTGAAGCAACTCTGTGATCCAGTCCTTCACCACCTGGTACTGTGGATCCGCCATGTCCTTGAGGGTCTGGTTGACATAGGTGAGGTAGGGCTTGCGGTTGGAGGAGTCGGAGTCGGTGTGAACCAGCTGAGAGAGGAGATCTATGCTGGTGTGGATGGTGTCCCTGATCTCCATCAGGACAGTGTGGCTCTGCCCCTCCGGTCTGCCTCTTTGCCTTTCTGTGGAGGTGGAGCTGGGTGGGGTGGATGCAGCTAGGACTGTGGTGGACACGATGTCTCCTTTCTCCCACCGCACCAGGGAGTCCTCCACACACTCCACCACGATTACCACAACTGTCCGTGGGTTCTCCGCCGTGGCACGCTCCACAAAAACCCGCCTGGAAACAGGGACTGACTCTCGGCCAGAAGAGGACTGGCTCTCAGCAGGCTGCCGGAGAGAGAGGGTAGTGAGAGGGGTGGTTGGTGCTCCTCGGTGGCGGATCTCACCCTCCAGGAAGCTGCACCTGGCCATGACGTAGGTCTCTCTGTCTGTCAGCTTCATAGTGGCCTGACCAGATTTCTTCAGGTGCAGCTTTCCATACCAGGTGTGCATGTGCTTCCACCAGCCGAGGAGCACCTCCGAAGTGTAACCCATACTCTCCGCCCTCTCTCTCCAAGTAGCCTGCTTCCACTTGGTGTCCCTGTACAGCCGGTGTCCCTTCCGCCACAGATAGTCATTCTCTCTCAGCCACTCCAGCACGTTATCCTCGTGCGCCTCCTAAATGTAGTATTGCCTCCTCTCCCGTCCCCGCATACACCTCTTCCTCCCTTTGGCAGGACCAGATGGGCCCTCATCAGAGGGGGTCCCAGGTGGTAGGGGCTGCTCCTCCACACCACCAGCAGCAGCAGCACCAGCAGGATCATCATCATCATCATCATCATCATCATCATCATCATCATCATCATCATCCTCACCAGCAGGATCATAATCATCATCATCATCAGAAGCAGCAGCAGCAGCAGGATCATCATTAGCAGCAGCAGCAGCGGCGGCAGCAGCAGCAGCAGGACCAGGATCAGCAGCAGCAGAGTAAGCAACAGCTGCCCCAGCAAGTCCAGGAGCACAAGCAGGATGATCAGGATGAGCAAGACCAGGAGCACGAGCAGGACAAGCAAGTCCAGGAGCACGAGCAGGT
>BLBF01000101.1:989249-1005341 GCA_015471245.1 Laticauda colubrina
ATCATCATCATCATCATCATCATCATCATCATCATCATCATCATCCTCACCAGCAGGATCATAATCATCATCATCATCAGAAGCAGCAGCAGCAGCAGGATCATCATTAGCAGCAGCAGCAGCGGCGGCAGCAGCAGCAGCAGGACCAGGATCAGCAGCAGCAGAGTAAGCAACAGCTGCCCCAGCAAGTCCAGGAGCACAAGCAGGATGATCAGGATGAGCAAGACCAGGAGCACGAGCAGGACAAGCAAGTCCAGGAGCACGAGCAGGACCAGCAGGACCAGCAGGACCAGGAGGACCAGGAGCAGCTTCGACAGAGTAAGCACCAGCAGAAGCCCCAGCACCAGCAGAAGCACCACCTCCAGGAGCAGCTTCAGCAGAAGCCCCAGCAGAAGAAGAGTCAGGGGCAGGGGGCAGGAGGTTGGCCCTGTTCCTCTTGCCAGGGATGGCAGCAGGTTGCTGAGGCTTTCGCTTCCTCCCCATGGTTGTGGGGTTGCTGGCTGGTAGGGAGACTAGCAGGCACCAAGGCTGGCAGGAAGGCTGGCACCAAGGCTGGCAGGAAGCCAGGCACCAAGGCTTGCAGGCAGGCACCAAGGCTGGCAGGAAGCCTGGCAGGTAGGCTTGCAGGAAGCCTGGAAGGTAGGCTGGCAGGTAGGCTGGCAGGTAGGCTGGCTGGAAGGCTGGCAGGAAGCCTGGCATGAAGGCAGGCAGGCAGGCAGGAAGGCAGGCAGGCAGGCACCAAGGCTGGCTGGAAGGCAGGCTGGCAGCAAGGCTGGCAGGCAGGCATGCAGGCAGGGCAGGCAAGGAACTCGAAGTGTCCAGCAGCAGGTCTTTCCTCAGAATGCTGGCCACATGCGAGCTACTTCCCTTTATATCTGCGTGGCTTACGCAATACATCCCCCCCGCATTCGCAATTAACGCTCGGCATCCGTCTGGCTTCCGCTGTGCATCTGCTTCATCCGTTCGGCATCCGCTCTTCATCCGCTGTATCCATTCCGCGTCCGCTTTGCTGAGGTCCCCCGGAAGTCTTGCGTACGTGCCATCTGCTCACATCCACTTCCATCCGCTGGGCTTCCGTTCCGCATCCGCTCTGCATCCGCCCTGCGTCCTCCCCGCGTCCGTGTTATCCGCTCCGGTTATGCAAATTTTTGCCCCTTTTGAGAGCGGATAACAACGGATGGAACATTTTGCTCCTCCGCTGTGTCCTTTTTGCATCTGTTGGGCAGTGTGACATGGGCTTAAGATAAGTCATAGGGCAGCTCCATTCCCCGCCCAATTCTCATCCTTGCTTAATTATTACTTATACACTTTGGTGTGGGCGGTATCTTAATTAGGGCCTATTTTGGTGGTAATGCATATACTTTTAAACCTTCCTCAAAACTTACTCCTAATTTTAAGGAAAAAAAACCTTACAACATTTTATAGTGAAGGATAACATTATCTAAGTGAAATTTTATGTGCTGTAAATACACAATAAAATGTGATCCAGAAGTTTTACTTTCCCAGCCCTAAATTCTTCCTAAAAAAAACCCTCCTGTTTTTTGGTTCTTCGAAATGAACATGGATATTTTGGACAATTGTAGACACAGCTTTAAAAAATCCCTGTATGTAATCAAACAATTAAAGGGGATCAGGTCTGTATTATGTTATTTTATATTAATTAAATTACTTCACCAGCTGTTATAAGTGAAGAAAATTTTGCTTTCTGGGATTTTTTTTATCACATACTCACATTATCTATCGATCTGGGCTTGAAGCAGTAAAGTGGGGAAAGATACTCACAAGGTTTGTACGTGGAGACTTCAGGAGCCATAAGTTCAGATCTTTCTCTCAGACAAACCTCAGCTAAAGCATCCTTAAAAATTGGCATTAAACTGTAGTGTTATGCATCCTTAAAAGTTTAAAGGAAAAGCAAAAAGGCTGTGGAAAGCATGGGAGATCATAAAGATTGCATTTCTTTCTGACTCCTTAACAGAGTCAGTCTCATGCATTCTCTAGCATCAGGAAGGAGTTGGAGAAGACAATCAAGAGAAGCTTCAGAAGGATACATTTGCTTTAGGCAGGAGCATGATGAAAGAATTGCTATATTAATGCCCTCAAGAGATCCTATCTGTGGTTCTTAGATGGAAGATGTGCAGGTATATATTTGGGATATATTTCTATCTTCAGAATTGCTCAAAGTTGCAGAACCCAATAAGATTTTTTGAAAACTTATTCTATCAAATCTCTTACTAAAATGTAAATCCCTCTTCCTTGTTTTAAAAAAAAAAGTCCTTGAAGGGAAAATAGCTTCTCCTGACCTCAAAAAATTTGAATATAGTTCTCTCAATGGCCAAATTTTCTTTTAATTACTGATCTTTGTGTCACCTCGCCTTCCAAAAACATATCTTGAAAATGATTTAATTCCTTCAGTAGGATAGATATATCAACTCAGGGCAATGATTACAGATATACCTTGTATGTGAGAATATTTTTCCTAGTATATCCTATTATGGGGCAAAATAGAGATAGATGGATAGATAACTGTTATGTATTCTGTACAGTGGTAGATTTTGTCTTCTGTACAGATGTAGATAGATAAACTCAACAAAACATTCATACAAAGTCTTTATTATTGGTTCATCAGGTATCCTTAGAACTCACATTTGTGACAAAGTTCTTAATATCCAATCCTTTGCATATCTGTCTTGTAGGTAAAAAGATAGTTATCTCCTTATCCCTTTTGTCTCATTTCGTAGCGGTAGGGGTAAAGCAGCTACCACGAGTCCGTGAGTTCAGGCTAGAGTGAAGAAACCTCCCCCAACCCATCGAGGGTCAATTTAGTGACCAATCAAGATTATAGATGTGGTCACGTGACATGGAGTACATTTCCCAGGATACCTTAACTACATTTACCATGATGCATTCCCTTAAGGGGACAGCTCACTATTGCTAACTAACTATCCAATTCCCATACACTGGCTGGACAGCACAATAACTACACAGCTAGATAGCGAGATAGCCAGATATTCAAAGATGTCATGTTGAGAATGGCAACAGAGCTACAGTTTCCGAATGTCGGTGAAACCAAGAAGTATGAATTCGCTGATTCTTGATTCATTGCTTTTTATGTTTATGATAGAACTCTGATCAGGAATTTAATAGAAGAAAACAATAATTCCACTTATTATTAAGATTCAGCTGAAATAACTGCAGATCTGCTTTGAAAATGCTACTCTAAGAAGAGAAGTTGGATGTGATACACTTTCTTTTAATTAATAGTGTCCTGAAAATGACTCTTACATTTATGGTTCCATAAGATAATTTCCCCTTTCTGGTGCAGGGTAGGGGGCATATAATCTATAACATGGTATTGGAAAAAAGTGAAAGTAAACAACTTAATGATCTTAGAAAGTGTAAAAGGCACCTAACAGCTTTACAAAATCTAGAAAATAAATGCCAATAAAGAAATGCAATATCCCCCATTCAGTTATGAACTAAATTAAATAAATCCACTAGAAAATGTTAATTGGAATTATTTCTACTTTAGCTTCCAACTCCTTCAAAATGAGATTTGTATCTTATGTCACTGAAAGGACATAGTTATATTTCAACTAGTATAACAACTTATGAAAGACTTGTATATACTTAAAGAAGAATCTAGTACTTTGAATTCTAGATTACACATCTGTGTTTTTTTATTTACCCACTAGTAGTATTTTGATTATTCATGTGGTAGGGCTGTATTGCTTTTATCCAATCAATCAATCAATCAGTCAGTGAGTCAGTCAGTCAGAATAGAGCTGGAAAGAACCTACAAAATCCTCCAGTCCAACACTCTTCTCCAGCAGGAAACCCTATACCATTTAAGACACGCAACTATCTTCTCATCTTCTTTTTGTCTTCTCATCTTACCATCTTATCCTTCTCATTTTCTCATCTATCTTGCTACCTTCTATATTGGTATCTTATCATTGATCGCTTGATCACTTGATGTTTGTATGTTATGATTTGTGTTTCTATCTTATGATTTATGATCTGTGACTTACCACTTTGTTGCTTGTCTGTACACTGAGAGCTTATGAATCAGAGAAAATTCCTTGGGTGTCAAATTACACTTGGCCAATAAAGAATATTTCTATTCCTATTTCTAAAAAAAATCATGCAATTCATTGGCTTCCCAGGCTAAGTAATCTCTGTCTTTCTGGGAAATAATAAACATTTCTTGTTGTTTTTATTTGCAAAGTCATGTCCAACCCATCACAACCCCATGGACAATGTTCCTCCAACTTCTGTCATCTACCAAATTCTGGAATCCATTTAAGCTTAAGGCCCTGTCACTTTGGCTGACAGATGCAGAAAGTTTGTAAAAAAGACACAGAGGATGAGCAAATGTTCCATCCGTTGTTATCCGCTCCCAAAAGTGCCCCAAATTTGCATACAGAGAACAGACAACGGAAAGGAACGGATGTGGGGAGGATGTAGGGCTGATGTAAAGCAGATGCTCAACAGAAGCCTAGTGGATGGAAGTGGATGGCACATCTGCAGGGTTTCTGGGGGATCACAGAGAAGCGGACGCGCAGTGGAAGGGGCAGATGGGGAGCAGATGACGCGGATGCAGACCGGATGCCTAGCAGATGCCTAGCGGATGCCTAGCGGATGCCTAGCGGATGCAAAGCGTTCACTGCACATGCGGGGAGGATGCATTGCATCAGCCCCGCGGATATAAAAGGAGGCAGCTCGCAAGCAGATCACCATTCAGAGGAAAGACCTGCAGCCAGACACATCTCCAGCAACCATGGGGAAGAAGAGGAAGCCTGTGTCATCTACTGCCAGCCCTGGCAAGAAGGACAGGGCCACCATCCCACCCCCTGGCCCTGACTCTGCTTCTGCAGGGGCTTCTGCTGCTTGGGCTGACTCTTCTGGTGCAGGGGCTTCTGCTGGTGCTGCTCCTCGTGCTGGTGCTTCCTCTGCTGGTGCTTCCTCTGCTGGTGCTGCTCCTGGTGCTGGTGCTTCTGCTGGTGCTTCCTCCACTGGTGCTGCTCCTGGTCCTGCTGGTGCTACTGGTGCTGCTGGTGCTGCTGCTGCTGCTGCTGCTGCTCCTGGTCCTGCTGGTGCTACTGGTGCTGCTGGTGCTCCTGGTGCTGCTAGTGCTGCTGGTCCTGCTGGTCCTGCTGGTCCTGCTGGTCCTGCTTTTGCTGCTACTATAGTTGTCGCTGCTGCTGCTGCTGCTGGTGTGGTGGACCAGCCCCTAGAACCTCAAAGCCCTTCTGATGAGGGCCCAGAAGGTCCTGCCAAAGGGAGGAAGAGGCATACGCTAGACAGGGAGAGGAGGCAGTACTCCATCGAAGAGGAACATGAGGATGAGGTGCTCGACTGGCTGAGGGAGAATGAGTACCTATGGCGGAAGGGACACAGGTTCTATCGAGACACCAAAAGGAAGCAGGCGGCTTGGAGAAAGAAAGCAGAGAGCCTGGGCTACACTTCGAAGGTCCTCCTCAGTTGGTGGAAGCACATGCACACCTGGTACTGGAAGCTGCATTTGAAGAAGTCTGGCAGGCCACGGTCAAGCTCACCAACCGGGAGACCTACGTGATGGCCAAGTGCAGCTTCTTGGAGGGTGAGATCCTCCACTGAGGAGCAGCCCCTCTGTCTACTCTCTCTCTCAAACAGCCCACAGAGACCAGTCCTCTTCTGGCCAAGAGTCAGCTCCTGTGTCCAGGCAGGTATCTATGGAGCGCCCCACAATGGAAACCCCACTGATAGCTGCATTCCCCCTGGCGGAGCATGTGGAGGACCCCCTGATGCAGTGGGAGGAAGGAGACAGTGCTTCCACCAGAGACCAAACCACACCCACCCACAGCTCCACCTCCACAGAAAGCAGGCAGAGAGCCAGACCGGAGGGACAGAGCCACACTGTCCTGCTGGAGATCAGGGACACCATCAAAAGCAGCATAGATCTCCTCTCTCAGCTGGTACACACCGACTCCGACTCCTCCAACCGCAAGCCCTACCTCACCTATGTCAACCAGACCCTCATGGACATGTCCAAATCACAGTACCAGGTGATCAAGGACAGGATCACCGATCTTCTGCACAACCCTCCAGGCCCAGCTAAACCTGCTCTGACCCAGTTCAGGTCTGCTCCTCCACCCCAGGTGAGGTCACAGCCCTTCCAAGGCTATCCACAGGCCCTTACCTACCAAGGCTATGGCTACCAGGAGTTCCAGCAGCACAGGCAGCCCTTCCCAGTCCAGGGACAGATTCATTGCATGCCATAGGTGCCACCGATGCCACCGATGCCACAGATGCCACAGATGCTACCGATGCCACCGATGCCACCAATGCCTCACCTCACTCTCCTGCAGACCAGACAGCCCCACTACACTCCTCCACCCTCCACTCCACAGCCAAGCATGGCCTCAGAACATCTGTCGCTGGTCTTGAGCCTGACACCCAATGTCCTGGAGGAAGTGGCTCTCAACATCATGGGACTGAGCCAGCTCTCTGAGAGCTTCCTCCACACACCATCCCCTGTTGTCCTCTCGGGGCCAGGCACCCCAATGGCGCCTCAGACCAGCACTCCCGCAGCAGCCACCTCCACAGCACCTGGACCCTTCACCCCTGAGATGATGGGAATGCCTCAGACTGACTGAGAAGAGTGCCAGAGACTAGGTTGCTACCTGTTGAGTTTATCTTTACTTGGGACACTTTACTTGGGTCATTTAGCTTTCACAGTTTGTTATTAATAAAGTTTGTCTTTGCTTCACACACTTGGTTCAGTTCTTTATGGAAATAAAGTCTTGGTGGAAACTTTTAGAAATGGTTTAAGCCTTTGCATGCTTGTGGGATGGGTAAGGATAGCAGTGGGATGGGCAGGGATATCTGTGGGATGGGTAATAGCTGTGGGATGGGTTAGGATAGCAGTGGGATGGGCAGGGATACCTGTGGGATGGGAAATAGCTGTGGGATGAGTTAGGATAGCAGTGGGATGGGCAGGGATACCTGTGGGATGGGTAATAGCTGTGGGATGGGTAAGGATAGCAGTGGCATAGATAAACCTCCAGTGCAAGCATAGTGGGACTGTATGGTCCACCCTCCCAAGTGCCACACCTATGGCCCTTTATTATCAATAACAATGTAATCATTCATCAACCCATTTCAACATAAACACAACTCTTTATTAAATGCCCTGTTCCATGTAGGGCCACTCAACATACATGGCACAATCTCATCAGTGTGATGAGACAGGCTGAAGGAAGCATCCATTAAGCATCTACCATCCTGTCTTGCCACTTCACTGCTTCAGCTGGGGAGTTTCACCAGTGTTTCAGGAGATTGCACTGCTTCTTCCCTTCACGTGAGGCTCTATTGGGGCCTTTCACATCCTCAGTGTCAGTCAGGTTTTGCCCTTGCCTCCATTCCCTAGGCACCATGTCCCCATTGCGTTGTTGGAGGTCCACGAGCCTGTTCTGAGAGACTGGGTAGTGGGTGCGCAGGAGATTATGCAGGATGCAGCAAGCTTCCATGATGTTCCTCACGGTCTCTGGGTGATGCTGCATGGTGGTGAGAAGTACCTGGAACCTGTTGGCCAGGATGCCAAAGGCGTTCTCCACCACCCGCCTTGCCCCGGACAGCCTGTAGTTGAAGATCCTCTCTTCACGGGTGAGGCACCTGGAAGTGTAGGGCTTCATGAGATAGGTTCTGAGGGAGAAGGCATCATCCCCCACGATGAAGTAGGGCAGATCTTGCGTGTCGTTGGGTAGGGGGTCTGGATCTGGAAAACCCATGATGAGGTTTCATTCAAGCCCATACTTGAGGTGACTGGCGCTGTATACCTGGGCATCTGAAGCTGACCCGTTGCCTGTAACATCAATGTACATGAACTTGTAGTCAGCATCAACCATGGCGAAGAGGATGATGCTGAAGAAGCCCTTGTAGTTGTGATAAGTGGACCCCGACTTGGCTGGAACTTTGCAGGCCATGTGCTTCCCATCTATGGCTCCAACGGTGTGGGGGAAGTTCCACTTCTGATACCACTGCTCTGCAATTTTCTTCCAGCCTTCTTCAGTGGAGGGGCCCTGGAGGAGTTCGATGATGGCCTGCACCACTTCTCTGACCACAATGCTGATGGTTTTGTGTGGCACCCTGCAGCCATACTGCATGCTCCTGTACGTGGTCCCTGAGGCCAGGTGGCGCAGAGTCAGTGCCACCTTCAGCCCAGGGTCCAGGCTTGGCCGGAAGTTGGTGCTCTGCTTGGTTAACCTGGATTTCAGCCGCTGCACAACTTCGTCAAACATGGCTGGCGGCATACTCATGAAGTTCTGGAATGCACGAGGGGCTTCATGCCTCAGCTCCACCATCAGCTTGTTATACAGTCCATACTCAGCTCTTCTCGTGATCCATCTTCGGACCAAGACACTTCTTGGACACCTCCTTTTCTTCCCGTAGAATAGGTGAAAGAGTCTGTAGATGGCTTTGCACTGTTGTAGAACGATGGTGGCTACCAAAAGGAGCGTGTGACGATCCATGGTGGAGATGACTGGATGCTGTGGAAGAGCAAGAGCAAGATGAAGGCTGAAGAGGTCTGCACAGCAGGGCTGCTGGTCTGAAAATGAGATCCAGGTGATTTCTCCCCCTTTTTATAGGAAATATAGGTTTCCGCTAGGTGTCCTTTTGCATCCTCTAGGCATCCTCCAGACATCCTAAATATTCGAGATACGTCCCCTATGTGAAGGTTTTTTCCATTTTAATGCTTTGTATATGAGGTGCATCCACTTTCATCCTTTCTCCGTCCATCCTACTAATGCTGCGCCTCCTTTTCCCATCCATTTTGCTTCCTCCCTGTGTTCGTTTTCCGCTGGAGTGTATGCTAGTTGTGCGTATGCACAGTGGATGCCAGCAGATATAGCGGACGTGTAACGGATGACAACGGATGTCTAACAGATGTTCCCCATGTCCGTTGAGGATGCAGAACGGATGCGTTGGATACATTTTCCGCTCAAAAAATTTTGTGCAGCTCAAAACTTTTTGAGCAAATGAAATATCAGTCAACGGATGCTGGACGGATAGAGAGGATGAAAAACGGGCATAGTGAGTACAGAATGTATGCATCGCATTAACCAACGGATGGCAAGTGTTTTTCTCCGTTTTACGTCCTCTTTCCATCCGTTGGTGCTGTGTGACAGGGGCTTAGGCCAAGTAGTTAATAATCTGGAATTATATGCATCTTGCTATCCATCCTAGTGGTCCATAGTGGTGGCTACGGGAGTTTCAACAGGAAATGTAGCAGTCTGGGTTGCAGAGTAACATAGTGAATCGGCACGAGAGACGGTAGATGTCAGTCTGTTTCTCGATTCACTCCATAATCATTTTGAAAATAGATCCTGCATCCACCAAACTGAGGAAGTTATAATGGCAAGATGGGAATTCGGCAATTGAATATGTTTGGGATTTCTGACATTTGGCTGGGAAGTTAAGGTCTTGGCCTAAGAGTCTGCTTTTCTGAGAATTCCATGCTGGCTTAGATCATGGTTTTAGATAGACTTGTCTATATAGAGGAGTCCCTCAACGTTTGACAGAATGGTACAGAATGGTGGTTGAACTAGATGTCAAGGTAAAGGTGTTCAGAACCAAGCCTGATTCCTTCCGAAAGGTACCTTAAGTGGATCTCAATGTCATGGGAGGTCAGAGCAGACCAGGAGATGGTCCACCGAATGCCAGGGGTCACCCAACTATGCAGTGTTTTAGATGTAATCTGAACTTGCCAATGAAGGTATGAAACAAACAGCAAAGGCACTTCTGGGAGCAGTGACAAAATTTGGTTTTAGGAAACAAGGAGGTAGTACCGAAAGATCACAAGGACTGGTTCAGAAAATGAAGGGGAAGCGTCACCATCAAGACACCATCAATTGGATGAACATAGTCAATCCAGAGCAGTGTCAGGTTGGATGATAGTGGTGAGGAAAGCCATGATGTTATGATGGTGAGTGCCCCATTTCACCCTTTCATGATACTGTGATATTGGATGGTGAGAATACGGGACTAAGGGGCAGATATGGGGCCTTTATAGGATGTACCAGGTGTCTTATAAACCAACGAGTAGTGGATGAACTGAAGTTACAGGTGGAACAATTCCCCACACCAATGAGTTTTGAACAGGTAGATGGGTCCCTGCTTGGGGGGTCCCCAGCTACGATGAGGACTACTCCTATTAAACTTGAAATTGGAGCTCATTGGGAACAGCTACGATTTATTGTTGTCCTGCATATGCATGAGGCACTAATACTTGGCCTTGTGTGGTTGGATAGGTGGGACCCCATTATATGGTGGGAGGGTGGTTGTTGTCATTTACGACTGGTGGTAGGACTGGATCCCTCTCAGGCAAATCCAGGGGGTTTATGCAGAATTCATGAAAGGAATTAGCAACCACCATAGGTGAACATCAAAAATTCCCCTACCCGGTTGGGTATTTGGATCTTGCAAAAGTGTTCAGTAAGGAGGAATGCAAACACCTACCCCCCCCCCATCATAAAACTGACTATGCAATAGAATTGATCCCAGAGGTACAGTTGCCTAAACCTTGTATGTATACAATGAGTCCCAAGGAGATGGAAGAGATGAGGAATTATTTAGATAAAAACTTGGCCTGTGGCTTCATTCAGCCTGGACAATCACATATAGCTGCCCCAGTATTATTTAGGGAGAAGAAGGATGGAACCTTGCATTTGTGTGTGGATTTTAGAGGGCTGAATGCTGTATGTGTAGATAATGTATATCCTCTGCCTTTGATCAGTGACTTATTGGCCATGTTGGCCAATGGAAAAATCTTCACGAAGTTGGATTTGCATGGAGCATATTGTAGAATAGATCAAGGAGACGAATGAGAAACTACCTTCAATTATCCCCTTGGTAGTTTTCAATTTAAGGTGATGCCTTTTGGGCTGCAAGGTGCCCCTGCAGTATTTATGCAGTTGATTAATGAGGTGCTGCATGGACATTTATATCATGGACTACTAGTGTATTTACATGACATCCTAATTTATGCACAAACCTTGGATGAACATGTAAAATTAGTACGAAGTGTATTGAGAAAATTTTGAGACGCTAAATTGTACATGAAATTGTCAAAATGTGAATTTCACTGCAGTAAATTGTACTATCTAGGATACAAAATTTCCCATGATGGTTTGGAAATGGATCCCAATAAAGTCACCACTGTTTTGGAATGGGAAACCCCACAAATCCGTAAACAATTGCAGAATTTCCTTGGTTTCGCAAACTTTTTAAAAAATATATATATATTTATTAATTTCTTTTTTTTTACATTGTAAAACATCATGGTATGAACAAGTTCTTGGCATCTATACAAGATTTTGGTTTACATATCATAATACATTATATTGCATTTATCTACTATTAAATAATATCTTTAGCTATAATTACTATTCTTATATCTTGATACAGTTTACACAATTTTATTTTACTTTCTTAAGGGTTGTTTCTGGTTTTGCAAACTTTTATAGGCAATTTGTACCACAGTTTGCTAGTATTGCATTAGCATTAACTGAATTACTAAAAACAAAGAATCAGAAAACAAAGCCAATGTCTGGTCAAAAACTGGAGTGGTCCACCATATGTCAACAGGCATTTGACAATTTGAAGACATTGTTTTACCAAACACTGATTCTAAAACATCCTGACCCCATGAAAAAATTTTTGGTTCAAGCTGATGCCAGCAATGTGGCTGTTGACACTATCTTTTTGCAAATAAATGAACAAGGACTGTTATAACCTTGTGCTTAAACGTTCTGGAAATTCACCCCAACAGAGAGAGGGTGGGAGATCTGGGAAAAAGAAGTATTTGTGGTGAAATGGGAGTTAAATACATGGAGACATTTATTAGAGGGCATCAAAGAGGTTTTTGAAGTCTGGACAGACCACAAGAATTTGGAGGCTTTACAAACACCCCACCATTTATCTCCCAGGTTAGGTGGGCTATGTACTTTAAGCTGTTTAATTTTCAACTGCACTATGTACCAGGTGGTCGAAATTTTATGGCAGATGCTCTGTCCCGACTACCGCAATACAATGAACCTCGAGATGTGATTGTTCAGCCTCTGATCCCAGAAACCACACCCAGGAATACAGGACAGGCTACACAGTTAAAGGAAATAAAGGAGGATATGTCGCGAGAGACAACTTGGACAGATACATTGCTTACCAGTAATGCTGACTTGGTTTCCTATAGAGATAATTTGGCTTGGAAAGGAAACAGGATTTATGTACAGGATTTATGTACATACTACATTATGTACAAAATGTAGGAATTACATTTTGGAAAAAATGTCATGATGACAAACAAGCTGGGCATTTCAGGTTTTAAAAACCTTACATTCAGTTTGATGCCAATTTTGGTGGCTGAAAATGAGATCTGAAATAGAACAATATATAAAAAATTGTCATGTCTGTGCAATGTCAAAACCAAGACTGAGAAAGCCACTAGGATTGTTACGAACAGTGTCTGAACCTCAACATCCATGGCAGGATATTGCCATGGATTATATAGTGGAACTACCACCAGTAATGGATATACAGGTATATGGACAATCATCGACCTATTCTCGAAACAGGTACATTTCGTACCTTATAAAGAGTTGCTATAGGCTAAATCTCTCGCCAATATGTTCATACAACATGTGTATAGATTACATGGAATCCCTCAATGAATAATTTCTGATAGAGGAGTACAGTTTACTGCTCAATTCTGGAGAGCATTCCTCCATTTGTTGGGATCATCTTAGGGATTAAGTTCAGCCTATCATCCAAGCACGAATGGCACCACAGAAAAAGCAAATGCCATGGTGGAGAGATATTTAAGATCTTATGTAGCCTATCAACAACAAGAATGGGTGGAGCTGTTACCATTTGCAGAAGTCGTGTACAATAATGCAATACACAGTAGTATAGGATATAGTCCATTCTACGTAGCTAATGGCATGAAGTTTAGTCCATTACCAGATTTGAATAGTTATCCCAATGACCCAATCAGTGTCCAACAGTGGGCACAATGAGAACAAGCTAGTTGGATACATGTGAGAAAAGCCCTGGATAAAACGGCAATGGGTTATAAAGTATATGCAGACAAGAAGTGGCAGGATCATAAACCTTTCCAGGTTGGAGATAGAGTATACTTGTCAACAAAATATATTAAGTTGAAATTAAACAGTAAGAAATTAGGGGCCAAATATCTGGCTCCATTCCCAATAACAAAAATCATCAATCCTGTCGCAGTAGAGTTAAAAGTACCATCATTGTTGGGCCGTATACACCCAGTGTTTCATGTCAGTTTATTAAAACCCATTGACTCCCAGGCCGAAGTACCTGAAATAAAAAACGGTTATCAACATGATATGGATTACATTGAGATAGCTGGGATCCTTAACTCTCAAAAAAGAAGGAATAGTATCCAATATTTAGCACATTGGAAGGGCTACCCTTTATCAGAAACATCCTGGGTGAAGGTATCAGATGTATGTACAGATCATTTAGTGTGTCATTTCCATAATATATATCCTGACAAACCTGGGCCCATGTTGCAATTAGAGTAACTGCCATGACTGCAGAGTCCTGGTAAGAGGGGCTGCCTGTCGTATCTCCAGGGCATGCTGGAGCCATGACACCATGCGTTGTGCCATGTCAGACTATGCTATTGAGGGGGAAGTGTTGTTAACCACCCAACCTGGGACTTCGACTGTTCCGCAGAGATAATGAGCCTTGCTGACATCACATGCTGAGCTGTTACAGTGTGCGGGCAATTGTAGACAAAGTGATTTGGTTTCTGCCTGTTGAACTAACGATCTCTGGAGGGGTGGAGGATCAGTTCATAGGTGTAAATACAATGTTGGAATATGATATTTGTACGAGTATAGTAAATAGGGGTAAATAATTAATGGATAAAAAGCACTGTGTTTAGGGTATTACATGGTGACCAGATGTGATCCAGTAGCGCTCATCGGATGGTAGATAAAGTCATTAAGTTGTTAACTGGTGTATAAATACAGCTCTGGCTGTGAGGTGCACCAGAGCTGAGTTTAATTCCTTTTGGTTACTCATTGTTACCTGAATCCGGAATATTGTATGGATGAATAAAGATTCATTTGATCATTAACTTTTGACCTTTGTTCCCCTTCCTGACTGGAATCTGGTAAAACAGCCAGATATGAAATTATATTGATAGATATGGAGATGAGCATTATTGGTAAGGAGGAAACTATCTCAGGCACAGAGGAAATTCATATTCTTGCTGCAGGAAAGCTTTATAATTGGGGCATAATCACAGAAATAATGATCAATAAGATTAGAACCACAGAAGGACAGATGGAGAAGGAAGGGTACTGGAATGAGAAGGAGAAGGAACCCTCCAGTCCAGCAACTCAGGGCTAAGAAAACACAGAGAGATTTGTTCATGATGATGGTTTTTTTAAGCAATTGGAAACTTCTTCACTTCTTCAATTTAAGCAATTGGAAACTTCTCTATTTTAGAGAAATACATTTTTAAAGAAGAGATCATTGTCCTGAAATAAACACTTACTTAACATGCTTTATTTTCTTCAGTTTCTTATTTTTCTAAACATCAGTTTGTCCTGTGCCATGTTTTCTTTAAATAGTATTTTTATGGATTTCCAATTCTGAATCACCAGTTTTTCTCCTCTTAATAGTGAGATCCTATAACATTTGGACAATTTTGGTAGTCTTGTAGATACCTACAATCTGTCCAATTGTGTTTCTGACACTTCAGATTTCTTTAATGTGGAAAACTTCCTCCCTCTCTGTCAGACCCTTTAGGTTGTGGCACAATGGTTAGAATTCAATATTGCAGGCTAATTCTGCCAACTATCAGCAGTTCAATTTTGACCAGCTCAAAGTTGACTCAGCCTTCCATCCTTCTGAGGTCAGTAAAACAAGGATCCAGATTGTTGGGGACAACACACTGACTGTAAGCTGCTTAGAGAGGACAGTAAAGTACTATGAAGTGGTATATAAGTCTAAGTGCTATTGTTAGTGCTAGTTCAGAGCAGGAAATCAACTGTTTGGAAATATTAACTTTATTGAGATTTCTATAATTATACAGTCTTACAAGTTTTGCTATGTTATGTTTCTTCCCATATTTCTTATACTTTAGTGACTTGAAGAAGTGTTTTCTTCTTCTGAATGTTAGCTCATACTTATGCACTTTAAAATGTATTTTGCCCCTTTTGCCTTGGTAATAATTTATGTATATATCCATCAAGGTCCTTTACTTTGCTTACGACAGTTTGCAGTCTCACTACTATAGTGTTTTTCACTATAGAGTGTCAGCAATGCAGGGAGGGAGGTAGGGAGGCAGGCAATGATTGATAGATAGATAGATAGATAGATAGATAGATAGATAGATAGATAGATAGGAATATATGAGAGATAGAGATAGAGATGATATAGATAGATGTAGATTAGACAGAGAGAAAGATGATTTAAAAAATCTGATCTAAATATAGTATATAAAATCATACACTGCAATGTCCGACCTGCAAATTAATACTTCAGCTTTAATCATAACAATACAAGAGCACACAATAGATACAAACTCAAGGTTAACTGCACCAAACTTGACTGCAGAAAATACGACTTCAACAACAGAATGGTCAATGTTTGGAATACTCTACCTGACTCTGTGGTTTCTTCCTCAAACCCCAAAAACTTTAACCTTAGACTGTCTACTATTGACCTCACCCCCTTCCGAAGAGGCCTGTAGGGGACATGCATAAGCACACCAATCATGCCTACCATCCCTGTCCTATTGTTTTTCTTCTTTTTCTTATAAGTATCTATCTCATGTATTCAAAACTATATTTATTCTTATACCTGTATCTTGTAAGCAATTGACAAATCAAATAAATACTAAAAAAATGATAAAAATTAGAGATACACATTAGAGATATAGAAGCAGAGGCAGGCAGGCAGGCAGACAGATAGACAGATGATAACCATAGGTAGAAAGGTGTGTGTGTGTGAGAGAGAGAGAGAAGGTAGATAGATAGATAGATAGATAGATAGATAGATAGATAGATAGAT
>BLBF01000101.1:1017167-1031549 GCA_015471245.1 Laticauda colubrina
AATAATAATAATAATAATAATAATAATAATAATAATAATAATAATAATAATAGTTACCGATGTCTCTCCTTGCTTTTAATAGTCTATATTAACTTATTAATTTAGTTGGTTCTTTAGTTTATCATATTCCTTTTCCATTACACATTCTTTTTATAAATTATAGATTAATACAAATTTTAACACTAAAGAAAAAAAAACAAGTATAAGTTTCCCTGCTTTTACTGCTTTGAGTGTGACACCTCAATGATTAAAATATATTTTCCTTTCCCCTTTTCTGCTGGGTCTTTCTGCCTTTCCTGACTTCACAGGTATTCCCCCTTTTGATTGCCTTCTTAAGTCTCAACTTTTTAACCTTCCTTCTTTTCCCACTTCTTTGTAGTGTTCTTTGTGTTAATTGTGTATTTAAAATGTCTTCTCCTTGAGTCGACTCCTCCTCCTCTGAAACTCTTTCTTCTTGTTCTTCAATCGCCATTTCCATTTTTTTTAACACAGAGCAAAGTGATTCGCCTCTTTCCTGTAGTAATTCTCTCATATTTTTAAGTTCCATTTTTAATTCCCGAAGAGGTATCATCATTACACATTATTGTATTTTATGATAATTAAAGTCCACAAAAAAATACTTTTACTTTCCTTCTTTCTTCTTTCAGTTTTCTAAAGTTCTCAATTATTCCAGCCCACGGTCTATACCAAAAACATCAATCAATCCCTCAGTCAGTCTTTCCTTGCTTTTTTCTTTATTCTGGTTCTGCTTTCACTTTCTAAGATTCTTACTTTGTTTAAATATTTCTTTAATGTTATATCCACACAAATTCATTCAAAAACAGGATGCTTTCCCTTTTGTTTGAGCTCAAGTTTTTGTCAAAAGGTGGCACTCTCCTTTATACAAAGTCTTCACCTTTTTCCCTTATTTTTTTATTTAGGGTTTTTAGAACCTCAATATTCCAGAGCAATCCAGTCTCCAATTTGTAAATTTTATTATTATTATTTTTTGACAATCTTAAGTCCAGCTTTATTTCATGCCTGTTTATTGCCAAAATATTTTAGTCCAATTTAGTTAAATCTTTAGTTCCAGCTTCTTCCTTTCCTGGTTCGAAACCCCACTTATCTGTCAAAAATATTTTCTTATTTTTTTTTCCTGTCCCTTTGTAATTTTGCTGCTCACTTTTCTTTTCTTAAAAATTCCATGTTACCTTAATCCCGGGGTACTTTTGTTTTGTTGTATTGCCCAGTTGTCCCGGTTCAGATGTTATCCACCTCTTTCTTCCCTCCTGCACAAATCTTAATCCAGCTGAGTCCTCCTCTTCGGGATAGCCAATTTAAACCACCATTGCAGTTGTCTTCGGAGAGAAAAAGACCAAGCCCAGAGGAGGAGATGCAGCTCCCCTCAACCTGGCTTGCAGCTTCCCCTTACTCCACCGTCCCTCCAAACCAGCTTCAGCCCCTAATCGTAATGATCGGGACTCTCCAACGAAAGAGCACAGACCATAGCCGCAGAGAGTCACAATCTATGGTCTGTCAGCGAGGAGGCTCCGCCTTCTTTTGGATTGATCCCCATTTTTGTGGCAGCCACTCAAACATTGTAACACTGCTATCATGTCACCCCTACTCCTTCTTTGCATTAGACTAGATATATTCAATTCCTGCAACTGTACTTTACATGTTTTAGCCTTTAGCCCTCCTACTCCCCCAATCATCTTTGACTGTTCACATTGGATGTGTTCATATTTGTTTGTTTGCATTGGTTTTAGGTAAAGATATTGAAAGAAAATTTGGACCCATCTCAGAAGAACAATCTGGAAAATACTGAGCAAAGGTGACATAACCAAACAATAGCAGTCCAGAAAAAGATATTTGCATGTCCACAAGTATTAAATGTTTTTGAAACATGGAGGGATCCCATCTAACTACACTTGGATTAGCCACATCCAGAATTAGTCTACAAGGAAGAAAAACTTAGAATAACATATCAACATATTGCTCTGATTCAAACCATCAGGTTTTAATTTCTCTCTGATTTTAACAAAAATGGAAACTGATAAAATGATGCCCATTTGAAACATGTAATTAAAAGAAGAAGGGAGATTGGAAATTAATATGTTCACTCTGTTTTAGGAATAAGCTGATGAGAAATGAGACCACAGTATGGGAATTCATATTGTTAGGGCTAACTAACAACTTTCCCCTTGATGTTACCCTTTTTCTCCTCCTGTTTGGAATTTATCTTTTGACTTTAATAGGAAACACAATGATAATTATTATCACACAGGTGAACGTTCAACTCTGTAGGCCAGTGTATTTCTTCCTCAGATATTTGGCATGAGTAAATATTGGGTTAATGAGTACTGTAATTCCCAAAGCACTGGTCAACATAGCTACTGGTAGTAAGAGCCTCTCTTTAGCTAGTTGCTTCATACAGATATTTCTTACATTTGGTCCTTATATTTGGTCCCTCCACTGAGTTCCTCCTTACAGCTAAAATGTCTGTGGATCAATACATAACCATCTGTAACCCTCTTCACTACCCAACCATCATGAATACTCGATACTTGGTATTTGGTTGCTTGGCTGGGGGATTATCACTAATTCTAGTTGCATGCATTCCTTTATTTCTAATGCCATTTTGTGGTCCTAATGTCATGAATCATTTTTTGTGTGTGACAACGGACCCTTAATGAAACTGGCCTGTGTTGACACCAGCTCCCTAGAAATGATTCATTTTGTAATTGCTGTATTTTCTCTGCTTGGAACCTTAAGTGTCAACATTGTGTCTTATGTCAAAATCATTTCCATCATTATGCGCATTCCATCAACCACAGGGAGGAAGAAGGCCTTCTCCACTTGTGCTTTTCACTTTACCATGTTTACTGTCACTTACAGCAGTTGCCTTTCCATGTACATTAAGACAAAAAGCACTAGCGGATTGGATTACAACAAAATGGTGGCTCTTCTGAATACAGTTATAAGTCCTTTTCTTGTCCCTATCATATACTGTTTGAAGAACAGACAAGTGCAAGATGCTTTGAAGGCTGAACTGAGACAAAGGATCCGTTTTGCAAAAAATTGAGATGATTTGCTATTGATATGACTCTAAGTTAAATGTTCAGTTTAGATGTCTTAGAATTCATCATTAAGCTATAGCATGCACTGCCTTTAGATGAAATAATTGTCCACTGAAATGGTCTTACAAAGGGACTTGAGAATGCATAGAGCATGGGGTAGTCAGAGATGGAAACATGTGATTGACATCAGAGGAAAAATCCCTGAAAAAATGGTTGCTAGTGAAGAATAATGGAAAAAGACAATTGCCCACCTCTCTTTGTTGTCAATTTACAAAACACACCTGGTTGGACATTATGTGATAAAGGAGGCATGAGAGTTTCATTTAAGGCATCCTCAAAGGTCTTGCCATCTTCTGAAGCAGAACACACAGCTATCCTTTGTTAATTGTTTCTTGCATCTGAGTATGTTTTATTAGTAGGCACTTTGGGTGGATCATATGCAATACAATACAAGAAGATATTTGGGTTTGGATCGCATATGGAGTCTATTGGTGAATATAGCTATTCCTCTTGAAGTTTTATCATAACTAGAAAAACAGAATGCCTTAAATGCATCATTAAACTACAGTATATGCTGCCTTCAGGTGTAATAATCACCCACTGAGATAGCCTTACAAAGAGGCCTGAGAATGCGTAGGGGATGATGTGATCAGGGATGGAACCAACTGATTGTAGAAGAACATACACCTACCCTCTGCTAATTGTTTCTTGCATCTAAGTATGTTTTATTAGTAGGTCATATATGTAGTAGACATTTATTGATTGCCACCTATTCACACATGTATTTCTTTATTCACCACCTATTCACACTAAATCAGAAATGAGGAGGTGATAAGTTGCTTGGGAAAGTCAAGGGAAAACATCAAAACTATAAAAACATATTTTGGACATGTCATGTGACACCTGGTAAAATATGGCATACTTCTCTTAATCCTCCAAAGAAAGATTGAAGGCAAATGAAGTCCAGGCAGAAGAAGAACATTGTGGCTTCAAAATTTAAGGGATTGGTTTGGACAAAACTTAACAGCATTTTTTTGTGTGGCTGTTGATAAAAATAGGATCACCAATGTCTGATGATGCATATGGCACAAAAAGAATTTGCACATGCTGACCAGTGGTGGGATTCAAAAATTTTTACTACTGGTTCTGTGGGCATGGTTTAGTGGGCATGGCTTGGTGGCCATGGCAGGGGAAAGATACTGTAAAATCTCTATTCCTTCCCCACCCCACCCCACTAACCTGTTTTCGAGCTCCGTTCTTCTGTGTATGGCAACAAAAGGAGACGCAGCCAATCACCTGGACTCAGGAAGCAGAGAATAGATGATGGGGCCAGTCATATGTTGTATTTGCCAGTTCTCCAAACGACTCAAAATTTCTGCTAACAGTTCTCCCGAAGTGGGGAATGGAGATCTGTGATTATGGTATATCATCAGGCAATGATTCTGAATAATCCTGAATTTAAAAGAAAATGACTAGTGAATACAATAAGAAATTTGGGGTTGGTTCACATATGGTGTTTATATTGGTGAATGTGGCTATTCTTCTGGAAGTTTTTTCCCAACTAAAATAACAGAAGTGGGGAATAGAGGTCTGTGATTATGGAAGATCATCAGGCAATGGTTCTGAATAAACATGAATATAACAGAAAATGCATAATGAAGGCATGTAACATGAGATCCAGGGTTAGAGAATGTAGAAATTAATGTTTGCAAGCTCCCCACAGTCACCTCATTATGAAATGGGCACCAAACAGACTTAATAAATAAAATAAATAAAATAAATGTCTAATGAGGTGGTATTTGTTTATTAATTCAAATCAACCCACAAAATTATCAAACTTTTTAAATTGTAGCATTTCATTTCTCAAGACTGAACAAGAATTTATGCAAAGTTGCTCTGGCATATTGAGGGAAAATGGTAGGCAAGGCCTCTCTTCCTTTATCTTGCTCACTGTGACTTAAGTTCTCATTTTTAGACCCCTTTTGGTATCCAAATATCAAGGAAAGATTGAAAGAAGAGGGAAGTTCCTGAATGACTCACAATGCAAGCAAAACTACAGTTGGATAAAAGAAATATGGGTCCAGAAAAGAAATGGACCCCAACTTGCAAGTTCTGATTATGTTCTGTGAAGCACTGTAATTCTTCCTCAAATATCTTCTATCTGAATCCACTGTCCCACTGGGAGGTTCAGTTTTTATTAACACTGGTCAATGGAATTAGACATAACCAAGTCCATTTGATTTCCATTATTTTCAATGTGTTTTGCAAAAATTATACTTGTATAAGCATAATAGAAAAATTATGCTTTTCTATTCAAAATCGTTTGAGAGAAAACTGATTTGTATTATTCAATCCGAACTGAACAGCTAATCAAATCAATCTTCTTCTTCTTTTTTAATATTTTTTTATTAATTTTCCAAATTTTAAAAAACATAAAACAAAACTTTATACATTGTTATCAACATCAAGACATCTTTTGCATTTCTCAGTTCCTTTATCATTATATCTTACTCTTACTGTAAATCAATATCTTTTATCCTTACATCTCAATCTTCTCCATAGTATATTTACATATTTACATATTCCCTCATTCTTTTCCTAATTGCCATTTTATTTTCTTTTTATTTGTAAACCACTCATCCCAGGCATCCCAAGCCCTATGATAAATTGAATCTTCTCTGTCTTTTATTTTCATCATTAGTTTGTCCATCTCTATACAATCTATTTTTTTTTTAATAACCATGCCTTCTGTTGGAACCCTTTTTTTCTTCCAGAGTTGTATGTAAAAAAATCCTTGCAGCTGTTAATAAATATATGTAACATAATATATCTATCTGTCTTATTGCATTTTTGCGTTATTATATCTAATAAAAAAGTTTCCGGATTAAATTCAATTTTCTGATGCGTGATTTCTTCTATCCATTGTCGAATTCTATTCCAATATTTTTTTCACTTCCTGGCATGTCCACCAGGTATGAAAATAAGTGCCTTTTTCTTTTCCACATTTCCAACAATTTGGGTCTGAATTTAACATTTTTGCCAATCTAGCGGGAGGAAGATGCCATCTGTAGAACATTTTGTATTGATTTTCCTTGGACATAATTAATTTGTAATTTGATCTCCACATCCTCTCCCAATTTTCCAGGTCTATATTATGGCCAACATTTTTCACCCATACCACCATTGTCTCTTTGACCATCTCCTCTTCCATTTTAAAATCTAGTAGAAAGTTATATATTCTTGAAATCATTTTCTTTTCCATTTTTTGTAGAATTTTATTTAACTGATGCTTTTCCATGCAGAAACCAAATTGTTCTTTGTCCTTCTGATATCTCACCTGGATTTGCATGTATGGCCACCAATCTATCTTTATATTTTGTTGCTGTAATTCTTGTCTCATTTTTAATCTTCCTTGTGTGTCTGATAGGTCTTTGTAATTCCTCTTTTTTCCCAGCTCCATTGCGTTTGGGTATATTTGTGCTTTCATAGTTGACAACCAGTTCGGTATTTTAGTATAATGATTCTTTTTAATCTTGTTCCATGTCTGAATTAATGAATCTCTAATCATGTGTCTCTGAAAATATGCATGCTGTTTACATTTCCCATCCCATAGGAAACTATGCCATCCTCTCTGCAAGTCGTGACCCTCTATTGACAATACTCTTCTATTTTCCAGGTTGATCCAGTCTTTCATTCATACCATAGCCGCAGCCTCATACATTTCCCATTCAGGGAGTCCAAAGCAACCCCTTTCTCTTTTGTCCTCAAACAATTTCATTTTTTTCTTAGCTTTTTTCCCATCCCAAACAAATTTACTTATTATTCGATCTAATTCTCTAAAAAAGGTTTTTTCCAATCTTATTGTACAGTTTGAAAAAGATGCAGTATTTTTGGTAGGGTACACATTTTAATTGCCAATTTTCCCCATTAGTGATAGCTGTAATTTCCCCTACATTTCCAATTCTTTTTTGATTTGTATTATTAATTTGTCATAGTTATCTTTTTTAATTGAAGAGCATCTTACAGTTAACCAAATGCCTAAATATTTTACCTTTTTTCACACTTTGCATTCCCAACTTTCCTTCTAATTCTTTTTTTTTTTGCTTATCTTTTAAATTTTTAGTCAATAATTTTGTTTTGTTTTTATTAATCTTAAGGCCTGCGACCTTGCCAAATTCCTCTATTTCCTTTATTAATTTTACTCCTGTATCCTCTGGATCTTCCAGAAAAAAATATATATCATTGGCAAATGCCTGTACCTTATAATGCTCCTTTTTAATTAAAGCCTCTTTGATTTCTAGATTTTTCCTAACATTTTCTAATAAGTTTTCTAAGGTAAGAATAAAGAAAAGGGGTGACAGTAGGCATCCCTGCCTTACTCCCTTGTTGATCTTAAATATTTCCATTCTGTCACCATTCATTATTACACTGGCCGTCTGTGTCGTATAAATTGTCAAAATCAATTTAACAAATGTATTGCCAAATTGCATGCTTTTTAATTGTTGTATTATAAACTGCCAATTAACATTGTGAAATGCCTTTTGTGCATCGAGGAAGACCACTGCCAATTGGTTTCCTGGGTTTGCTTCATAATATTCTGTTATATTCAGTACCATTCTGGTATTATTTTTAAGTTGTCTATTCGGTAAGAATCCGTTTTGGTTGCTATGAATGATCTGGTTAAGGGTTTTTTTCAATCTTTCTGCCATTATGGACATAAATATTTTATAATCAACATTTAAAAGGGATATGGGCCTGTAATTTTGAATTAATTGATGGTCCGAATCTTCTTTTGGGATCAATGTTATATATGTTTCCTCCCATGACTTAGGTAATTTTGCTGTCGTCAGTACCTCATTATAGAGTTCTAATAATTGCATTTCTAATTTTCCTTGGAGCATTTTATACAGTTCCCCAGGGAGACCATCCGGTCCCAGTGTCTTATTGTTATTCTGTTTGAGGATTGCCTCTTGCAGTTATTTACCTGTTTATCTCTTCTTTATCCTCTTCTGGGATCACAGGTAGACCTTTTCCTTCTAAGTAATATTTCCCTCTGGTACATCTTCCCTACTATATAGTTCCTCAAAAAAACTTTTAACAATATGCTTTTTCTTTTCAGTTTGAAGTTGTAGTGTACCATCAGCGTCCTTCAATTGTTGGATTGCTCTTTTTTCTTTTTCTTTCTTAAGTCTATAAGCTAGCCACCTTCCTGGCTTATTCACATATTCACATGTTCTACTAATTTTCTGTATAGTTTGGTATAAAAAATTTCTTGTTTCTCGTTTGGCGCATATATCACTGTCAACAACATTTTCTTATAATTTATATAAACTTCTATCATCAAAATCTTACCCTCCTCATCTGCATATATTTTGTTTGTAATTGTTTCCTAATATATATTGCTATCCCCCCTTTTTTTTTTTGATGGGCAAGAGATACATATAAATCCCCTAACTTTGGTGCTTCTATCAGTTTACCTTGATGTTTCTGGATATGTGTTTCTTGAAGTCATATAATATCTAAGTTCAATTTCTGTAGTTTAGTTATCGTTTTTTTCCTCTTAATTTGTGAATTTAAACCATTGATGTTAATGGAAATCAATTTGATTTCTTCTGCCATCTTACTCTGTAGTTGTTTCTTGTTGAAGCTTATTTGCTCTTGTGTGGTGTCTCATTCTTACGCCTTCTTTTTCCACTTTTTCCTGCTCTCTTTCCTCTTGTTCTGTTTCTCTTTCCTCCACCCGATCTTCTTGGCTCCTACTTTCCACTTCCTCTTTGCTGTCCTGGTCTTCTCCTGATTCCACATACAGTTCAAAGAATTCCCTCACTTTTTCTAAACTATTTTAAAATTTTTATCCTGCCATGATATGAACATTCCCTCTGGGATGAGCCATTTGAACAGGATGTTATTTTATTTAGTTGGGCGGCCAGGAATCTGAATTTCTTTCTATGTTCCCTTATTCTTCTTGGAATTTGTTTCAATGTTACAATTTCTGTTCCCTTGAAAATCAGCGGTTTGTCTCTTGTCACTGTGTATATCTCATCTTTCAGTTGTTTTTTTGTGAATCGTATATGAACCTCTCTTGGAGGTCTAAAAAGTCTTGTATAGTTGGTATATATTCTATATACCACATTGATTTCTCTTCAAACCTCTTGGCCCTCTTTTTGTAATGCTTCTGCAATGAGATCTGCCATTAATTTGGTCAAGTCCTCCCCCTTTTCTTCTGTTACATTCTGAAATCTGAGGAAGAATTCAGCCTTTTCCATCTCCAACTATTCAATTGCCTCTTCTAATTTCTTGTTCTCTCCCATTAATTTCTGTTCTATTGATTCTATTTTCTTATCTATTTGTCTGACCTTTGTCATTACTGCTTTCATTGTATGTTCTGTCTTTACTACTGTTTGTTGGATTGTACTTATCTTCTCATCTAGTTTCCATATTTTATATTTCATTTCCCCCATTTCAGTTTTAAACTCTATGTGGTTTCTCACCATCATTTCTTGTATTGTTGTTAATGCCATTTGAATTGTTTGCATATTTGATACCTGACTTACCTTCTCAGGATTCATCATGCTCTCTATGGAACATTGTCCGGCGAGTGATGTTATCGTTGATGTTAGGTTGGATGTTGTTTTCTTCCCAATCTTAGTGGTAGTTGTCGTGATGGACATCTTAGGCTTCCCAAATCTACCTATTTTCTTAAGAAAGTCTTTCAATATTATTATCCGTTGTATCAACTCCCTTCTCCATTTTCTATGCTTATCTCTTCCATTTTATCTTATTCTAATCCCTTCAGTTTATCATTACAAGGTCTAATATACTTAATAATGTCTCTCCTTAATTTTATTCATTTAATTTAATTTTAAGTTTATCTGTGCTGGGTGATGGTGGGATTGGGTGTTGAGGTAGTGGTTGGTGTGTGTTTTCTTCTGGTATATGGTGTGTCCTAGTGTGCCATCTGTTCTTTTGTGGATTAGGACATCTTGGAATGGTAGTTGTTTGTATGTTTCCGTTTCCATGGTGAACTTGATTTTGGGGTGTGTGCTGTTTAGGTGTGTTAGGAAATTGTTTAGGTTTTCTTTTCCATGGGGCCAAATCACAAATGTGTCATCGATGTATCTTAGTCATAGTTTGGGTTTCTGGGTGGCATTAGCCAGGGCTCTAAATTAGAATTCTTCCATGAACAGGTTTGCAATGACGGGTGATAGTGGTCATCCCATAGGGGCTCCTTCAATTTGCTTGTATCTTTGTCCTTTGTATATGAAATATATGTTGGTTAAGCAGTGTTCTGTTAGTTCATGAGGTGTTTAGCTGGTTGGTATTTGTTTTTGATGATTTCAAGAGTTTCTTTTATCGGGACTTGAGTGAATAGTGAAACCACGTCGAAACTTACAAGCAGATCATTTTGTTCCATGTGTAGATCTTTGATCATTTCTTAGAAGTGGTATGAGTTTTGTACATATGAAGCTGCGGTTTCAGCATGGGGCTGTCGTTCTTTTGCTAAGTGTTTAGCTAGGTTTTGTAGTGGATCTTTGGATCTGACTATGGGTCTGAGAGGTATGCCTTCCTTGTGTATTTTTGGGACATCTGGAAGATTTTTGGGGCATCTGGAACATTTTTCTCTTGGGATGATCGTTTATTGGATCTGTTTGCTTATGTGGCTGGTTATAATTTTCTTCTTGGTTAATTTTTGCAGATATGTGGTTGGGTCCGTGTTTATAGGTTTGTATGTGCAGTCTTGGAGTAGTTCTGTCAATTTTGTTTCGTAGTCTTTTTTATCCATTACTACTGTGGCATTCCCTTTGTCTGCTGGAAGTATGATTATGCTGTTATCATTTTTAAGGGTTTGTAGCACCTTGAGTTCCTCTTTGTGCAAGTTGCTTTTGGGTGGTTTGCTTGTGCATAGGATGTTGGTAACCTGGTGTCTTATTCTGTCAGCTTCATCTGTGTTTAATTTAGTTAGGCTGGATTCTACTGCACATATGATGGATTCTGTGGGGATATTTTTGAGTGCTATAGCATAATTGAATCCTTTCGTTAGGACATCTGTTTCTGTTTTGGTGAGTTCTCTGTTGGAAACATTATATACTAATTGTTTCAGGTGTTGTTGTGAGTTGTTGGGAGCTTTCTTGTCATGTTCTAATTTCTTTAGTTTCTTCAAGGGTTTTTCATTTTTGTAAGTGGTTTCAGTTTCAGCTCTCCAAGTTGTGTTGTTTTATCTTATCCCAAAGTAGATGGTGGATTTTGCTGCTCAGTTCCAGGTGTAGTGCAAGCAAATCTTTGTTTAACTTGATCCAATTGGAACCTCTTACTGTGGAGCTCGTTCCAGAGTAGGGCCATTTCACTTCTTTTCAGGATCCATTTAGTAGCTGCTGTGCTGGGATGAAATATTAATTTGAAGCAGGTTGGTGTTGCATTGTTGTCGCTGCAGCTGTGTAGGAATTTCAGGTCACATAATATTCCTGCTCTTTTAACTTTTAACAGCTTCTCATAGGTTTTGGTCTGGCTATTTATTTCCTGCCCATAGAAGTCTGATATTTGTTTTCTGAAGTTTTCACGGATACTTACATTTATGTTGTTCAGCTTCCTTTGGGTATTATCCCACATAATTGGACTTGTGCTTTTAAAGTTGTAGCAACATTTCAGCAGAATCTCATCTGTCATCATCAGGCTTCTGTGTTGAGTTCATCTGTGAGTCAGGCTATCTTCTAGGTCTCTATTATTTCTTATTAACATAATAGACAGACCTATTTAATAACAGACCTATGGAACAGCTGTCCTGCCCTACATAAGAGGTGCTACAAACAAAATCAGTAAGATACCACACAGGCATCACAAAAAGACAGCCTTTAAAACAGACAAAAAAATAGCAGCCATCCATTGAAACTCCAAAGATAAAATTGACCTGGAAAACCAAGGCATATACGAAGTCCTCTGTGCATGATGCCCAGCCACATACATTGGATAGATCAATAGAAGAATAAGTACCCGCCTGGATGAACACAAAAATGCAATAAAAAAGCTGGAACACACCTCCTCACTAGTCCAACACATGAAAGCCACAGGTCACAGCATCAACTTCAATGGCACCAAAACCCTAGCCACTATAGAAAACCCCAGCCACAAAATTATCAGACAAGCCATAGAGATTGAAAAAGGATCTGAAAGCATGAATAGAAGAGATGATTTCACCAGACTGTCAATCATTTGGAAGCCTGCACTCTCAAACAAAAAATCTCCATACCACAATCCAGGCAAACACCCGGGCACAAACAGATTCCCCCTGATACCTCCAGCTCAAACACCCCCCCACCAGGCACCCAGATGAATCCAAGCTTCTGAAAAAATGATAGCCATTCTTTTACTCGGAGCCAAGCTGCACTAAAAGCATCCAATACAGGAACAAAATGTTGCCAGCCAATGAAAGCCACAAAAGAGACAGAAGAAATTAGAAACACCAATCAAGTAGAATACAGCAAACTCCAAGACCAATAAACACAGACCAAGACACCCAACCAGTCAGGATGAAGAAAAATCGATTCTGGCACAGCGTAGGCTAGTCCCAGATTTAAAACTGAAATGGCTGTGAAAGTCTGACTCACAGAAGAACACAATACAGAAGCCTGATGATGGCAGATGAGATTCTATAGAAACAATGCTCCAACTTTAAAAGCACAACTACAATGACGTGGGAAGATACCCAAACAAGAACTGAATACATGTAAGTACACGCGAAAACTTAAGAAATTTATATATTTGTGTATGTATGTATGTATATGTATGTGTATATATATATATATATATATATATATATGTGTGTGTGTGTGTGTGTGTGTGTGTGTGTGTGTGTGTGTTTTCTGAGGTTTTCGCGGGTATTTGTATGTGGATCTTTGGTTATTCAGGTTTTCTCCCGCATAGAATTGGAAGTATATAGGCAACGTTTCGATGAAGTCACATTCATCATCTTCAGGCTTGTTTCTTCAGCTCTGTGCTTCTCAGAGTAATGTGAACTTGCAGCTGCTTCTTCCTTTTAACTGCTAGTGGGGATGTGACTTGATTGGGTGGGGGTTTGGCTGTGTTCTGATTGGTAGGGGGTTTTTTAAGCAACACTTAAAAACCGAACTACACACTCTCACTAATGTACTTACAGCCAATGGATTTCCAAAAAAGAAGATTACCCACCTAATCCAAAAAGAAACCCCAACCAAAAGCCAAGACAGAGAACAAGAGAATGGCAAAGCCCTCCTCCCATATATAAAAGGCACTACAGACAAAATCAGCAAGATCCTTCAAAAACACAACATTAAAACAGCATTCTGCACAAACAGAAAAATATCCACCATCCTAAGAAACCCTAAAGACAAAATCGAGTTAGAAAACCAAGGAGTATACGAAATTCCTTGCACTGCCTGCCCCACCACATACATAGGACAAACTAACAGAAGAATTAGTGCACGCATTGAAGAACACAAAAACTCAATCAAAAAAGAAGAACTAACCTCTTCCCTGGTCCAACACCTCAAAGCCACAGGACATGAAATTGACTTTAAAAATACCACAACTATCGCCAAAACCGAACACTTCAACAACAGAATAATCAGAGAAGCCATAGAGATAGAGAAACGCTCACACAGCATGAATAGACGAGATGATACCTCCCGCCTACCAACCATTTGGAAACCTGCCCTCATTAATAAATGAGTAACTAACATGAAGAATGACACCAGACCCACACCCGCAAGTGCCACACAAGATGCTACCACCACACTTCCACACAGAAAAAAGACTCACACCCACACAGAAGAGGAGACACAACCACGAACCAGAAACCATACTGCAGCTGCACCACTACCCGCTTCAAACCCCTCTGACCCATACAAGAAGCAAACTGACACCCACCATGAAGATGTGGCATGACCAAGAACACGAAGCCAAACAACAAGATCACAGCTCACCAGCTCAAATCCCCCAGTAACTAAGACTAACCTGAGCACAACCAAGCCCCCACCTAAGCAGAACACACCCCCAGCCAATCAGAACACAGCCAACCCCCCTACCAATCAGAACACAGCCAAACCCCCACCCAATCAAGTCACATCCCCACCAGCAGTTAAAAGGAAGAAGCAGCTGCAAGCTCACATTACTCCGAGAAGCACAGAGCTGAAGAAACAAGCCTGAAGATGATGAATGAGACTTCATCGAAACGTTGCCTAGATACTTCCAATTCTACGCGGGAGAAAACCCGAATAACCAAAGATCCACATACAAATACCCATGAAAACCTCAGAAAACAAATATTGCACCTCTACGGGGAGGAAACCCA
>BLBF01000101.1:1042483-1056461 GCA_015471245.1 Laticauda colubrina
GGACACACCATATACCAAAAGAAAACACACACCAACCGCTACCTCAACGTCCAATCCCACCACCACCCAGCACAGATAAATTCCATAGCGAAAACACTAATTACCAGAACCAAACGCCTGGCAGATAAGACACATATAAAGACTGAACTATAAACCCTGACTGAAGTATTGACAGCCAATGGCTTCCACAAAACAAAATCACCAACTTGAGGTACCACAGATAAAATCAGTAAGATACTACACAGGCATCACATCAAGACTGCCTTCAAAACAGACAAAAATATAGCAGCCATCCTGAGGAACCCCAAAGACAAAATTAACCTGGAAAACCAAGGCATATACGAAATTCCCTGTGCATGTTGCCCGGCCACATACATTGGACAGACCAATAGAAGAATAAGTACCCGCCTAGATGAACACAAAAATGCAGTAAAAAAGCTGGAACACACCTCCCCACGAGTCCAACACATGAAAACCACAGGTCACAACATCAACTTCAATGGCACTAAAACCCTTGCCACTATAGAAAACCCCAACCACATAATCATCAGAGAAGCCATAGAGATTGAAAAAAGACCTGACAGCAAGAATAGTAGAGATGATTCCACCAGATTTTCAATCATTTGGAAGCCTGCACTCTCAAATAGAAAGATCTCCAGGCCACAAGCCAGGCAAACACCTGGGCAAAAACAGACTCCCTCTGATATCTCCAACCCAAACACCCCCCCACCAGGCACCCAGGTGAAACCCAGCTTGCTAATGAAGAGCAGCCGTCCCTTCACACGGAGCCAAGCTGCACTGAAAGCCTCCAACAAAAGAACAGAGTGTTGCCAGCCAATCAAAGCCACAAAACAGACAGAAGAAACCAGAAACACCAATCAATCAAACTCCAAGTCCAATAAACACAGACCAAGACTCCCAACCAATCAGGATATATTAAAAACCATCCTGGTACAGCAATAGGCTAGCCTCAAATTTAAAACTAACGGCTGTGATAGCCTGACCCATATACGAACTCAATATAGAAGCCTGATGATTGCAGATGAGATTCTGCTGAAACGTTGCAAGGAGGAGCACTGGCAGGAGACCCCCCCCCACCAGAAGAGAAAGGCCGTGAGATGGCAACTGCATGGGCTCCAATGCATAACGTTTTATCATTATGCAAGATCACCATCCACTCTGCAGCTGTTCCCTCCAGAGCCTGGTAACACATCTCACTTTGGCTGCTTCTGAGGGAAAATCCTCCCCGTATTCTTCCATATAACTCCGAACTTGAGCTAGGAAAAATCCTGAGGTTTTGTGATTTCCTCCATATTTTACTTCTAACGGAGGCAGCCTAGGAGCTCTATACCTTTTGGAAGTACATCCCCCGCTGAGGCCCCGGGGCTGCTGCTGGCTCAGGTTGATTTATGGGAGAAGGGGCTGCTCTGCTTCTTCTAGCTGGCACTACTCCCCCTTCTCCTTCATACTTTTGTGAAGCTTGGGGATGTTCAAAATCTTCATTCAGGAGTCTCCTGGCTTGATCCAATAAGAGTTCTCTCTTTTACCTCTCTTGCCATGGCTCCTCTTTTCCACGCCGGCAGGTAGTTGTGATCCGGGGGGGGGTTTCCTTCGCCAGATCTTTCCATCAAACCCCCACCAACCATCTGGGCTTCATAGCTGTATCCTCTTCCAGATTGAGCTCTGCTAATGATTGGGCTTCCTGTACCAGCAAAGAATCTTGCCCTTCAAAGGCTCTCAGATCTTCCTGGTCACTAGTTGAAGATGACATGATGTTCAGGCCCCCTTGGAAGAAAATTGTGTGTTTTCTCCAGGTGGGCTGGTAGAGGGAGATTCAGAATAATGTCAGGTGGTACTCCATTCAAAATCCAAGAAAGAAATACTTAGACTCTTTAATTTAGAGAAAAGTTATCTTTTACTGAAAGTGAAGTGGTAGCAACCAGAGAATTCTGAATCTGAGAAATTAGGCGCGTAATTCACATATACAAAGTGATGGAAGTGTTCCCACCCCCAATAGTTCAGATGAAACTTCCAATTAGAAATTGTGAATATGATCATGTGGGCATCTTCAGGTGATGATGAGGCCTCTGTCCGTTGACCTTGGCATACTTTGATAACGGGTTGCAGTTGTGCAGAGAAAAGAAAGCTAAGCGAGAAATAGAAACCTAACTCTATTATATGCTCCCCCCCTTATTTACACAACAGAAAAATGTAACATCTCCAGCTCACTTCCAAGACTTATCCCTTCCTCCCCTCCCCCCATTTCTTATGACAGCCGAAAGATGCAAAGTGATAGTAGAAGATCTTGAAGGCTGACATTCGGCCCTCCTAGAAACAGGAAAATCATCAGTCCTAGAAGAGAGAGGAGAGAAAATATAAAGAGAATTATTAATCATTAAGCAATTATAAAAGAATACACTCTTAGGGCTTATCAGGATACTTGGAACAAAATGCTTTGATCAACTTAACATCGGTTTCGTTAATCCATTCGGCTTGTGAAAAAGGGAAATCTTTCCAGGCTACAAGATTCTGGAGCCGACCCCTCCATTTGCGAGAGTCCAGAATTTCTTTAACTTCAAAATGTTGTTCACCTTCAATCAGTATTGGTATGGGAGGGTCAGCATGGATGGGTCTTAAGTCAGAAGTATGTTCAGGTTTTAACAAACTAACATTGAACACCGGATGAATTCGTCGAAGAGTTTTCAGTAAGTTCAGCTGGACTGTTACAGGATTTATAATCCGTTCAATCATGAAAGGACCAACATATTTAAGACCAAGTTTCTTTGACTTTTGAGTGGTTTGCAGGTATCTGGTGGACAGGAAAACTTTGTCACCTACTTTATATAATTTCTGTGGAGATCTTTTCTTGTCTGCAAACTTCTTATGAACTTGATGGGCCTCATCTAATGCTTTGCGTGTTACTGGCCAGTTAAGTTGGAGTTGAGTTATCCATTCATCCAACAAATGGATGTTAGGCCTTTCACGAGGAAATTCAGGTATGGGTACAAAATCTTGTCCTGAAGCTACTTTAAATGGAGTAAATCCAGTACTACTATGTATGGAGTTGTTATATGCCACTTCGGCAAATGGTAGTAAGTCGGACCAGTTATCTTGTTGATAATTTATACAACATCTAAGATACTGTTCTAAGACTGCGTTAGTCCTCTCACAGGCCCCATTGGTTTGAGGGTGGTGGGTGGAGCTTAAGCCCTGGGTGGAGCCTATCAACTTCAGGAACTCTTTCCAAAAATTTGAGGTAAATTGGACCCCTCTGTCAGAGATTATGCATTCCGGAACACCATGTAACCTATAGATATGTGAAATAAACAGTTTAGCCTGGGTCTTAGCAGATAATCTTGGAGCAAGGTATGCAATGTACTTGTTTGGAAAACAATTTGTTACTACCCAGATAACCGTGTTTCCACTGCTTTGGGGTAATTTTACTATAAAGTCCATAGAGATTTCCTTCCAGGGGGCTGTTGGTCTAGCTACATTTTGTAACAACTCTGCTGGCTCACCAGGAGGTCTCTTTGCCGAAGCACAAATTGGACAGCTAGCTACATAAGCTTCAATGTCCTTCTTCAAAGTAGGCCACCAGAATTGCTGCTTAACCAGATGTAAGGTTTTCACAAATCCAAAGTGACCAGCTGCTTTAGAATCATGAGCTTGTTGTAGTATTTGGACCCTCAGCACCTGTGGCACATACAACTTGGCCCCCACCCAAGCCAAACCATCTCTAACTGTATAACCATTTGAATGAGCCAGGAAGCAATCATCCAGTTTTAAAGCTTCTTTTAGTTGTTTGGTTAGGTCATTCGATAAATCCACTTCTTGTTTCTTCTTTTGGGCTCTGGTGACCACTGGGGCGGCTAGATGTTGGGTCAAAACAATTGGATTTATCACCTCCTGGCACATACTATTATATTGGGGTAGTCTCGAGAGAGCATCCGCCATGAAGTTCTTCCCTCCTGGAATGTACTTCAATGAGAAATTGAACCGATTGAAATACTGGGCCCAGCGAACATGTTTAGGGGACAGGTTCCGAGGCATTTTTAAGGCTTCCAAATTTTTATGATCAGTCCATACCTCAAATGGATGTTTTGCTCCTTTCAGGAAATGTCTCCAGAACAGAAAGGCCCAACGAACTGCAAAAGCTTCTTTTTCCCAGACAGCCCACCTTCTCTCGGTTTCAGATAATTTACGGGAGGTATATGCACAAGGCTGTAAGGTCACTTTCTCGTTGATTTGAAGTAACACCGCTCCAACAGCCACATTACTTGCATCGGCTTGAATCACGAAAGGAGCCTCCATATCCGGGTGCTTTACCACTGGTTCTGTAGCAAACAGTTGTTTTAGCTTTTCAAAAGTTGCTTGGCACTCCATGGACCACTCCAACGGCTTGCACAGCCTTGGCTTCACCTCCCCTTTTGTTTTTAAGAGATTCATGATGGGCATTGCTGTTTTAGCAAATGTCCGGATAAATTGCCAGTAAAAATTTGCAAATCCCAAGAAGCTTTGAAGTTGTCTTCTGGTACGTGGTGGAGCCCATTCCAATACGGCACGCACTTTCTCTTGATCCATTTCTATGCCCTCAGATGAAATGTGATATCCCAAATAGTCAGTTTTCTCTTGATGGAATTCACACTTGCATAGTTTAGCATACAACTTAGCGGCACACAGTTTCTGTAGAACTGACCGCACCAGTTTCACATGTTCATCCAGAGCTTCCATGTAGATAAGGATGTCATCAAGATAAACCAGAACCCCCCTGTATAAATGTTCATGTAACACCTGATTGATCATCTGCATGAATATAGCTGGGGCCCCTTGTAAACCAAAAGGAGAATGTTGAATTGGAAGCAACCCATCGGGAAGTTAAATGTGGTCTTCCACTCATCCCCTTCCTTAAGCCCATATCACACTGAACCAATGGATGCAAAGAGGATGTAAAACGGACAAAAAACCTTGCCATCCATTGGAAAACGCGATGTACTCACTGCCTCCATTTGGCTTCCTCTCTATCCGTCCAGCATCTGTTTATGGACGTTTCATCCACTCCAAAAGTTTTTGGCTGCCTAAAATTTTTGAGCAGAAAATGTATCCAGTTTGTCCATTCTGCATCCGCTCGGATCCGCTAGGCATACATTATGCATCCGTTACGCATCCGCTATATCCGCTAGGCATCTGCTACACATCCGCGCAACTCGCATCCGCCCGGACGCAGGGAGGAAGCGGAATGAATGCAGAACGGATACACAATGGATGCCTAGCGGATGCAGAATGGAAACAAAGCGTTTAAAATGGAAAAAACATTCACAGAGGGGACCTATCTCAGATATTAAGGATGTCTAGAGGATGCCTAATGGAAAACCTACACTGCCTATAAAAAGGGGGAGCAACTCGCCTCCATCTCACTTTCAGAACAGCAGCCCAGCGGTGCAGACCTCTGCAGCTTTCATCTGCCTCTTCCTCTTCCACAGCATCCAGTCATGTCCACTGTGGATTGTAACAAAGTCCTTTCGGCAGCCACCATCATTCTGCAACAGTGCAAAGCCATCTGCAGGCTCTGTGAACTCTACTGCGAGAAGAAAAGGGGCCACCCAAAAAGAGTCTGTATCCGAAGATGGTTCACCAGAAGAGCAGAGGACGGACTGTACAACAAGCTGACGGTGGAGCTCAGGAGCGAAGACAATCGGGCGTTCAAGAACTTCATGAGGATGCCTCCAGCCATGTTTGATGAAGTTGTGGAGCGGCTGACATCCAGGTTGACCAAGGCAAACACCAGCTTCCGGCCCAGCCTGGAACCTGGGCTCAAGGTGGAACTCACTCTGCGCCACCTGGCCTCAGGGACCTCCTACAGAAGCATGCAGTACGGCTGGAGGGTGCCATCCAACACCATCAACATTGTGGTCAGAGAAGTGGTGCAGGCCATCATCGAAGAATACAAGGAGGAGCTCCTCCACTACCCCTCCACTGAAGAAGTATGGAAGAAAGTTGCAGAGCAGTGGTATCAGAGGTGGAACTTACCACACACCGTTGGAGCCATAGATGGCAAGCACGTGGCCTACAAATCTCCAGCCAAGTCGGGGTCCACTTATTTCAACTCCAAGGGCTTCTTCAGCATCATCCTCTTCGCCATGGTCGATGCTGACTACAAGTTCATGTACATCGATGCTTCAGGCAACGGCTCATCTTCAGATGCCCAGGTATACAACGCCAGTCACCTCAAGGAGGAGCTGGAAGGCCACCTCATTGTGGGCTTCCCAGATCCAGAACCCCTGCCCAACGACACACAAGATGTGCCCTACTTCATCGTGGGGGATGATGCCTTCTCCCTCACAACCTACCTCATGAAGTCCTACACTTCCAGACTCCTCACTCGTGAAGATCTTCAACTACAGGCTGTCCAGGGCAAGGCGGGTGGATCTTCAACTACAGGCTATCCAGGGCAAGGCAGGTGGTGGAGAACGCCTTTGGCATCCTGGCCAACAGGTTCCAGGTACTTCTCACCACCATGCAGCATTGCCCAGAGACCGTGAGGAGGATCGTGGAAGCTTGCTGCATCCTGCACAATCTCATGCACACCCGCTACCCAGTCTTGCAGAACAGGCTCGTGGACCTCCAGCAAGGCAATGGGGACATGGAGCCTAGGGAATGGAGGCAAGGGCAAAATCTGATCGACACTGAGGATGTGCAAGTCCCCAACAGAGCTTCACATGAAGCGAAGAAGCAGCGCAACCTCCTGAGACAATGGTGCAACTCCCCAGCTGGAGCAGTGGAGTGGCAAGACAGGATGATAGATGCTTAATGGATGCTTCCTTCAGCCTGTCTCATCACATGGATGAGATTGGGCCATGTATGTTTGGTTGGCCTACAATGAACAGGGCATTTTATAAAGAGTTGTGTTTGTGTTGAGATGTGTGGATAATTATTAAATTATTATTGATAATAAAGGGCCGTAGGTGTGGCACCTGGGAGGGTGGACCATACAGTCCCATTATGCTTGCACTGGAGGTTTATCTATCCCACAGCTATTACCCATCCCACAGGTATCCCTGCCCATCCCACAGCTATCTCAACCCATCCCACAGCTATCTTAACCCATCCCACAAGCATGCAAAGGCTTAAACCATTTCCAAAAGTTTCCATCAAGACTTTATTAAAAAAAAGAAATGAAGCAAGTGTGTGAATCAAAAATAGACTTTATTAACAACAAGCTATAAGACAAAAATGAATCTCTGGCACTCCTCTTGGTCGCTCAGTCTCAGGGGTGAAGGGTGCAGGTGCTGTGGAGGTGGCTGGTGCTGGAGTGCTTGTCATCAGCTGCTCCAGAAGCAGAAGCAGCAGAAGCTCCAGCCCCAGAAGAGCGAGCCCGTGCTGCAGAAGCCCCAGCAGAACCAGAGTGAGGGCCAGGGGGCGGGATGGTAACCCTGTCCCTCTTGCCAGGGCTGGCAGCAGATGGCTGAGGCTTGCTGTGCTTCCGCATGGTTGTGGGGTTGCTGGCTGGCAGGGAGGCTGGCAGGAACCCAGGCTGGCAGGAAGGCTTGCAGGGAGGCAGGCACCAAGGCTGGCAGGAAGGCTGGCAGGCAGGCAGGCAGGCAGGCACCAAGGCTGGCAGGAAGGCTGGCACCAAGGCAGGCACCAAGGCTGGCAGGGAGGCAGGCACCAAGGCTTGCAGGCAGGCAGGCACCAAGGTTGGCAGGCAGACATGAACCAAGGCTGGCAGGAAGGCTGGCAGCAAGGCTGGCAGGGAGGGTGGCAGCAAGGCTGGCAGGGAGGGTGGCAGCAAGGCTTGCAGCAAGGCTGGCAGGCAGATGTGCAGGCAGGGCAGGCAAGGCAGCCAATCCTTCCGGCAGCAGGTCTTTCCTCTGAATGGTGACCTGCTTCCGAGCTGCTTCCGTTATATCTGCGGGGCTGATGCAATGCATCCTCCCTGCATGCGCAATTAACACCAGGCATCCATTAGGCTTCCGCTGTGCATCCGCTGTGCATCCCCTTCATCTGTTCGGCGTCTGCTCTGCATCCGCTGTATCTGTTCCGCATCCGCTTTGCTGAGGGCCCCCAGAAGTCCTGCGGATGTGCCATCTGCTCCCATCCACTAGGCTTCCATTCCGCATCCGCTTTGCATCTGCCCTGCATCCTCCCCGCATCCGTGTTATCCATTCCTGTTATGCAAATTTTTGCCTCTTTTGATAGCGGATAACAACTGATGGAAGATTTTGCTCGTCCGCTGTGTCCTTTTTTGCATCCATTGGGCAGTGTGACATGGGCTTTAATTCGAATTTGGTAGTATGCTTCTCTCAAATCCAACTTCGTGAAAATCTTCTCCTTGGCTAGGTGGCCCAACATGTCCTTTATTAAAGGAAGGGGGTACACTTTTTTCATGGAAATGGCGTTCAAATTTCTGTAGTCCACCACCAAGCGTTTGGAACCATCTTTCTTTTCCCGGAACAACACTGGGGCCGCTAACCAGGGTCTAGCAGGTTGAATGAAACCACATTCCAGATTTTTATCTATAAACAATCTTAGCTCTTCCAATTCCTGTGGGGTCATTGAGTACAACTTTGGTTTGGGGAGCTTCACCCCAGGCAAAATTTCAATAGCACAGTCTGTTGGCCAGTGAGGCAGAAGCTCATCCGAGGCCTTCTCACTGAACACTTCTTTTAAATCCCAATACTCTGGGAATTTTCTCCTTCCCTTTCACGGATTCAGTACCTGTGGAAGCTATTTCAATTGGAATCTGAAGCTTCAGCTGAGATCTCCCCTCTTTTTCTGGTCGCTGTTTGGTGCGTATCCGCAACAACCCTTTTCTCCAGTTAACCTGGGGGTTCCATTTCCAGAGCCAAGACAATCCCAGTATTAATGGTTGCTCCATCCCAGGGACCACAAAAAAACCCAGAGTCTAATCATGCTCTCCCATGATCATTTCTATAGGTTCTGCGATAAAATGTGCAAGGCAACCTCCAGCCACTGATCCATCTAATTGGCAAAAGGAAATGGGCATCTTTAAAGGATTTAGTTTTAAACCCATTTTCTCCACTACTTCCATGTTGATTATACACCTTGTGCACCCAGAATCTAAAAGTGCTAGCATTTCCCCTTTCGACCCCTGAATTGGGTACCCTCAACTTCACCGGAATGGTCATAGGGCCCATGCTTGGACTTACCAAAAAGTTGTCTTCCGAGTCGAAATCGTCTTCCTCTGGGGTAACTGGGGTTTCTGATTCCTCTCCTGCGGGAGGGGTGACCTCTGCCATCTCTTTCGACTTTAGTGCCGCTTTGCGAGGCTTTGCTGGGGATTTTTCAGGTTTCTTCCCTTCTTTTGGCCCCCCCTTTGGGTCCAGCTTGACTTTGCAGTTCACAACCCGGTGACCTTCCTTCCCACATCGAAAGCAGGCAGAGTGGTTGGGTCTTGCAGCCACTCCTCCCCTCTGAGGTTTGGGGACCTCTTGAGGACGTGGGGGGGAAGGCTTGCTCCACCTAGAACCTCCCCACCGTCTGCTTCGGATTAAATCAATTTCCACTTCTTCTTCCAGCAAGTACCACATCTGCAAGTCATTTGGGTCTCTTCTAGCAATTCATCTCTGGTACACATCTTCATTTAAACCATCTTCAAATGCTTCTATCAGGGCTTCCTGGGACCAGCCTCGGATATAACCAGTTAACTGTCTAAATTCTTGGGTGTAGTCAGCCACTGACCTCCGCCCCTGATTTATGGTCTTCATCTTAATCCGGGCCTTGTGCTCTGCCAGTGGGTCCTCAAACCTAGCCCGCAGCGCAGTCATGAACAGGTTATAATTCATCAACTGGGGAGCATTATCATTATGCAAGGTCACCATCCACTCTGCAGCTGTTCCCTCCAGAGCCTGGTAACACATCTCACTTTGGCTGCTTCTGAGGGAAAATCCTCTCCGTATTCTTCCATATAACTCTGAACTTGAGCTTGGAAAAATCCTAAGGTTTTGGGGTTTCCTTCATATTTTACTTCTAACGGCAGCAGTCTAGGAGCTCTATGCCTTCTAGGAATTACACCCCCCACTGAGGGCCCCAGGGCTGCTGCTGGCTCAGGTTGGTTTATGGGAGAAGGGGCTGCTCTGCTTCTTCTAGTTGGCACTACTCCCCCTTCCCCTTCATACCTTTGTGCAGCTTGGGGATGTTCAAAATCTTCATTCAGGAGTCTCCTGGCTTGATCCAATAAGAGTTCTCTCTTTTCTCTGTCTTGCCATGGCTCCTCTTTTCCACACCAGCGGGTAGTTGTGATCCTGGGGTGGGGAGTCCTTCTCCAGATCTTTCCAGCCAACCCCCACCAACCATCTGGGCTTCACAGCTGTATCCTCTTCCAGATTGAGCTCTGCTAACAATTGGGCTTCCTGTACCACCAAAGAATCTTGCCCTCCAAAGGCTCTCAGATCTTCCTGGTCACTATTTGAAGATGACATGATATTCAGGCCCCCTCGGAAGAAAATTGGGTGTTTTCTCCGGGTGGGCTGGTAGAGGGAGATTCAGAATAATGTCAGGCGGTGCTCCATTCAAAATCCAAGAAAGAAATACTTAGACTCTTTATGTTAGAGAAAAGTTATCTTTTACTGAAAGTGAAGTGGTAGCAACCAGAGAATTCTGAATCTGAGAAATTAGGCGCGTAATTCACATATACAAAGTGATGGAAGTGTTCCCACCCCCAATAGTTCAGATGAAACTTCCAATTAGAAATTGTGAATATGATCATGTGGGCATCTTCAGGTCATGATGAGGCCTCTGTCCGTTGACCTTGGCATACTTTGATAACAGGTTGCAGTTGCGCAGAGAAAGGAAAGCTAAGCGAGAAATAGAAACCTAACTCTATTATATGCTCCCCCCCCCACTTATTTACACAACAGAAAAATGTAACACCTCCAGCTCACTTCCCAGACTTATCCCTTCCTTCCCTCCCCCCGTTTCTTATGACAGCCGAAAGATGCAAAGCGATAGTAGAAGATCTTGAAGGCTGACAGAAAGTAAGTTTCCAGTTTTGTGTGTAGGTTATTCTGGCCACAGTTATGATGTGCAAAATTAAATATTGATATTTTTTCTCCAGGTTTAAATCTATCATACCTAGCAGAAAGTTTTCAGGTTCAAGTTTTAAATTTGTTTTGTTATATTTAAAATCCAATTTGTAATATTTCTCAAAAACTTCTGAGCACATGGGCAAGTCCACCACATGTGAAAATATGTTTCTTCTACTTAGTTACATTTCCAACAGTTGGGTGGTAGGTTGGGGGACATCTTAGCCATTCTCTCAGGCGATAAGTGCCAGCGATATTCTTATATAAGTTTTCTTTATACTTTATCTAAAAGTACACTGGGAAAAAAAGTATAATCTGAAACTCTTACACTGCAAAAACATATGGACTACACAACTCGATCAGGGCAAAGCAACAGACGCAGTCTACATAGACTTCTGTAAAGCCTTTGATTCAATGGTATATGACAAACTACTCCTAAAACTAAGGTCTTACGGTAGCTCTGGACACCTGCATAGCTGGATAGAAGCATTCTTGTCAAACAGACAACAAACCGTCAAAATTGGGAGTGTCCTATCAAATTCTGTACCTTTCAACAGTGGTGTCCCCCAAGGCAATGTTCTAGGACCAACTCTCTTCATACTCCACATAAATGACCTCTGTCATCATATCAAGAACAAATGTGTTCTCTTCGCTGATGATGTAAAGCTATTCAACACCACAAATAATACTGCTACCCTTCAAAAAGACCTTGACTATTTATCAGAATGGTCAAACAAATGGCAATTTCAAATCTCAACAAATAAATGCTCTGTCCTACATATTGCTCTGTCCTACAAAATACTCTGTCCTACAAAAAAAAATGAGAAAATAAAATACAGGCTGAATAGGCAAGACCTTATTGATGATCCAAACTCTATCAAGGATCTTGGAGTACTGATCTCTAGTACCTAAGTGCTAGAAACCACTGTAACTACATAGCCAAAAAGGCATTAAGAGTTGTTAACCTAATCTTATGTAGCTTTTTCTCTGGTAATATTACACTAATAACTAGAGCATAAAAAACATTTACAAGACCAATACTTGAATACAGCTCATCAGTCTGGAACCCACATTACGTATCTGATATCAATACAGTTGAGAAACCCCAGAAATATTTCACAAGAAGAGTTCTCCACTCCTCTTCTTGTTGCAGAATACCTTATGCCATCAGACTCAAAATTCTAGAACTAGAAAACCTAGAACTATGCCACCTTCTGTCTGATCTTAGTATATAAAATCATACATTGTAATGTCCTACCTGTCAATGAATACTTCAGCTTCAACCATAACAACACTAGAACAAACAATAGATACAAACTCAACCTTAATTGCACCAAACTTGATTGCAGGAAATACGACTTCAGCAACAGAGTGGTCAATGTCTGGAATACTCTACCTGACTCTGTGGTTTCTTCCTCAAACCCCAAAAACTTTAACTTTAGATTGTCTACTATTGATGTCACCCTTTCCTTAGAGGTCTGTTGGGGGCGTGCATAAGCACATCAATGTGCCTAAAGTCCCTGTCCTATTGTTTCTTTTATTTTTTATTTTTCTTATATGTAACCATGTATTCATAACTATGTTTTTACTTACACCTATTATCTTGTAAGCAATTGACAAAAATAAATAAAAAATAAAATAAATAAAAATAAGCATTAAATGCACAAAATAATAAACAAGTTTTAGGTATATATCTTTTTTTAGGTAATTAAGGCACAGTCCCACTGCACTTACAGATGCAAAGAGGATGTAAAACGTTAAAAAAAAGCTTGCCATCTGTTGGAAAACACTATGCATCCATTGTGTACTCACTGCATACATGTTTCATACACTCTATCCGTCGAGCAATTTCATCCACACAAGAAGTTTTGAGCTGCACAAAACTTTGTGAACGAATAAACTTTATGCCGTGTACGATGTACATCCACGACATATATGGGCAACAAACGTTCTATGTCCATTATCATCCATTAAACATCCACTGTATCCTCTCTGCATCCTCTGGCCATCCCCTCAACTCACATCCACTGCAGCTGAAAACAGAAAGAGGGAGGAAACAGAAGGTACATGGAACGTCTACACAGTGTTAGTAACATGGAAATAGAAAGGATGTAAGCATATGCATCTCGTATATAAAGTATTCAAAATGGACAAAACATTTGTATCTGGGATGTATCTTGTATATTTAGGATGTCTGCAGTATGTCTAGAGTATGTAAAAGGCCCCATAGTGGACAACCGATATTTTCCATAAAAAGGAGAAGAAAATCATCTGGATTGCTGGGATGGTGGAACATACAGCCCCACTATGGTTGCACTGGAAGTTTATCTATCCCACAACTATCCTTATCTATCCCACAAGCATGCAAAGGTTTAACCATTTTTTCAAAGTTTTCACCAACACTTTATTAAGTAAACAAAATGAACCAAGTAAACTAAGTGTCTTAAGCAAAGATAAACTTAACAAGTAAACAACTCAGTCTCTGACACTATTCTCAGTCACTCTGAGTCATGTCCATGGTCTCAGCTGTTAAGCAGGCAGGACTGTGGATGTGGCTATGGCTTGAGTGATGGTCTGAGGCACCATTAGGGTGCTTGGCCCCGAGGGTACAACATGTGGTGGTGTGTTCAGGAAGCTATCCAAGAGCTGACTCAGTCCTGTGAGGTTGAGAGGCCCTTCATCAAGGACTTATAAAGACTCTTTTTGAGTTTCCAACAATCATTACTATTTATTTTATTGTCTTTTATACCAATTGGTTTTCTTAATTATATAGTGTGCTGGAATGGTGCATGTAGATAAGCAGTTTCTACATCTAAATGGTTAATGACATAGTTTTTCTTAGCTGCCCATACTAATGCTGCTCTTAAAGATGTTGCTTTAAGGCTTGGTGCAAAAACTTCATCGTAATCAGATGCAGTTTGATTAAATCCTTGAGC
>BLBF01000101.1:1076893-1099349 GCA_015471245.1 Laticauda colubrina
ATCTATCTATCTATCTATCTATCTATCTATCTATCTATCTATCTATCTATCTATTATCTATCACCTATCATCTATATCTAATTTATCTCTTATCTGCCTATCATTTATCAGCTATCCATCTTTTATGTTTTTCTATTATTTATCTATTATCAATCTATATATCTAATCTATTTATCTATCATCTATACTGTATTTGTCTAATTTTTATCCTGCTGCAGTGCAGTAACTCTCTATCAAACTTTCTATAAGGAAAAAAATATCTCCTATTAAAATACAGGTGGTCCTCAGTTTAGGAGCACAGTTAGATCCAGAATTTTGGTCATAAGTTGGGGCAGTCTTTAAGTGTGTCATCACATGACCTGACTTGATTTTACAATTGTTTTTACAATAGTCATAAAGTGAGTTGTGTTGTTGTTAAACAAACCTCGTGGTTTCATAGCAAATCTGGCATATCCAATGAATACTTTTTGCCATTTCCAATAAGAAAATGATGAAAAAACATTGCAACTGGTTGTATATGTAAGCTGATCAGCAAGAGCACAACATGCAGTTATGTGACTGTTGGATGTTTGTGTGTGTTTGTGGCATGACCTTTTATGACAGTCACAAAAGTTTTACTGGCTATAAAGTGCCTTTTTTTCAGGCTGTTGTAACTTCAAACAGTTATTAAAAGACTAGTCATTAAAGACTAGATCCCACTGGCCAATGGATGCAAAGCGTATACATAAAGGACACAGCAGACGAGCAAAATTTTGGAGATGGCTCCATCCATTGTCATCCACTCCAAAAAGTGGCACAAATTTTCATAAACAGAATGGAAAAGAACAGAAAAGAACAGACATGGGTAGTACATAGCAGGGATGTTAACTTGATGTTCATAGGAAGCCTAGTGGATGACAGCGGATAGAAGCAGATGAGACCTCCGAAGGGGTTCCGCGGGAGAATTGCGAAGCGGATGCATAGTGAAAGAGGTAGATGCATAACGGATGATGCGGATGCATCACGGACGCCTATAGGAAGCAAAGCGGATACTGCGCGGATGTATATCGGATGCAAAGCGTTCACTGTGCATGCGGGCAGTATGAATTGCATCAGCTCCATGGATATAAAAGGATGCAGCATGCATGCAGTCAGCATTCAGGGGAAAGACGTGCTTCCACATACATCGAGCAGGAACAGTCAGGGAAGAAGAGGAAGCTGGTGCCTACTCGTTCCAGCCCTGGCAAGAAGGACAGAACCAGCATCCCACCCCCTGGCACTGACTCTGAAGCTGCTGCTGCTGCTGCTGCTGCTGTGGTAGACCAGCCCCAAGGTCCTCAAGCCCCTTAAAGCCCTGCTGCTGAAGGCCCTGTTGCTCAAGGCTCTGAAGGCCCTGCTGAAGCCCCTGCCAAAGAGAGGAAGAGGCAAGGGAAGGAGAAGGGAGAGAGGAAACAGTACACTGTTTCCGAGAAGCATGAGGATGAGGTGCTGGAATGGCTGAGGGAGAACGAATACCTCTGGAGAAAGGGCCACAGATTGTATCGGGACACCAAGAAGAAGCAGGCAGCTTGGAGAGACAAGGTAGAGAACCTGGGGTACACTGCAGATGTACTCCTGGGATGGTGGAAGCACATGCACATCTGGTATGGCAAGGTACACCTCAAAAAATCTGGGCAGGCCGCTGTCAAGCTCACTGACAGGGAGATGTATGTCATGGCCAAGTGTAGTTTCCTGGAGGGTAAGATCCGTCACCGAGGAGCAGCCCCTCTGACACCCCTCTCTCTCAGACAGCCCACAGACAGCCAGTCCTCTTCCAGCCAGGAGACAGCGACCCTGTCCAGGCAGGTGTTTTCAGAGGGCCCCACGGCAGAGATCCCCCTGACAGCTGCACTCCCCATGCCGGCGAACTTGGATGATCCCCTGTCACAAATGGAGGAAGAGGTAGCAGCCACCAGAGGCCAACCAACCCCCACCCCCAGCTCCACAGGATGCAGGCAGAGAAGCAGACTGGAGAGCCAGAACCACAGTGTCCTGTTGGAGATCAGGGACACAATGAAGACCAGCACAGAACTTCTTTCTCAGCTGGTCCACTTGGACAGAGGATCCTCGGGCCGCCACACCTTCATCACCTATGTGAGCCAGACCCCCAGGGACCTGCCCGAGGCCCAATACCAGGTGATGAAGGAGAAGATAACAGCACTTCTGCACAACCCTCAAGGCCCAGCTGAACCTGCTCCTACCCAGTCCAGGTCTGCTCCTCCACTCCAGGCGATGTCACAGCCCTTGCACAGCTTTCCACAGCCCCTCACCTACCAAGCCTACCACTAACAGGACTTCCCACAGCACAAGCAGACCTTCCCACTCCAGGCCCAGGTTCATTGCACGTCACAGACGCCAGTCCTCACCCAGCTGCAGACCAGACAGCCCCACTACACTCCTCCTTCCTCCATCCCACAGCCATGCCCGCCAACAGACAATCTGTCATCAGTCTTGGGCCTCACATCTCAGGTCCTTGATGAGGGGCCTCTCAACCTCACGATACTGAATCACCTCTCAGACAGCTTCCTGAACACACCATCCTCTGTTGTACTCTTGGGGCCAAGCACCCCGATGGCACCTCCGACCAGCACTCAAGCCACAGCCACCTCCACAGTCCCTGCCCACTTAACAGCTGAGACCATGGACATGACTGAGAATAGTGTCAGAGACTGAGCTGTACTTGTTCAGTTTATCTTTGCTTAAGAAACTTTACTTGGTTCATTTTGCTGTTTTAATAAAGTCATAAAGTTTACCTAAGACAGTTAATAAAGGCTATCTTTGCTTAACACACTTAATTCAGCTTACTTGGTTCATTTTGCTTATTTAATAAAGTCATAAAGTTTACCTAAGACAGTTAATAAAGGTTATCTTTGCTTAAGACACTTGGTTCATTTTTTTACCATAGTAAAGTGTTGGGGAAAACTTTTAACAAATGTTTAAGCCTTTGCATGCTTGTGGGATAGATAAGGATAGTTGTGGGATAGATAAACCTGCAGTGCAAGCATAGTGGGACTGCATGGTCCCCAATTCCAGCTGCCACACATATGGACCTTTATTATCAATAACAATATATTCATTGATCAACACATTTTAAAATAAACAAAGCTCTTTATTAATGCCCTATTCATTGTAGGACCACACAACATATATGGCACAATCTCATCAGTGTTATGCAACAGGCTCAAGGAAGCATCCATTAATCATCTAGCATCCTGACTTGCAACTCCACTGCTCCAGCTGGAGTGTTGCAGCAGTGTCTCAGGAGGTTGCACTGCTTCTTCCCTTCACGTGAAGCTCTGTTGGGGCCTTGTACATCCAAAGTGTCTATCAGGTTTCATCCTTGCCTCCATTCACCAGGCTCCATGTCCCCATTCCCTTGTTGACGGTCCACAAGTCTGTTCTGCAACACTGGGTAACGGGTGCGCATGAGATTGTGCAGGATGCAGCAAGTTTCCATGATGCTCCTCAAAGTATGTGGCTCATGCTGCATTGTGGTGAGAAGTATCTGGAACCTGTTGGCCAGGATGCCAAAGGCATTCTCCATCACCTGTCTTGTCCTGGACAGCCTGTATTTGAACATCCTCTCTTCACGGGTGAGGTATCTTGAACTGTACAGCTTCATGAGATTGGTTCTGAGGGAGAAGGTGTCATCACCAATGATGAAGTAGGGCACATCTTGTGTATCATTGGGTAGGGGGTCTGGATCTGGAAAACCCATGATGAGGTTGCGTTCCAGCCCATCCTTGAGGTCACTAGCATTGTATACCTGGCCATCTGAAGCTGACCCGTTGCCTGAAGCATTGATGTACATGAACTTGTAGTCAGCATCAACCATGACAAAGAGGATGATACTGAAGAAGCCCTTGTAGTTGAAATAAGTGGACCCTGAGTTGGCTGGAGCTTTGCAGGCCACATGCTTCCCATCTATGGCTCCAATGATGTGGGGAAAGTTCCACTTCTGATACTACTCTTCTGCAAGTTTCCTCCAGTCTTGTTCAGTGGTGGGACAATGGAGGAGCTCCTCCACATATTCTTCGATGATGGCCTGTACCACTTCTCTGACCACTTTGCTGATGCTGTTGTGTGGCACCCTCCATGCATACTGCATGTTTCTGTAGTTGGTTCAAGAGGCCAGGTGCCGCAGAGTCAGTGCCACCTTCAGTCCAGGGTACAGGTTGGGATGGAAGTTGGTGCTAGGCTTGGTCAACCTGGATCTCAGATGCTCTACAAGTTCATCAAACATGGCTGGTGGCATCCTCATGAAATGATGTAATGCACGAGGGTCTTCATTCCTCAGCTCCACCATCAACTGGTCATAGAATCCAAACTTAATTCCTCTCACGATCCATCCTCGGACCCACACAGCTCTTGGATGTCTCCTTCTTCTCCTTCTGTATAAAAGGTGAAACAGTCTGAACAGGTTTTGGTTCTGGTGATGAATGATCACAGCTACCATATGGACTGTGTCATGATCCATGGTGGAGAACTACTGATGATGTGGAAGACCAAGACCAAGGGTAAAGAGGTCTATACACCACGGCTGCTGGACTCATACTGAGATCCAGATGATTTTCTCCCCCTTTTTATAGAAAATATGGTTGTCCACTAGGTGTCCTTCTACATACTCTAGACATACTGCAGACATCCTAAATATCCGAGATATGTCCCAGATAAAAGCGTTTTGTCCGTTTTAATACTTTATATACTAGATGAATATGCTTACATCCTTTCTATTTCCGTGCTACTAACGCTGTGTAGATGTTCCATGCACCTTTTGTTTCTTCCCTCTTTCTGTTTTCAGCTGCAGCGGATGTGAGTTGAGGGGATGGCCAGAGGATGCCGAGAGGATACATCGGACGTGTAATGGATGATAATGGACATAGAACGTTTGTTGCCCGTATATGTCGCGGATGTACATCGTACACAGTGGAAAGTTCATCCGTTCACAAAGTTTTGTGCAGATCAAAACTTCTTGCGCGGATGAAATCTCAGTGAACAGATGCTCGAGGGATAGAGCGTATAAAACATGTATGTAGTGAGTACACAACAGATTCATAACATTTTCCAATGGATGGCAAGCTTTTTTTAATGTTTTACATCCTCTTTGCATCCATAAGTGCTGTGGGACATGGCCTTAAGTGAGGACTACTTGTCGTGCTTTGCCCTGTATAGAGAGCACAATAGAAATATGTTCAGAAACCTATATGGGGATGTTTTTATGTTCTTTCCTCCTTTTTAAAGATGGAATTCCAAAGTAATGAGGATACATGAAAGAAGGAGCTGGAAGTTAAAAAAAATGTGAAGCAGAATTAATCTTGAGTAATGCAAGGATTTTTTTTTCTCTCCAGACATATTCTATCAAATCCAACTGGATTTCATTTCAGAAAGTTAATAATTAATAATGCAGGGATAACTTATCCCCAGCTTCCTTCTTCCCTCAAGAAAACAAACAAGTTGCCCAATTAATCTTTGCAGTAAACTTTTTATCCAAAAAATAAAGCCATACATTTATTATCACAATTAACACCAAATGTCCAAGTGTGATAAAAATTCCCCAGAGAGGGTTCAAGTCCTTCATGAGAAGTATTTATTTAAAAAAAATATTATTTCTTCTTAATCAATTTGGAGGAATGGTGAGGGCTGGTTGGGAGGAGAGATAAATGCATTTAACAGTTTTATCATCCTCATTATTTTTCTTGTCAATTTTGTTCCTTTACATGGTAGCTGAATTCCACTCTTGGAGGTGCCACCTCAAAACTCCCCATGATTCACTGCAATTAGCAATGTATTTTCTGAATTAAAAGCTAACCTTTCTTTCCTTCCAGCTGTCCTTTTTAATTTTTTTTCAAACAGAATGAAAAATAAAAATAAGACATGTATGTCTCAAGATTAAATTATATTAAAAAAATACTGCAATTCTGTGCAGAGTTGCTTGGGATATACGTATATAGCATAAGAAGGAAAGGTGGGAGAGAGCGTGGAAGGAAGGGAAGGAGGGAGAGAGGATGGGAGGGAGGAGAAATGAGGGAAAGAGGGAGGGAGAGAGGGAGGGAGGAAGGAGGGAGGAAGTAAAGGAGGGAGGGAAGGAAGGAAGGAAGGAAGGAAGGAAGGAAGGAAGGAAGGAAGGAAAGAAGGGAGAAATGGGAGGAAGGGAGGATGTGCAAGGGAGAGAGGAAGGAGGTGGGAAGGAGGGAGGAGGAAGGAAGGGAGGGAGGAAGGAAGGAAGGAAAGGAGAGACAGAGAAAAAGAAGCAGGGAGGGAGGAGAAAGGAATGAAGGAAATGGGAATGAGAAGAAGGAAGAGAGGGAGAAAGAGCATATAAGAGCTATTTTTTCTGGAAATGGACTGTGCTTTACACCTAATAGGAACAATGTTTTCAAGAATGGTTCAAAAAGTCTTGATGGTGGCTATAATGGTCCATTTGAAGCTCTGCCTCTTTTGATGTGCGTTTGATTGTGCCATTATGGTCATCATCATGACTTTTTTTTAAATCAGATCCTGCAGGTATCTATGCAGGATTCACATGGCAAAGACATTTCCAATTTTGGAGTCTCCACATACTGCTGGGAAAGACTTTAACACTTGAAGAATTTGTGCCTTCCAGATTTTGCTATTTTAACAGATAATCAGAGTTGGAAGGGATCTTGTAGGTTACCTAGTCCAACCCCCTGTCCAAGCAGGAGACCCTACACCATCCCCAACAAATAGCAATTCAATCTCTTCTGGAAAGCCTCCTGGGATGAAGCTCCTACAACTTTGAAGGCAACTTCTGTTCCATTGGTTGAATGTTCTCACTGTCAGAAAGTTTCTCCTTATTTCCAGATTAAATCTCTCCTTGTTCAGTTTCCATCCATTGTTCCTTGTCTGGCTTTTGAGTGCTTTAGAAAATAGCTTGATGCCTTCCTCTCTGTGGCAGCCCTTCAAATATTGGAACACTGCAATCATGTCTCCCTGTTCCTTCTCTTCAATAGACTAGCCATGCCCAGTTCCTGCAACTGTTCATCGTATGTTTTAGCCTCCTAATCATCCTGGTTGCTCTTCTCTGCACTTTTTCTAGAGTCTCAACATCTTTTTTATATTGTGGTGAACAAAACTGGATGCAGTAGGATTGCTTTGGCTTTTTTGGAGGCTGCTGCACACTGCTAGCTCATATTTAGCTGGTTGTCCACTAAGATTCCAAGTTCCCTCTCACAGTTACTACTATTGAGCCTGGTTTCACCCAGTCTATATGTGTACTTTTGGTTTTTCTTGCCTAAGTATAAGACTTTTGTTTACATTGAATTTCATTTTGTTAGATATGGCCCCGTGTTCTAGTCTGTCAAGATACATCTGGATCTTGGGCCTATCTTCTTGGGTGCTCACTAGTCCTGCCAGCTTAGTTTCATATTTTATCACTCCCAACCTCTGAAATTCGCAAAAGTGTCATTTGGCCAAATCTGAACCACAGAGACCATTGGGTGGGAAGACGATTGAGATGTAACCAATCAATTTCAAATCAAACAAATTACTAAATGTTAAAGTAGCCACTTCCCAAAACAACAACCCATTCCCTACTGTATAACATAGTCCTCAACTGTGCTGAATCAGAAAATGTTGGACCACAACAATTGAGATGTGCTTGCTAGGTGTTTCATTTTATTCTACCTGGTTCAGGCTGAGGTAGGGCAATGTGTTCCTCTGTTCCATGATCTCACCATCAGCCACATATTGGAGAGGGGGAGGGGGAGGAGGACCCCTGTGGTGGTCCCTTGGAACCACATACCATGTCGGAGGAGGTAGGTCTTCTTCTGCCACCATGGATGAAACCAGAGTACCCATCAGGCGATGGTAACGGTGGTTTTCTTCCCGTTCTCCTCCATCTCCAGAAATCCACAATGTCCAAGAAGACAAAGGTGGACAAGACCTCTGGGCAGCACGTCGTAGTCTTGCCCCTCTCCATCCCCAGATTGAAGGCATCTCGTTTGGAATGGGGTCCAAATCTTGATACAATATCTCCTTGGAGGTAAGTGGTGTCTCTTTGGTCTGGAACACAAAGACAGAAGGGAAGAACCTATTTTGGAGTCCAGCCAGTTGAGCTTCCCACTTATTAATATCATGTTGGATGGAGAGTTCTTTTAACATGTTTGAGTTGGGTGGTGGAATTACAGGAGTGGGACTTTACCGGTTCGGTCTGGTTTGGATGAACCAGTAGTACTGAAGATCAACAGGGAGTGAACCAGTTCTCTCTGAAGATCAAGGTATTTCTTTTTTCTTCCCCCATCGATCAGCTGTTTTCTGAAAATCAGCTATGCCACATGATTTAGATTAGCTAGAAAGCAGAAAATAATCATGTGACACAACTGATTTTCCCTCCCCTCAGTGCTGTACTGCTTCACCCAGGTGGCTTCCTTAAAGCCCAGGAGGCAAATAGTAATAAAAAAATATTTTTGCCTCCTGGGCTTCAGGGATGCCTCCTGGGAGTATAAAATGGGTGCGGGGGAAGTGCACAGCAGAAGGCTCCCAGGAGGCTTCCTTCAGGTCCGGGGACAAAGAGAGAAACAGGAGCAGGAGGGCATGCTGCATCTTGCCCTGTTTTTGCTCCCTGGCAGCTTTCCTGAGGCTTGATAGGAAAAAACCATGCCCACCCAGTCACATGACTACCTGGCCACACCCACTTAGCAATGCCCATCTAGCCACGCCCACAGAACTGGTAGTTTAAAAATTTGCATCTCACCCCTGAAGAATTATCTTGGTGTTTCAAAGGGAGTGGATGAACACAGCTCTATTTCTAATGGAAAGGTCAGAAATCTTTCACTTCTTTTCAAAATCTGTAAAACCAATATCCTAGGATCCAATACATTTGTGGGTTTTATGTCTGTCATAGGATTTTTTGTAAGATGCTCTACTTGTAGTACAGATTTCTTATTCCAGCACAAGACCAGGAAGATTTTAGAGAGGGAGGAGGAGAGGGAGGAGGGGGAAGAGAAGGAGGGGAGGAAGAGATGGAGGAGGAAGAGGAGAAAGAGTGGGAGAGGGAGGAAAGGAAGAGAGGAAAAGAAGGAGAAGAGGAGGTGGAGGAGAGGAAAAGGAGATGGAGGAGGAGATAGGGGAGGTGGGGGAGCAGGACATAGGGGAAGAGGAGAAGGAGGAAAGAAAGAGGAGAAGGAAGAGGAGGTAGAAGAGGAGGAGGGGGGGAGGAAGAGGGGGGGGAAGAGAGGGGGAGGAAGAGATGCAGAGAAGGAGGAGGAGAGGAAGGAAGAGGAGGAGGTGATAGAGGAGGAAGAGGAATGTGATGGTGACCTGGCCTTCCTTGAAGCTCTCTTCCTCTTTGTGCAAGAAGGAAGTAACCAAAATATATCATACCAGAAAGGAAAATTTTGAGGAACTTGCTGCTAAGAACTTAATCTACAGATTTTGTAAACAAAGGCACAACAACAGGAAACTTTAGTGAGCCATAGTAATTATTTATTTGGATTGCCTCTATCCCAAAGAACGGTGGATGCAGAGATGCAATTCAATCAGTGTAACTCATGCCTTGTACTCATACAGAGCATTTGCTACTGACCTTCTCCAGCAATCTCTCTGTGTTAAACAACTGATGGGTGGCAATCAGCTGTGCTATGAGAATCAGCTGAGCTTGAAACCAGGATATAAAGCACAGACTAGAGCTAGAGTGGGTGGTTGGGCCCAACAGCTGATCATCAGAGTGAATTGGTTCTCTCACAGCTGATCCTCAGAGCTACAGGTTCACCTGAACCAGGCCAAACCAGTAGAATCCCAACCTTGGGTGGACAGTGTACAAATGCAAAACGTGATAAGCACATTTCCCTAACAATCACAGTGGAGTCTTTCTCAAAGGAGATTTTCAGAGGTGGGATAGCTGGCTTGGATTCATGGACTTTTGAACGAAGCAAGAGGTTGGATCAGATGAGCTAGCAGATTCCAATCCAACTTCCACATTCTCTGATTCTAATTAGAAGAGAGGAAGATTTGTGGATGGATAGAGGTGACCCCTAGCAGAACCTGATGGAATCAGGTTGGAGAAGACACCTCCTATCTTCTCATCTAAAGCCTTATTGCACAGAGGAATGAACAGGGGAAGTTTTCAAGTTTTCTGTTAAAGAGGTCCTACCTCTCCAAGATTGGTCTTTCTTTTTGCAAGATCCAGAAATGAATAAAGTCCTCCTGATTGTCAGCATTACCCTCTGATACTCACTGCCCATTGGCCTCTCTTGAAGAACTTCAGTCGTCCTGGAGCATGAGATCCCTTCGTCTGTTCTTCCAGTTTGAGTTCTTCATCCTCCATTGCCTCTGACTTCCTTCCAGAGGTCCAGTTCCCCATTCCAGGGGGCTTACCGCCCCTTGATAGGAGATGCCCTTCTCCCCTCTTTTCACCCAAGTTGCTAGTTTCCACTGCAGCTGAGGTGGTATGGTGAGATGAGGGCATTGTGACCTCATGAAACTGGCCACCTGGGAAACCATGAGATCAGAAGCCTCCAGCTCAACCCATTGAGGAGTTCTTCAGCTGCACTGTACTGCTTCCTACCTCACACCATTCTTGATGAACCAGAATCCAGATTTCATACGTAGGAGTGTGGTAACCAAGCCAGTGTGTTTTCTGAGATAGATCTGAAAAGTCAAAATAGTGACTGTAGCAATTCACAATCACATCGCAAAAACTTTATTTTCTTTCTTTCTCTTCCTTCCTTTCTCCCTCCCTCCCTCCTCCCTCTCTTCTTTTCTTTTTCTTTCATTCTTTCCTTACTTCTTTCTTCCTTTCTTACTTACTTCCTCCTTTCTCTCTCTCTTTTTCTTCCTTCTGTTCCTTCCTGTTTTCCTTCCACCCTCCCTCCTTTCTTTCCATCCTTCCTTTCTTCTAGTCCTTCCTTCCTTCCATCTTCCTTTGTTCCTTCCTCCTTTCTCTCTCTCTTTCTGCCTCTTCCTTCTTTCTTTCCTCCTTCCTTCCTTTCTCTTCCTTTCCTTTCCTCCCTCCCTCCTTCCTCTCCTTCCTTACTTTATTTCCTTACTTACTCCTTCCTTCCTCTCGTCTTTCTTTGTTCCTTCCTACTTTCTCTCTTTCTTTTCCTGCTTTTCTTTCTCCTTTCCTTCCTTCCTCCCTCCCTCCTTTCCTCCCTCCCTTCCTTTTTTACTTACTTATATCTCCTTCCTTCCTTTCTTCCCTCTCTCCGTCCATTTATTTGTTTATTTAAGCCACTGTCACACAGCACCAACGGATAGAAAGAGAATGTAAAACAGAGAAAAACACGTGCCATTAGTTGGTTAACGCAATGCATCCGTTCTGTACTCACTACATCCATTTTTCATCCTCTCTATCCGTCCAGCATCCGTCGACTGACATTTCATCCGCTCAGAAAGGTTTGAGCAGCACAAAACTTTTTGAGCGGAAAATGTATCCAACATGTCCATTCTGCATCCACAACGCATACGGGGAACATCCATTCTACATCCGTCATCATCCGTTACGCGTCCGCTATATCTGCTAGGCATCCGCTGTGCATCCACGCAACTCGCATTCACTCCAGTGGAAAACAGACACAGGGAGGAAGCAAAACGGATGAGGAACAGACACACAGCATTAGTAGCACGGACGTAGAAAGGATGAAAGCGGATGCAGCTCACATAGAAAGCATTAAAATGGAAAAAACGTTTGTATAGGGGACGTATCTCGGATATTTAGGATGTCTAGAGGATGCCTAGAGGATGCAAAAGGACACTTAGCGGAAAACCTATATTTCCTATAAAAAGGGGGAGAAATCACCTGGATCTCACTTTCAGACCAGCAGCCCTGCTGTGCAGACCTCTTCAGCCTTCATCTTGCTCTTGCTCTTCCACAGCATCCAGTCATCTCCACCATGGATCGTCACATGCTCCTTTTGGTAGCTGCCATCGTTCTACAACAGTGCGAAGCCCTCTACAGGCTCTTTCACCTGTTCTACGGGAAGAAAAGGAGGCGTCCAAGAAGTGTCTGGGTCCGAAGATGGATTGCGAGAAGAGTCGAGTACAGACTGTATAACAAGCTGATGGTGGAGCTGAGGAACAAAGACCCTCGTGCATTCCAGAACTTCATGAGGATGCCGCCAGCCATGTTTGACAAAGTTGTGAAGTGGCTGAGACCCAGGATGACCAAGGCAAACACCAACTTCCAGCCCAGCCTGGACCCTGGACTGAAGGTGGCACTGACGCTGCACCACCTGGCCTCAGGGACCATGTACAGGAGCATGCAGTATGGCTGGAGGGTGCCACACAACACCATCAGCATTGTGGTCAGAGAAGTGGTGCAGGCCATCATCGACGAACATCTGGAGGAGTTCCTCCAGTGTCCCTCCACTGAAGAAGGCTGGAAGAAAGTTGCAGAGCAATGGTATCAGAAGTGGAAATGCCCCCACACTGTTGGAGCCATAGATAGGAAGCACGTGGCCTGCAAAGCTCCAGCCAAGTCAGTGTCAACCTATGAAAACTACAAGGGCTTCTTCAACATCATCCTCTTTGCCATGGTCGATGCTGACTACAAGTTCATGTACATCGATGCTTCAGGCAACGGGTCAGCTTCAGATGCCCAGGTATACAATGCAAGTTACCTCAAGGAGGGGCTGGAACGCAACCTCATCTTGGGCTTCCCAGATCCAGACCCCCTGCCCAATGTCACACAAGATGTGCCCTACTTCATCATGGGGGATGACGCCTTCTCCCTCAGAACCTACCTCATGAAGCCCTACACTTCCAGATACCTCACCCATGAAGAGAGGATCTTCAACTAAAGGCTGTCCAGGGCAAGACGGGTGGTGGAGAACGCCTTTGGTATCCTGGCCAACAGGTTCCAGGTACTTCTCACCACCATGCAGCATCGCCCACAGACCATGAGGAGGATCGTGGAAGCTTGCTGCATCCTGCACAATCTCATGCGCACCCACTACCCAGTCTTGCAGAACAGGCTTGTGGACCAGCAACAAGGCAATGGGGAAATGGAGCCTGGGGAATGGAGGCAAGGGCGAAATCTGATCGACACTCAGGATGTTCAAGGCCACAACAGAGCCTCACGGGAAGGGAAGAAGCAGCGCAACCTCCTGAAACACTGGTGCAACTCCCCAGCTGGAGCAATGGAGTGGCAGGACAGGATGATAGATGATTAATGTATGCTTCCTTCTGCCTGTCTCATCACATTGATGAGATTGGGCCATGTATGTTGGGTGGGCCTACAATGAACAGGGTATTTCATAAAGAGTTGTGTTTATGTTGAAATGTGTTGATGAATGATTACATTGTTATTGATAAGAAAGGGCCATAGGTGTGGCACCTGGGAGGATGGACCATATACTCCCACTATGCTTGAACTGGAGGCTTATCTATCCCACAGCTATTACCCATTCCACAGGTATCCCTGCCCATCCCACTGCTATCCTAACCTATCCCACAAGCATGCAAAGGCTTAAACCATTTCTAAAAGTTTCCACCAAGACTTTATTTCCATAAAGAACTGAACCAACTGTGTGAAGCAAAGACAAACTTTATTAATAACAAACTGTAAAAGCAAAATGACCCAAGTAAAGTGTCCCAAGCCAAGATAAAGTCAACAGGTAGCAACCCAGTCTCTGGCACTCATCTCAGTCAGTCTGAGGCATTCTCATCATCTCAGGGGTGAAGGGTCCAGGTGCTGTGGAGGTGGCTGCTGCTGGAGTGCTGGTCTGAGGCGGCATTGGGGTGCCTGGCCCGAAGAGGACAACAGGGGATGGTGTGTGGAGGAAGCTCTCAGAGAGCTGGCTCAGTCCCATGATGTTGAGAGCCCCTTCGTCCAGGACATGGGGTGTCAGGCCAAGACTGATGACAGATGTTCTGAGGCCGGGCTTGGCTGTGGGGTGGAGGGAGGAGGAATGTAGTGGGGCTGTCTGGTCTGCAGGTGAGTGAGGTGAGGCGTCTGTGTCATCGTTGGCATTGTTGGCATCTGTGGTGTCTGTGGCATCGGTGGCATCTGTGGTGTCTATGTCATCGGTGGCTTCGGTGGCGTCTGTGTCATCGGTGGCATCGGTGGCATCTGTGGCGTCTGTGTCATCGGTGGCATTGGTGGCACCTGTGGCAGGCGAGGAACCTGTGCCTGGACTGGGAAGGGCTGCCTGTGCTGCGGGAACTCCTGGTAGCCATAGCCTTGGTAGGTGAGGGCCTGTGGAAAGCCTTGGAAGGGCTGTGACATCACCTGGGTTGGAGGACCAGACCTGGACTGGGCGGGAGCAGGTTCAGCTGGGATTGGAGGGTTGTGCAGAAGATCGGTGATCCTGTCCTTTATCACCTGGTACTGTGATTCGGACATGTCCATGAGGGTCTGGTTGACGTAGGTAAGGAAGGGCTTGCGCTTTGAGGATGGTATGTTGGTGTGTACCAGCTGAGACAGGAGATCTACATTGCTTTTGATGGTGTCCCAGATCTCCAGCAGGACAGTGTGGCTCTGTCCGTCTGTTCTGCCTCTGTGCCTGTTTTCTGTGGAGGTGGAGCTGGGGGTGGGTGTGAATTGGTCTCTGGTGGAAGCGCTGTCTCCTTCCTCCAACTGCATCAGAGAGTCCTCCACATGCTCCACCATGGTGAGTGCAGCTGTCGGGGGGGGTCTCCGTCATGGGGTGCTCCACAGATACCTGCCTGGACACAAGAGCTGTCACTTGGCCAGAAGAGGACTGGGTCTCTGTGGCCTGTCTGAGGGAGAGGGTTGTCAGAGGGGCTGCTCCTCGGTGGTGGATCTCACCCTCCAAGAAGCTGCACTTGGCCATCACGTAGGTCTCCCGGTCTGTGAGCTTGACCGTGGCATGGCCAGACTTCTTGAGGTGCAGCTTCCCGTACCAGGTGTGCATTTGCTTCCACCAACTGAGGAGGACCTCCGAAGTGTAGCCTAGGCTCTCCGCCTTCTCTCTCCAAGCTGCCTGCTTCCTTTTGGTGTCTCGATTGAGCCTGTATCCCTTCCACCATAGGTACTCATTCTCCCTCAGCCAGTCGAGCACCTCATCCTCATGTTCCTCTTCGATGGAGTACTGCCTCCTCTCCCGTTCACATGTATGCCTCTTTCTCCCTCTGGCAGGGCCATCTGGGCCCTCATCAGAGGGGCTTCGAGGTTCTAGGGGCTGCTCTACCACACCACCAGCAGCAGCAGCAACAACAACAATGGCAGCAAAAGCAGGACCAGCAGCACCAGCAGCACCAGCAGCACCAGGATCAGCAGCAGTAGAGTAAGCACCAGCAGCACCAGCAGCACCAGTAGGACCAGGATCATCAGCAGCAGAGTAAGCACCAGCAGGACCAGCAGGACCAGCAGGACTAGGATCAGCAGCAGCAGAGTAAGCACCAGTTGAAGCACCAGCACCAGGAGCAGCACCAGCAGAGGAGGCACCAGAAGAGGAAGCCCCAGCACCAGGAGCAGCACCAGCAGAGGAAGCACCAGCAGAAGCAGAGTCAGGGCCAGGGGGTGGGATGGTGGCCCTGTCCTTCTAGCCAGGGCTGGCAGTAGAAGGCACAGGCTCCCTCTTCTTCCCCATGGTTGCTGGAGATGTGTCTGGCTGCAGGTCTTTCCTCTGAATGGTGACCTGCTTGCAAGCTGCCTCCTTATATATCCACGGGGCTGATGCAATGCAGCCTCCCCGCATATGCAGCGAATGCTTTGCATCCGCTACGCATCCGCTACGCATCCGCTACGCATCCGCTATGCATCCGCTATGCATCCGCTATGCATCCGCTTCATCCACTACGCATCCGCTATGTATCCACTACGCATCTGCCCCTTCCACTGCACGTCCACTTTGCTGTGCTCCCCCGAAATCCCTGCAGATGTGCCATCTGCTTCCATCCGCTAGGCTTCCATGGAGCATCCACTTTACATCCATCCTACGTCCTCCACCCATACATTCCTTTCCGTTGTTGTCCATTCTCTGTATGCAAATTTGGGGCACTTTTGAGAGCGGATAACAACGGATGGATCATTTTCTCATCCGCTGTGCCCTTTTTACATACTTTTTGCATCCGTCAGCCAATGTGACAGGGCCTTTACCTACTTACTTACTTACTTATTTCAACACAGTTCTATGAACTTGACCCTGCAGCCAAGGTTCCATCTCTGTAGGTAGTAGTTTGACTCTCAAGGACCTCTTCAACTAAGATGTGATTGTGCCTTTATATGTTCTGAAATTAATATGTTTGGAAAGAGTAGAAACCTTACTTTATAACTTAAGCCCATGTCACACTGAACCAACGGATGCAAAGAGGATGTAAAATGGACAGAAAACCTTGCCATCCGTTTGAAAATGCGATGTACTCACTGCCTCCGTTTTGCTTCCTCTCTATCCATCCAGCATCCATTTATTGACATTTCACCCACTCCAAAAGTTTTGGGATGCCTAAAACTTTTGCGCGGAAAATGTATCCAGTTCGTCTGTTCTGCATCCGCTACACATCCGCTACACATCCGCTACACATCCGTTACGCATCCGCTATATCCGCTTGGCGTCCGCTGCGCATCTGTGCAACTCGAATACGCCCGGAAGCAGGGAAGAAGTGGAACAGACACGGAACAGATGCAGAACGGATTCCTAGTGGATGCAGCACGGAAACAAAGCAGTTAAAGTGGAAAAAACGTTCGCAGAGGGGACCTATCTGGGATATTAAGGATGTCTAGAGGATGCCTAGAGGATGCCTAGAGGATGCAAAGGGACACCTATATTGCCTATAAAAAGGGGGAGCAACTCATCTGCATCTCACTTTCAGAACAGCAGCCCACCTGTGCAGACCTCTGCAGCCTTCATCTGCCTCTTTCTCTTCCACAGCATCCAGTCATGTCCACCGTGGATTGTACCACAGTCCTTTTGGCAGCCACCATCCTTCTGCAACAGTACGAAGCCATCTACAGGCTCTGTGAACTCTACTATGGGAAGAAAAAGAGGCGGCCAAGAAGATCTGGGTACGAAAATGGATCAGGAGAAGAGCAGAGTACGGACTGTGCAACAAGCTGATGGTGGAGCTCAGGAACAAAGACACTTGGGCGTTCCAGAACTTCATGAGGATGCCTCCAGCCATGTTTGACAAAGTTGTGCAGCGGCTGACACCCAGGTTGACCAAGGCAAACACCAATTTCTGGCCCAGCCTGGAACCTGGGCTCAAGGTGGCACTCACTCTGCGCCACCTGGCCTCAGAGACCACCTACAGGAGCATGCAGTATGGCTGGAGGGTGCCACACAACACCATCAGCATTGTGGTCAGAGAAGTGGTGCAGGCCATCATCGAAGAATACAAGGAGGAGCTCCTCCAGTGCCCTTCCACTGAAGAAGGATGGAAGAAAGTTGCAGAGCAGCGGTATCAGAGGTGGAACTTCCCACACACCGTTGGAGTCATAGATGGCAAGCACGTGGCCTGCAAAGCTCCAGCCAAGTCATGGTCCACTTATTTCATCTCCAAGGGCTTCTTCAGCATTGTCCTCTTCGCCATGGTCGATGCTGACTACAAATTCATGTACATCGATGCTTCAGGCAACGGCTCATCTTCAGATGCCCAGGTATACAACGCCAGTCACCTCAAGGAGGGGCTGGAAGGCCACCTCATTGTGGGCTTCCCAGATCCAGACCCCCTGCCCAATGACATGCAAGATGTGCCCTACTTCATCGTGGGGGATGACGTCTTCTCCCTCAGAACCTACCTCATGAAGCCATACACTTCCAGAATCCTGACCCGTGAAGAGAGGATCTTCAACTACAGGCTATCCAGGGCAAGGCGGGTGGTGGAGAACGCCTTTGGCAGCCAATAGGTTCCAGGTACTTCTCACCACCATGCAGCATCGCCCAGAGACCATGAGGAGGATCGTGGAAGCTTGCTGCATCCTGCACAATCTCATGCGCACCCGCTACCCAGTCTTCCAGAACAGGCTCGTGGACTGCCAACAAGGCAATGAGGACATGGAGCCTGGGTAATGGAGGCAAGGGCGAAATCTGATCGACACTCAGGATGTGCAAGGCCACAACAGAGCCTCATGGAAAGGGAAGAAGCAGCGCAACCTCCTGAAACACTGGTGCAACTCCCCAGCTGGAGCGGTGGAGTGGCAAGACAGGATGGTAGATGCTTAATGGATGCTTCCTTCAGCCTGTCTCATCACACAGATGAGATTGGGCCATGTATGTTGTGTTGGCTAACAATGAACAGGGCGTTTAATAAAGAGTTGTGTTTATGTTGACATGTGTGGATGATTGATTACATTATTATTGATAATAAAGGGCCGTAGGTGTAGCACCTGGGAGGGTGGACCATACATTCCCACTATGCTTGCACTGGAGGTTTATCTATCCCACAGCTATTAGCCATCCCAAAGGTATCCCCGCTCATTCCACAGGTATCCCTGCCCACCCCACTGCTATCTTAACCCATCCCACAAGCATGCAAAGGCTTAAGCCAATTCTAAAAGTTTCCACCAAGACTTTATTAAAAAAAACAAATGAAGCAAGTGTGTGAATCAAAGATAAACTTTATTGAACAACAAGCTGTAAAAAAAATAATGACCCAAGTCAAGTGTCCAAATAAAGTCCACAGGTAGCCAGCTACCCGGTCTCTGGCACTCTTCTTGGTCACTCGGAGATGTGCCCAGTCTCAGGGATGAAGGGTCCAGGTGCTGTGGTGGTGGGTGGTGCTGGAGTGCCTGGCCTCAAGAGAACAACAGGGGACGGTGTGTTGAGAAAGCTCTCGGACAGCTGGCTCAGCCCCGTGATGCTGAGAGATCCTTCCTCCATGCCATGGGGTGTCAGCCCCAGTACTGATGACAGATGTACTGAGGCCGGGCTTGGCTGTGGGGTGGAGGAAGGAGTAGTGTAGTGGGGCTGTCTGCTCTGCAGCTGGGTGAGGACTGGCATGGGTGGCATCATTGGCATAGGTGGCATCGCTGTCATTGGTGGCATCATTGTCGTGGGTGGTATTGGTGGCATCAGTGAAACAGGTGGCAACGGTGGCGTCCGATGACTCTGTGCCTGGACCTGGAAGGGCTGCTGCCTGTGCTGCTGGACCTCCTGGTAGCCGTAGCCCTGGTAGGTGAGGGGCTGTGGGAAGCCTTGGAATGGGAGGGACATCACCTGGGGTGGAGGAGCAGACCTGGACTGGGTGGGAGCAGATTCCTCTGGGTCTGGAGGGTTGTGAAGCAGCTTGGTGATCCGGTCCTTCACCAGCTGGTACTGTGGATCCGCCATTTCCTTGAGGGTCTGTTTGACATAGGTGAGGAAGGGCTTGGGGTTGGAGGATGAGGAGTCGGTGTGGACCAGCTGAGAGAGGAGATCTATGCTGGTGCGGATGGTGTCCCTGATCTCCAGCAGGAGAGTGTGGCTCTGCCCCTCCAGCTGTCCTGCTCTCTGCCTTTCTGCGGAGGCGGAGCTGGGGGGGGTGGATACAGCTAGGAGTGTGGTGGACTCGATGTCTCCTTTCTCCCACCGCACCAGGGAGTCCTCTATGCACTCCACCATGCTTACCACACCTGTCCGTGGGTTCTTCGTCGTGGGATGCTCCACAGAAACCTGCCTGGAGACAGGGACTGACTCTCGGCCGGAAGAGGACTGGCTCTCAGCAGGCTGCTGGAGAGAGAGGGTTGTGAGAGGAGCTCCTGGTGCTCCTCGGTGGCGGACCTCACCCTCCAGGAAGCTGCACCTGGCCATGACGTAGGTCTCTCTGTCTGTCAGCTTCACAGTGGCCTGGCCAGATTTCTTCAGGTGCAGCTTCCCGTACCAGGTGTGCATGTGCTTCCACCAGCCGAGGAGCACCTCCGAAGTGTAACCCATACTCTCCGCCCTCTCTCTCCAAGCAGCCTGCTTCCGCTTGGTGTCCCTGTACAGCCGGTGTCCCTTCCGCCACTGATAGTTGTTCTCTCGCAGCCACTCCAGCTCCTCATCCTCGTTCGCCTCCTCAATGGAGTATTGCCTCCTCTCCCGTTGTCGCATATGCCTCTTCCTCCCTTTGCCAGGACCTGATGGGCCCTCATCGGATGGGCTCCCAGGTAGTAGGGGCTGCTCCTCCACACCACCACCACCACCACCAGCAGCAGCACCAGCAGAATCATCATCATCATCATCATCATCATCATCCTCACCAGCAGGATCATAATCAACATCAGCAGCAGCAGCAGCAGCAGGAGGAGCAGGACCAGCAGGACCAGGATCAGCAGCAGTAGAGTAAGCACCAGCAGGGCCAGCAAGTCCAGGAGCACGAGCAGGACCAGGAGCACGAGCAGGATGAGCAGGACGAGCAAGTCCAGGAGCACGAGCAGGTCGAGCAGGATCAGCAGGACCAGGAGCAGCTTCAACAGAGTAAGCACCAGCAGAAGCACCAGCAGAAGCACCACCGCCAGGAGCAGCTTCAGTAGAATCAGAGTCAGGGGCAGGGGGCGGGAGGTTGGCCCTGTCCCTCTTGCCAGGGATGGCGGCAGGTTGCTGAGGCTTTCGCTTCCTCCCCATGGTTGTGGGGTTGCTGGCTGGCAGGGAGGCTGGCAGGCACCAAGGCTGGCAGGAAGCCTGGCAGGAAGCCTGGCAGGAAGGCAGAAAGGCAAGCAGGCACCAAGGCTTGCTGGAAGGCAGGCTGGCAGGGCAGGCGAGGAACTCGAAGTGTCCAGCAGCAGGTCTTTCATCGGAATGCTGGCCACGTGTGAGCTGCTTCCCTTTATATCCGGGGGGCTTATGTAATACTTCCCCCCCGCATGCGCAATTAACGGTCCGCATCCATTCCCCTTCCGCTGTGCATCCGCCAAGCTTCCACTGTGCATCCGCTTTATCCGTTGTGCATCCGCTCTGCATCTGCGGTATCCATTCCGTGTCCACTTTGCTGAGCCCCCCCGGAAGCCCTGCGGTTGCGCAATCCACTCTCATCTGCTTCCATCCGTTGGGCTTCCGTTCCGCATCCGCTTTGCATCCGCCCTGCGTCCTCCCCGCATCCATGTTATCCGCTCTGGTTATGCAAATTTTTGCCCCTTTTAAGAGCAGATAACAATGGATGGAACATTTTGCTCTTCCGCTGTGTCCTTTTTGCACTCATTGGCCAGTGTGACATGGGCTTTAGTGAAGCAACAGAGATGAGTAAAAAAGTTGTATGTGTTTAACTGAGGGGTCCCAACATGAATCCACAATCTGACTTTCCTTACTTGAAAACTTATTGAAAGTCATCACTAGATGGCAGCAAAACCCAGAGATTTCTTTGTAGAAACAGTTATAACCAGAATTGGAAACAGAATTTCAGTGAACTGAAGTACATTATTACTGAACTGGTTGTTATACTAGTGGAATCCCAACTCTGCCTAAAAGCTTCACAAAATGTGTTCTTCTGCAAAAAGAAAAAAAAAATGACCACAGTGTTCCAATATTTGAGGGGCTGCCACAGAGAGGAAGGGGTCAAGCTATTTTCCAAAGCATCTGAAGACCAGACAAGGAACAATGGATGGAAACTGATCAAAAAGAGAAGCAACCTAGAACTAAGGAGAGATTTTTTGACAGTGAGAACAATCAACCAATGGAACTGTAGTTACCTTTGGAAGTTGTGGGAGCTTCATCGCTGGAGGCTTTCAAGAAGAAATTGAACTTCCTTTTGTCAGAAATAGTGTAGGGTCTGCTTGGGGAGGGGGTTGGATTAAATGTCCTACAATAGGGGCATCAAACTCAAGGCCCAAGGATCCGGTCCATGGGGACATACTGGTCCACCCGGTGAGAAGAGGAAAGATCAGGCCAGTATGGTTTCGGCCTGGTCTGCCCAATGCAAAGAGGAAACATGCCAGCAGTTTGTGGAGTGGTATCAAGCTCGCCATGCCTACCCAGTTTGTCAACCCACACCCCACAATGTCAACCACAGCCCTGAGTTTGACTCGCCCTCCTGATCTACTAGTTCCCTTCCAACTCTTAATCTGTAAAATATGTAAAACAAAAAAGAGAATGAAACTCACCTGCTACCACACCATAGCATTCAGTTCTTTATTGTCCAGCAAAAATGCACAATTTACAGCATTACCCCAAATTAGACTTCCCTTGCCCAAGGGCAATCAGAACACCGTCAGATTTTTCCATCGACGTTTGATGTCTCGAGAGAATTGGTCCAGCCACCATTCTGCAAACATGACTTCCTGGAGCCAGAGTTGAAATTTCTCCCATTCGTAAGGGCTCTGGAAGTCTTGTGGGGTCAATTCTAGGAGGGCAGACTCCAACTTACGGAGCGTTGCTCCTGAAAGACGCAGATTCCGATAACGGAAATTCTCCTTCCAGCTTCTTACTTGCCCCTGGAATGCAACAGCGAGCAGGAGCCTTGATCAAAAAGAGTCACAAGCCAGGGGGAAAAATTGTGCTGCCATTGCACCAAAACCCCAACTCTATTGTCTTGACCCCATACAGATACAGAATGCTTGAATGAGAATGAAATGGAATAGAGTAGAGTAGAGTAGAGTAGAGTAGAGTAGAGTAGAGTAGAGTAG
>BLBF01000101.1:1099359-1111990 GCA_015471245.1 Laticauda colubrina
AGAATAGAATAGAATAGAATAGAATAGAATAGAATAGAATAGGAATGGATACTATCAGTATACTATCATTACCCAAGTTAAATAATGAAATATCTGCAAGAAAACCACTAAGCTCAGAGAACATCAAGTTGTCTTGGTGACAAACCATATTCAATGAGTAATCTTTAATGGTACTATATCTACATTCAGGGAAATAAAGAGTGGGGTACCAAGGTTCTACCTGAAGCCTAATGCTGTTCAATATCATCATAAGTGACTTTAATGAGGGAATAGAAAATCATCAAATTTGCAGATGATACTAAGCTGGCAGGAATAGCCAACATCCCAGAAAACAAGCTCAGGAAAAGATCTTGACAGATTCGAACAATGGGTCTATCCAACAACATGAAATTTAATGTGGAGAAAAGCAAGGTTTTACACCCAAGCAGAAAAAAACCAAAGGTACAACTACAGATTAGGTGAAACTTGGCTCAAAAATTAACTGTGAGAAGGCTCTTGGAGTTCTAAGGAACAATCACTTAAACATGAGCCAACAGTGTGTGGCAGCAGTCAAAAAAGCTAATATGGTCCTTGGTTGTATAGACAGAGGCATAGAATCAAAATCACCAAAAATATTAGTACCACTTTATAAACCCTTAGTAAGTAAGTATGGTCTTAGTAAGACCATATCTGGAACATTGCATCCAGTTTTGGTTACCACATTAGAAAAAAGTTGTTGAGACTTTGGTAAAAAAAAATGCAAAGAAGAGCAACTAAGATGATTAAAAATGTGTAAACAAAAACACATATGAAGAAAGTTTGCAGGATTTGGGTACGGCTAGTCTAGGGAAAATAAAGATATGGGGTGACATGACAGCAGTATTTCTAGCATTTGAAAGGCTGCCATAAAGAAGAGGTCAATTTATTTTCCAAGAAGGCAAGACAAGAAACAATGGATGGAAACTAATCAAGAAGAGAATAAAGTAGAAATAAGGAGAAATTTCCTAACATTGAGTATAATTAACCAGTGGAATGCCTCAGAAGTTGTGGGTGCTTCATCACTGGAAGTTTTTAAGAGACTAGACAGCCACTTGTCTTGAAATGGTGTAGGGTTTCCTGATTTAACACTTAGAAATTTTAGAAATAATGTCAGAGGGAATAGCTTGTTGAGATTTGCCCATCAAAAGTGACTGAGAACTGGAGAGCTAGATTCATAGGACCAGTTAAAACAGAATCACTTAAGAAAAGTCCTGTGCATGAACTGGAAGACTAAGTAAGAGATGAATGGAAACTAATCAGGAGGAAAAGCAATACAGAACTAAGGACAAATGTCCTAACAATGAGAACAATTAATCAGTGGAATGGCTTGTCTTCAAAAGTTGTGGGTCTCCATCACTGGAGGTTTTTAAGAGGAGATTGGACAACAATTTGTCTGAAATGGCATAGGGTGTCCTGCCTAAGCAGGAGATTGAAGAGCTCCAGGGTCCCTTCCAATTCAGTTATTCTATTCTGTTCTGTTCTGACATTCATATGTTGTCAAATAACAATGTTCAGCTCCATCCAAGCGATTTGATCCTTCCCTGGTGGGAGAAAGATCCAGCCATAACTTGAAATAACCATGGAAAACCAGGGAGGGAAATTCAAGGGCGAAGGAATAAGAAGGAAGAGAACAAGGAGGTAAATCATTCTTTTTACAGAACCCAAAATAGCCAGGAATAAATAAAATAAAAGGAAATAAGGAAAGGTTTTCTTCTTAAAGCTACAGCACCACCAAAGTGAGTTTGTGAGAGCCAATTTAATCTCTATTGGTTCGGACACCAGGCTAGAAAGCAGGAGACCATGAGTTCAAGTCCTGATTTATGAAAGCCAGCTGGGTGACTTTGGGACAGTCCCTCTCCCTCAGCCAAACCCACCTCACAGGGTTGTTATTATGGAGAAAACAAGAGGCAGAATGTGTGTTGGCTGTGTTCTCCCCCTTTAGTTACTTGTAAATAATAATAATAAATACAAAGGAATAATTATCAGAATTCACAAAGATGAAGAAACATGTAACTTCTCTCTCCCCCTAAATCTTGGGGTAGTGAGTTCGCCAGATCAACCTCTTCTGAAAAAAAATAATAATAAATGAACATTTCTCCTAGAATTGGGAATTGATCTTGTTCACCCTTCCCACCAATGGTGATTTGGCACGGTTTGGGAGAACCAGTAGTAAAAATCACTGTTCGCCCTAACTGATAATTAGCTGAGAGGATAAAAGACCAAAAAGCACATAGAAGAGGGGGGAGGGTTGTTCCTAGTTTTTAGTTTCTTCATTCTCTCAGCTGATTGGCTTCTTAGGGGCGCACACATTAGAGGTGCATGTATGTGCACACATACACACAATCACCCACCGAACTGGTAGTGACTAAAGTAGAATCCCACTATTGGTTCCCACCACTTACAACACAACAGATCCTTGGCCAACAGCAGTCCAACACTTCAGGGTGTTTCTCTTGCCTTCTGGGGGCACAGGAGGCAGCCTGGCTTAGCCCCACTTGGGAAGGAACGCTCCCCATCAGCCCCTGTGGCCACCTGGGCCAAGGCTTGTGGGCTTTTCCTGGAGTAATAGGTGAAATTTCAGCTTGTCCTGCCTTTGAGATGGCCTTCAACCCCCCCTCAGTCTGACCTCATAATGAAAAAAAAAACAGGGAAATAAGATGAAAGGGAAACACACCCACCCATCTTCCTTCCCTCCTTCCCACCCTTGCTGATGTCATCATTTGCTTGGAGGCCACCCGTCCCCTAAAAATGAAGTGGAGTAGGAGGGAGAAGTCAAGTTACAAATTGAATTTCATGTCATTTGAATTTCAACTGGATCACAAAGAAGGGCATTCAGTGACATCGCGTGATCAGGGCTTCTGGATCCTTTCACTTCTAACATCTCACAAATTGTGGTTTAGCAACAAGATGTGGAAAAGGGCACTTCTTTCACATTTGTGGACTTTGTGGGATGGTGGAGCCTCAGGCAGCCGCAGCAGTCTACCTCAAAAGTTTGTAAACTTTGATACATAGTAGTAGATCCCAGCAACTGAGTGATTGAAAAGCCTGGGTCTCCTCATAAAAGAAAGAAGAAAAAACACAAACTTTTGCCCATAAAAGACATTTATGTATTTAAAGACATACATCTATTAGATTTATTATTTACTGTCAGTGTTTCTCCACCTTGGTAAATTCTAGAGGTGTCTGGACTTCAGCTCACAGAATTCCCCTGACAGCACAGCCATTGCTGAGAATGCTGGGAATTGAAGTCTACTCAAGAGGGATGCAGTGGCTCAGTGGCTAAAGGCTAGGTCCCACTGGCCGGCGGATGCAAAACGTATGCAAAAAGGACACAATGGACGAGCAAAATTTCGGTGGTGGCTCCATCTGTTGTTATCCGCTCCAAAAAGTGCCCCGAATTTGCATAAACACAACGGAAAAGAATGGAAAGGAACGGACGGGGGTAGTACGTAGCGGGGATGTTAAACGGATGTTCGTAGGAAGCCTAGCGGATGACAGCGGATGGAAGCGGATGACACATCTGAAGGGCTTCCGGGGGAGAATTGCAAAGCAGACGCATAGCGGAAGGAGCAGATGCATAGTGGATGACGCAGATGCATCCCGGATGCCTATAGGATGCCTATAGGATGCCTATAGGATGCATAGCGGATGCATAGCAGATGCATAGCGGATGCATGGCAGATGCATAGCGGATGCATAGCGGATGCATAGCGGATGCAAAGCATTCACTGTGCATGCAGGGAGTATGAATTGTGTCAGCTCCACAGATATAAAAGGATGCAGCTCACAAGCAGTCAGCATTCAGAGGAAAGACGTGCTGCCACAGACATCTTCGAATAACACCATGGTTCGTGAGTCAGGGAATAAGAGAAAGCCTGTGCCTACTTCTGCCAGCCCTGGCAAGAAGGACAGAACCACCATCCCAACCCCTGGCACTGACTCTGAAGCTGCTGGTGCTGCTGGTGCTGCTGGTGCTGCTGGTGCTGCTGGTGTTGCTGGTGCTGCTGCTGGTGCTTCTCCTGCTGCTGGTGGTGGTGTTGCTGCTGCTGGTGCTTCTCCTGCTGCTGCTGCTGCTGTGGTGGACCAGCCCCAAGGCCCTCAAAGCCCTGCTGTTCAAGCCCCTGAAGGCCCTGCTGCTGAAGCCCCTGCCAGAAGGAGGAAAAGGCAAGGAAAGGAGAAGGGAGAGAGGAAACAGTACACCCTTGAGGAGGAGGTGCTGGAATGGCTGAGGGAGAACGAGTACTTGTGGAGAAAGGGCCACAGACTCTATCGTGACACCAAGAAAAAACAGGCAGCTTGGAGAGACAAAGCAGAGAGCCTGGGGTACACTACAGATGTACTCCTGGGATGGTGGAAGCACATGCACACCTGGTATGGCAAGCTACACCTGAAAAAATCTGACCAGGCCGCTGTCAAGCTCACTGACTGGAAGATGTACATCATGGTCAAGTGCAGCTTCCTGGAGGGTGAGATTCACCACCAAGGAGCAGCCCCTCTGACAACCCTCTCCCTCAGACAGCCCACAGACAGACAGCCCTCTTCCAGCCAGGAGACAGCTACCGTCAGGCAGGTGTCTTCGGAGGGCTCCATGGCAGAGACCCCCCCAACAGCTGCACTCCCCATGCTGGAGGATGTGGAGGATCCCCTGTCACAAATGGAGCAAGAAGCGGCAGGCACCAGAGACCAACCCACACCCACACCCACATCCAGCTCCACAGGATGCAGGCAGAGAGGCAGACTGGAGGGCCAGAGCCACACTGTCCTGTTGGAGATAAGGGATACAATCAAGACCAGCACAGATCTTCTCTCTCAGCTGGTCCACAGCGACATACCATCCTCGAACCGGAAGCCCTTCATCACCTACATGAGCCAGACCCTCATGGATCTGCCCGACGCCCAGTACCAGGTGATGAAGAAGATAACAGCACTTCTGCACAACCCTCAAGGCCCAGCTAAACCTGCTCCTTCCCAGTCCAGGTCTGTTCCTCCACCCCAGATGATGTCACTGCATTTCCACGGCTTTCAACAGCCTCTCACCTACCAAGGCTACGAGTACCAGGACTTCCCACAACAGAGGCAGCCCTTCCCAGTCCAGGCCCAAGTTCATTGCACGCCACAGATGCCTCACCTCGCCCAGCTGCAGACCAGACAGCCCCACTACACTCCTTCTTCCTCCACCCCACAGCCAAGCCCATCAACAGACAATCTGTCATCAGTCTTGGGCCTGACATCCCAGGTCCGTGATGAAGGGCCTCTCAACCTCACAAGACTGAGTCAGTTCTCTGAGAGCTTCCTGAACACACCATCCCCTGTTGTACTCTCGGGGCCAAACACCCCAATGGTGCCTCAGACCAGCACTCCAGCCACAGCCACCTCCACAGTCCCTGCCCGCTTAACAGCTGAGACCATGGACATGCCTCAGAGTGACTGAGAATAGTGCCATAGAGACGGAGTTGTTACTTGTTCAATTTATCTTTACTAAAGACACTTTACTTGGTTCATTTTGTTTTTTTTATAAAGTCATACAGTTTACTTAAGACAGTTATTAATAAAGGTTATCTTTGCTTCACACACTGGGTTCATTTTTTTTGCTTCATAAAGTGTTGGTGAAAACGTTGAAAAAATGGTTAAGCCTTTGCATGCTTGTGGGATGGTTAGGATAGTTGTGGGATGGGTCAGGATAGTTGTGGGATGGGTCAGGATAGTTGTGGGATGGGTCAGGATAGTTGTGGGATAGGTCAGGATAATTGTGGGATAGGTAAGGATAGTTGTGGGATAGATAAACCTCCAGTGCAAGCATAGTGGGACTGTATGGTCCACCCTCCCAGCTGCCACACATATGCACCTTTTTTATCAATAACAATTTATTCATTGATCAACACATTTCAAAATAAACAAAGCTCTTTATTAATGCCCTATTCATTGTAGGGCCACTCAACATACATGGCACAATCTCATCAGTGTTATGAAACAGGCTCAAGGAAGCATCCATTAACCATCTATCATCCTGTCTTGCCACTCCACTGCTCCAGCTGGAGAGTTGCACCAGTGTCTCAGTAGTTTGTGCTGCTTCTTCCCTTCACGTGAAGCTCTGTTGGGGCCTTGTACATTCACAATGTCTATCAGGTTTCGTCCTTGCCTCCATTCCCCAGGCTCCATGTCCCCATTCACTTGTTGACGGTCCACAAGCCTGTTCTGCAACACTGGGTAGCGGGTGCACATGAGAATGTGCAGGATGCAGCAAGCTTCCACAATTCTCCTCACGGTCTCTGGGTGAAGCTGCATGGTGGTGAGAAGTACCTGGAACCTGTTGGCCAGGATGCCAAAGGCGTTCTCCACCACCCGTTTTGCTCTGGACAGCCTGTAGTTGGAAATCTTCTCTTCACGGATAAGCATCTTGAAGTGTAGGGCTTCATAAGGTAGGTTCTGAGGGAGAAGGCGTCATCACCCACAGTGAAGTAGGGCACATCTTTTGTGTCATTGGGTAGGGGGTCTGGATCTGGAAAACCCATGATGAGGTTGCGTTCCAGCCCATCCTTGAGGTGACTGGCGTTGTATACCTGGCTATCTGAAGCTGACCCGTTGCCTGAAGCATCGATGTACATGAACTTGTAGTCAGCATCAACCATGGCAAAGAGGATGATACTGAAGAAGCACTTGTAGTTGTAATAAGAGGATCCTGAGTTCCCTGGTGTAGGGAAAGTTCCACCTCTGATACCAATGTTCTACATCTTTCCTCCAGCCTTCTTCAGTGATGGGACAATGGACGAGCTCCTCTACGTATTCTTCGATGATGGCCTGCACCACTTCTCTGACCACTTTGCTGATGGTGTTGTGTGGCACCCTCCACGCATACTGCATGTTTCTGTATGTGGTTCCAGAGGCCAGGTGCCACAGAGTCAGTGCCACCTTCAGTCCAAGGTCCAGGTTGGCACAGAAGTTGGTGCTTGGCTTGGTCAACCTGGGTCTCAAACGCTCTACAATTTCGTCAAACATGGCTAGTTGCATCCTCATGAAGTGCTGGAATTCACAAGTGTCTTCATTCCTCAGCTCCACCATCAGCTTGTCATACAGTCCAAACTCCATTCTTCTCCCGATCCATCCTCGGACCCACACAGCTCTTGAACGTCTCCTTCTTCTCCTTCTGTATAAAAGGTGAAACAGTCTGAATAGGGCTTGGTTCTGGTGTTGAATGATCGCAGCTACCATAAGGACTCTGTGATGATCCATGGTGGAGAACAATGGATGATGTGGAAGAGCAAGACCAAGGGTGAAGAGGTCTGTACACCACGGCTGCTGGACTCATACTGAGATCCAGGTGATTTCCTCCCCCTTTTTATAGGAAATATCGGTTTTCCACTAGGTGTCCTTCCACATACTTTAGACATCCTAAATATCCGAGATACATCCCATATACAAACGTTTTGTCCGTTTTAATGCTTTATATATGAGATGCATCCGCTTACATCCTATTTCCATGCTATTAACGCTGTGTGGACTTTTCATGTACCTTTCATTTCCTCCCTCTTTCCATTTTCAGCTGCAGTGGATGTGAGTTGAGGGGATGTCCAGAGGATGCCAAGAGGATGCAGTGGACGTTTAACGGATGATTACGGACATAGAATGTTTGTTGACTGTATATGTCACGGATGTACATCGTACGCGGCGGAAAGTTCATCCGCTCAAAAAGTTTTGTGCAGCTGAAAACTTCTTGCGCAGATGAAATCTCAGTGGAAGGATGCTCAACCGATTGAGCGTATGAAACACGTATGCAATGAGTACACAACGGATGCATCGTGTTTTCCAATGGATGGCAAGCTTTTTTGTCCGTTTTACATCCTCTTTGTATCCGTTGGTGCGGTGGGACAAGGTCTTAAGATGCTGAGCTTATCAATCAGAAAGGTTGGCGCTTTGAATCCCTAGTGCCATGTAATGGGGTAAGATCCCATTACTTGTCCCAGCTTCTGCCAACTTAGCAGTTCAAAATCATGTAAAAATGCACGTAGAAAAATAGGGGGCACTTTGGTGGAAGGTAACGGCATTCTGTGTGCCTTCGGCTTTTAGACATGCCGGTCACTTGACCACGGAGACATCTTCAGGCAGCGCTGGCTCTTTGGATATGGGTACCGGCCCCTAGAGCCAGAAACGACTAACACATATGTGCAAGGGGAATCTTTACATTTACCTTTACAAGAGGGGATACAATGATTTAAAATTGTAGTTGTTTATGTTTTGATCCAATTGGATGACCATGGGATGTAAACCACAAGTTGAAACTCACTCACGGATCAGGTAAAGTCTATTTAAAGTTCAGCCCATTGTCTTTTTTTCCAAAAAAGTCTATCCACAACAGCCCTTGTTTTAATTCTTATTCCACTTTTTAACCAAAAGTTCAAAACTAAGCATTTTTCCTCATTTTGTTACACAACAGCCCTGTGAGGTAGGCAGGAGTAAAGGATGCTTGGGCTGAAATCATCTCCCAAACTTCTGTAACTGAGGGGGAATTTCAACTAGAATCATCCCAATCCAACATCTTAAACACCTTTGTTGTATGTCATCTCTAAGAATTAAAGATTGTCATTTCGGAAGATGGGCAGTGGGTGGCAGTCATGAATTTAAGAATGTGTAGAAATGCCAAAACAATAGCAGCAAGGTTATAAAACCTTCAGAGTGGCTATTTTATATTCAATGAGGGAGCAATGTCTTGGGAATTAGGAGATGTGTGAATTTCATCTCCCAGAATTCCCCAGCCAGCCATGTATGTTGAGACTCATAGAGTGCAGAGAAGAGCAATGAAGGTGATTAAGGGGCTAGAGACTAAAAACTTCTGAAGAATGATTACAGGAAATAGGTATGTCTAGCTTAATTAAAAGAACTAGGGATAACATAATTGCAGTCTTCCAATATTTGAGAGGCTGTCCCAAAGAAGAAAGTGTCAACTTATTTTCCAAAGCACCAGAGGCACAGGTGATATTCAGCAGGTTCTGACCAGTTCTGGAGAACCCATAGCAGAAATTTTGAGTAGTTTGGAGAACAGGCAAATACCACTTCTGATTGCCCCACTCCCATCTCTTCTCTGCCTCCCAAGTCCCAGCTGATCTGCTAGGTCTTATTTTGTTGCCCTGCACAGGGGAACGGAGATGGATGGTAGGCTAGTGGAGTGGAAATGGGATTTTGCAGTAATCTTTTCCCAGGAGTGGGGAGGGAATGGAGATTTTACAATATGCTTCCACTGCCACGACCACCAAGCCATACACACCATGCGCACAGAACTGGTGGTAAAATTTTTTGAATCCCACCACTGACCAGAGGGCAGGATTAGAAATAATGGATGGAAATTAATCCAAAGAGAGAAGCAACCTGAAATTGAGAAGAAACTTCCTAACAGTGAGGAAAATTACCCAGGGGAACAGTTTGCCTTTCGTTGTTATGGGTGCTTCTCCACTGGAGGTTTTTAAGATGAAACTGGACAGTCCTTGGTCTGAAATGACATAGAATCTCCTGCTTGAGCAGGAGGCTGGATTAGAAGACCTCCAAGGTTCTGTTCTGTTCTATTCTATTCCATTCCTTTCCACTTCCAATTCTAATAATTCTAATTCCATCCCTCTGAATGTAAGTTTACAGATATGATTGACTCAAACCTAGAAAGGACTAGGACTGACATGATAGGGGTCTTCCAATATTTGAGATGCTGTCACAAAGAGGAAAGGGTCAAATTATTTTCCAAAGCATCAGAAAGCAAGACAAGAAACAATGGATGGAAACTAATCAAGGAGAGAAGCAACCTAAGGAGAAACTTACTAACAGTGAAAATAATTAACCAGTGGAATGTCTTGCCTTTAGAAGTTGTATCCACAACTTCTGAAGGCAAGATGTCCCACTGGTTATTCTCTACTCCAATTATTCTCTATAATTGAAGGTTTTAAGAAGAGACTGGACAGCTGCTCGTCTGATGGTAATAGAGTTTTCTGTATGAAGAGGGGACGTTATGCTGTATTTCCAACTTTGGTCCAACTCTCTTATGCTGTACATCTGAAAGATGCTACAGTTGGGAAACACTAAATCCGAAGAATGGGACATCATACCCAAAACAGAGAAGATAGAACACCAAGCTTTACAAAGACACAGACGATTATTTCCCAAGGGTTTTTAAGCAATCGTTTTATTTTAATAAACATACAAAATTAGTGCAAAGGGTAATTTCATAGATGGTACTGCTGGGAAGTTAGTCAAGTGCGATTCAGTGTCCTACACTCCTTGGTCATATTTGCACTACAACACCTGTTTTTCAACGGTATTACACATATGGTCCTGAAAAAGATCTCCCATCAAGCTTGGATGTGATTCACACTTCCAAGGAAATAGAACTATGTATCTTATGGAGAAGAAAAACCTCGTAGAGCAGGGCTGTCAAACTCCCAGCCCGCAGGCCAGATGTGTCACGAGCTGGCCACGTTCATGCCCACGTCCATGCCTGGTATAGTGAAAGGGAAAAAAGTCCCAATACGTCATGTGACGCCAACATGATGTGTCTTTGACAGCCCTCTCACAGAGTTATGGGTCAGATGGAGGTCAGTTTCCCTCAATTATTTTGGGAATGAGCTGGGCTCAAAATACGTTCTTCACCAAGTACAAAAGAGTCCTGAAGAGCTGGGGAAACTCAAAGACAAAAATAAATATTTGGTGGCTCAAGGCTAAGTACTCTGAGTTCAAAGCCACTTCAGTTTTACCCAGTTTGCACATTCCAAACAGAATTTACACACACTTCTTGGATCTTAAATTGGGACCAAGCTTTGTTTTTCAGGTTAGGGGGATATTACCTGGGAAATAGGTAAGGCCACTTCATGCATGAGAAAGAAATGAGGTGTGGACATCATGGTAAAGGATTTCAGTCTCTCTCATTATCTCTCTACAATATATATGATTTTTGGGCATCTCCTCAAAATTACAGAATATTATCCTCCATTTCCCAGATGCTTCTGAAGACCACCTAAATAACCATCTATATAAATATATTTTGCAACTAAGAGTTTACCCCCAAAGGCACCAAGGATCCAAGAGAAGGATTCTAGCATCATCTAGCAAGGTAGTCATAGAGATTCAAAATAGCTTTCTGGCAGAATCCAATCATAGGTTTGCCTTTGAAATACACAAAGGTAAGGAGTGATCACAGGCAGGATGAAGGAAAATCAGGAGGAGGAATAAAATTGGGAGCGGGGATTGTAGTTGGAACTAACAACACAAGGAACCAGTGTTGAACATGAGGATGTGGTGTAAATCAAACCAAGATCAAAACATTAGCCGAAGGAAAAAAATAGAACGGTTAGACTTGGATTAACCCAAAACAGGCGATCTGCAACCTTTAAGTAGAAAGTTGATTCGAGGGAATGGGGAGGGAAGGAGGGAGTGCAGGCTGGATAGCAGAGATCCCCGGAGATCCATCTGTAGTTAGATCCACAAGGATTTCAGTTTTGGCTCCCCGGGGGCACAGGAAGTGGTGGGTGCCTTCTGCGTCTCCCCACAGCTGAGCGATAAGGTGGCTGGATATAAGAGCTACTTTTTCACTCTGATTCGGGTGTTCAGTCCACAGAGTCGCAAATTCGTTCCACCGTGGCGTTGAAGGCCCGGGGTTGGTCAGCATAGACGTGGTGGGAGGCTCCAGGGATGGCCTAGAGGAGCAGGACAAAAGAGGAAGAAGGCATCATGCTGAGCTGGAGATATATGTATTTATCATATGGCCCATTCCCATCGCATTTCGATAGAAACACCAGAGGTGAAAATGTTCCAAAGGGGTTTTTTTATCAGGAGGCAACTGGCCTTTTCTTGTTTTGTTTTGGTTTTAAAATTTCATTGAAAAAAAAAAATTAAAAAGTCTTGAATGTGGTAGACTGACTTTGAAATATATTTCAGCCTTAACATTTTACACTAAGAAAAAATCGATTAAGAAATATAGGCATTCATATACGTATATATTTATACGAACACATACGAACTCAATACAGAAGCCTGATGATGGCAGATGAGATTCTGCTGAAACGTTGCTACAACTTTAAAAGCACAACTACAATGACGTGGGATAATACCCGAAGGAAGCTAAACAGCATGTATGTATGTATGTATGTATGTGTGTATGTATGTATGTGTGTGTGTGTATATATATATATATATATGTATGTGTGTGTGTGTGTGTGTGTGTGTGTGTATATATATATATATATATATGTGTGTGTGTGTGTGTGTGTGTGTGTGTGTGTGTGTATCCCCTTGATGCCTCCAACTCAAACACGCCCCCACCAGGCACCCAGATGAAACCTAGCTTCCTAATGGATGGCAGCCGTCCTTTCACACGAAGCCAAGCTGCACTGAAAGCCTCCAACACAGGAACAGAGTGTTGCCAGCCAATCAAAGCCACAAAACAGACAGAAGAAACCAGAAACACCAATCAATCAAACTCCAAGTCCAGTGAACACAGACCCAGGCTCCTAGCCAATCAGAATAGACCAGCCTCGAATTTGAAACCAGAAGCTGTGAGACCCACATCCATACAGAAGCCTGATGATGGCCGATGAGATTCTGCTGAAACGTTGCTACAACTTTAACAGCACTACAATGA
>BLBF01000101.1:1136990-1148493 GCA_015471245.1 Laticauda colubrina
GAACTACAATGACGTGGGATAATACCCGAAGGAAGCTGAACAGCACATATATATATATATATATATATATATATATGTATGTTTACATTTAGTCTTTATACCATTTTAGATCTTAATCTTGTGCTGTATTTCAATTACATTTTAAATTGTAATTTTCATTTTGTAGACTTCCTTTCATGTCCCTTTCATGTCACATAGAAATTGTTCCATATTTTATAATATTCTGTTTCATCTCGTTCTTTCAATTCTAGTGTCAAACTATATAATTCAATGCATTAAAAAATTTTATTATAGCTTCATCATTTGGAATTTCTTTTGATTTCCAAGTTTGGGCAAGCAATATTCTTGCCGCTGTAATTATATTAATAATTAAGTAGATATCTGCTTTACTAAAATTCTCTGTTATTATTCCTAATAGAAACATCTCTGCTATAAAGTTAATTTTTAGACCCAACATTTCTCCCAGCCATATCCAAATGTTGTGCCAGAACTCCTGTATTTTTTTTCCCAGTTTCATTACATATGATAGAAGGTACCTCTTTCATTCAAACATTTCCAACATATGGACAAATGAGAAAGATACATTTTTGCTAATCTGGCTGGTGGAAGATGCCACCTATAAAACATCTTTAGCAAATTTTCCTTGAAATCCAGTTTGACACCCATTCTAGATAGAGCTCTTATTTTGCTTACAAATCTTGCAAGACTGCTGGACATCTACAGGATATCCTTGTCTTACAACTATTGAAACTTACAAAGCAGCAAAAGATGAAGCTTGTGGCCTTTTTTCACTTATGACCATTGCAGCATCCCCACGGTTACATGATCCAAATTCAGACATTTTGCAACGGAGTCATATTTACAACAGTCGCAATGTCCTAGAGAATCTGCTTTTGTGACATTCTGACAAGCAAATTCAATGGGGAAGCCAGGTTTACTTAACTACCGGGTTAACAGCTTAACAACCACAGAGGGTCACTAAACAAGTGTGGCAAGAAAGGTCGTAACATGGGGCAAAAATCATTTAACCAAGATTTTGTCTGTGTATGACATGGAACAGACATGGTAACAAGTCAGCCAATGGGGACTGTTTGGTGACCCAGACAGTTCAGGGCCTGGGAGTATCTTAGCTTGACTGATTTGTATATATGAGCTTCTTTGTCCTTGCACTATAGCTTCTATATTATATTGATTTTGTGCACATTCTTTGCTTCTGAATTCTGAGTTATGCTGCATGGGCATTGTATACATGCATCCTGTTTTGTACTGTTGTTATATAAAGAAGTTTCTTTTATAAATGAATCCTGCTGAATTCTTCAATATGTGCTGGTTGGATTGCTGCAAACTCTTAACAGTGTTCACTTAGCAATATAAGTGGGAATTGGGCTCGATTGTGGTCACAAGTTGAGGACTACCTGCATTTTTGCAAGAGTGGGAAGAGGAACTTTACCAGAAAAGATTGATACCCACAATCTTGAGCTCGATAGGATGAAATTAAGAAAAAATATACTTTTGATAGTCTCAGAAACTATTTTAATGGATTGCTTTTTTAGACTAGCAGTCTTTCCGCAATGATGGACTCCCAGTTGTTTGATTAATTCATCCATGCTGGCCAAGTCACCCAGACATCCACCAAGATCCATGAGATGACATCACCTATCACAGCCCGTAAGATTTTCAGTCTTCAGAGGAGGTAGAATACTATCAAACATGGAATTTATTTTACCAATGGTTGGGAAAAAAGGGTGGAGGTTAAGAATGTAATTTGTTGTTAAGCAAATTAAATACCCAGACAACACAATGTTTATTATGCACCAAGAAATGTATTTAATAGAAAATCAATAATTAATAAAATATATTAAAAAGATTTAAGTCTCTCTGACTTTACTTATCCTTAAAAGTTAAGGTAAAGGTTCCCCTTGCACATACGTGCTTGTCATTTCTGGCTCTAGGGGGTGGTTCTCATCTCCATTACAAAGCTGAAGAACCAACACCACACAAAGATGTCTCTGTGGTCATGTGACTGGCATGACTAAACACCGAAGGCACACAGAACACTATTACCTTCCCACCAAAGTGGTCACTATTTTTCTACTTTCATTTTTACATGCTTTTGAACTGCTAGATTGGCAGAAGCTGGGAGAAAGAATAGGAACTCACTCCATTATGTGGCGCTAGGGATTCAAACCGCTGAACTTTTCTGATTGACAAGCTCAGCATTTTAGCCACTGAGCCGCCGCATCCTTACTGATATCAAATTTCCTGTAAATGTTAATTGTAAGTCTCTAAGAGAGCTGTAAAAACTTAAATCTCTGTTCAGCATCACTGGGAGTCAGGCAACATATAAATTTAATAAATTATTATTATTGCTAATCAATAATTGATTGCTAATCTTCTACTGAACAATATTTATACCCAGAGATTTCCTAGAGAAATGATGCATAGCTATAAGAAATAAATAAGGACCACAGCAACCACATGGAAATTGTGCCATGAGACCTCAAAAACCATAAGAACTAGCACCTTGAATTAAAACAAAGAGATGCATAAAGGTAACCCTTGAGTTATGGTCACACTTGAGACCAAAATTTCTGTTGCTAAGCAAAACAGTTGTTGAAAGTTTTGCTCCATTTCACGACCACAGTTGTTAAGAGAATCACTACAGTTTTTATGTTAGTGACACAGTTGTTAACTGGATCTGGCTTTTTCATTGACTTGACTTATCAGAAGGTTGCAAAGAGTAATCACATGATCCCAGGACACCGCAGTCATCAGAATTACAAGCGGCCAAATTTTGATCACATGACCATGGAGAGGCTGCAACAGTCATAAGCATGAACAGCTGTCTTAAGTCGTGTTTTTCAGTGCTGTAAATTTGAACGATCACTAAACAAATGGCTGTAAGTTGAGGACTATCTGTATACACACACACACACACATACACATATATACACACTGAGAGAGAGAAGGGGAGGGAGGGGGAGAGAGAATGAGAGGGAGAGAGAAAGGAAGGGAGGGAGAGGGAGGGAGAGGGAGGGAGGGAAAGAGAGGGAGAAGAAAAGGAGAGAGAGGAAGAGAGGAAGGGAGAAATAGAGAGGGAGGGAGATGGAGGGAGGGAGAGAGAGGGGGAAGAGAATGAGAGGGAGGAAGAGAGTAAGGGAGGGAGAGAGAGGAGGAGAGGGAGGGAGAGAGAGTGTGTTTTATGCCTCAGGTCCATATTTGCAGAAGCCCCATTCTCTGGGCCAAGGTCTTACCATGTCATTAACGTAGCATCCTGGCCGTAGATACTTGACCTTCTCCCCAGTGCTGGTGTCAATCCAGGAGTTGGCTCCATAGATGAGAGTGATGGGCAGGTCCCGCCGGATCATGTGGATGCGTTGCAACATGGGACGGCGGGCCCATCCTAGGGATTCAGTCATGGCCTTGAATGCTGCCTCCCCACTGATTTGGAACAAGAAGAAAGGATATGAATGACATCATTTTTGCTTCCCAGAGTTGGAGGTTTGGAGGTTGGACAACCATTGGTCTGGACTCCTCACCAAGGTCCCTTCTAGCTCTATGATTCTATGATAATTAATAACTGCCTAACCTTCACTTAGTATACGGGTGTCAAACACAAGGCTCGGGGGCCAGATCCAGCCCGTGAGGTGCTTAGATCTGACCCACGGAAACAGAGAATAGCAAAGAACTGGCCCGCGGTGCCTCTGGCAGCAAAAAATGGAGCTTGCAAAGACTACGCACAGGCCTCCCGGGCTAAGTTTTCACTGACAAAGGGTTGTAGGAGGCTATTACAGCAGAAAATGGAACTTGGGAGCACATTTTCACTGGCAGTGTGCTTGGGCCACTACAACCCCTCCTACCTGTCACAAGTAATGTCATGCTGGCCACGTCCACCCTGGCAATGCTCACCTGGGCCGCCTGAGGTCAAACACAATCCTGAATGTAGCCCTCAATGAACTTGAGTTTGATACCTCTGACTTAATGTAATGGGGGAGTCTGAAATATTTTACATTGCATCCACTTAGTAGAAATTTGGAGAATGCTACTTCCCCTGCATTTCTACTAGGCAGTCCTCGGATTATGACCATAATGGAACCTGCCCATTATGCTAATCAGCCATAGCAGTCAAAAAACAAGTCCATCACATGACTAATTTCATTTTACCTTGTGTATGTGTGTGTATGTGTGTGTGTGTATGTGTGATGTTAACCTTGTGGAGTGAACCAACCAGTGGTGGGATTCAAAAATTTTTTTACTACCTGTTCTATGGGCATGGCTTGGTGAGTATGGCTTGGTGGATGTGGCGGGGGAAGGATACTGTAAAATCTCTATTCCCACCCCACTCCAGAGAAAGAATACTCCCCACCACAATAACCTGCTTTCCAGCTCCATTCTCCTGTGCAGGGCAACCAAAAAAGACCCAGCCAATCAGCTGAGACTCAGGAGGCATAGAATAGATTGGGGGCGGGGCCAGTCAGAGATGGTATTTGCCAGTAACTACTCAACATTTCTGCTACCAGTTCTCCAGAACTGGTCAGAACCTGCTGAATACCACCTCTGGGACCAATCATTTGCTTTGGGTGTGGTTTTGCCAAAAATCAGAAGTGATGGGTTTGGACAAAACCATCATAAAATGCAGCCACATGACTGCAGGGCAGTGCAAATGGCTACCATCACATTTGTCGCTTTGCCAGGTGCCCAACGTGAACTTGGTGACCATGGGGAGGAGGGGGAAAACCCTTCAAATCCAGATTGTAACTTTGAAAGGTCATTTAAGTGACCAGACGTAAGTCAAGCCAACTTACAACAGTTCATTTACTGACTGTTCAAAGTGACAACTGAAAAATTTGACTTATGAACACCTACAACCATTGGAGGAATCCCAGGGTCACATGATAAAAATTCAGATGCTTGACATCTAATTCACATTTATGATGGTCGCAGTGCCCCATAATCATGTGATCCCCTTTTGAAAATGCCTACAAACTAAGTCAATGGGCAATCCAGATTCATTTAACAACTTAATAAATGTGACTAATTTAATAAATGCAACGATTCACTTAACAAACCTGGCAGGAAAAGTCATAAAATGGGGCAAAGTCACTTAAAAAATATTTCACCTAGTGTAGTCGCCCGCGACTCAAACAATGAAGAGGTTGGGGAGGAACATGGGCCACTCCTGGAGTCTGGGGAGGGGTCTGACAAGTGCTCTGCATTGGAGGCAGAGATGGGGCCAAGGCCATCTGACAGTTATCAGCTGCCTTCGGAGTCAGAGATCAGTGGGGCAGAAGAACAGCTGGAGTCTGTTCTCAATGCACAGAGCTGCCAGGAGAAGGGAACAGTTAAGGAACAAGGGTCGACTCAGGAGTAGAGGATCCCTATAGGGAATAAAGAGGAGCAAAAGGGGAGTGGTGTTTGCAGGAGACAATTAGTTTAAGGCCCTGTCACACTGGCCGACGGAAGCAAAATGTTTGTAAAAAGGACACAGTGGACGAGAAAAATGTTCCATCCATTGTTGTCTGCTCTCAAAAGGGGCAAAAATTTGCATAACCAGAGCGGACAACACGGAAAGAAACGGATGGGGGGAGGACGCAGGGCGGATGGAAGCGGATGGGAGTGGAGGGCACATCCACAAGGCTTCCGGGGGACCGCAGCAAAGCAGATACAGAACGGATAAAGCGGAGGCAGAGCGGATGCCGAGCGGATGAAGCAGATGCACAGCGGAAGCTGAGCGGATGAAGCAGATGCACAGCGGAAGCCTAGCGGAAGCCTAGTGTTCACTGCGCATGCGGGGAGGATGCATTGCATCAGCCCCGCAGATATAAAGGGAAGCAGCTCCCAAGCAGGTCAACATTCAGAGGAAAGACCTGCTTCCAGAAACATCGACTGCCTGCCAGCCTGCCTGCCAGCCTTGCTGCATGCCTGCCAGCCTGCCTGCCTGCAAGCCTGCCTGCCAGCCACCAACCCCACAACCCTGGGGAAGAAGAGAAAGCCTCAGCCATCTGCTGCCAGCCCTGGCAAGAGGGACAGGGCCACCCTCCCACCTCCTGGCCCTCACTCTGCTTCTGCTGGGGCTTCTGCAGCACGGGCTCGCTCTTCTGGGGCTGGGGCTTCTGCTGCTTCTGCTTCTGAAGGAGCTGATGATGCTGCATATGGCGGTGGTGCTTCTGCTCGTGCTTCCTCTGCTGATGCTGCTTCTGGCAGTGGTGCTTCTGCTCGTGCTTACTCTGCTGAAGCTGCTTCTGGCGGTGGTGCTTCTGCTGGTGCTTACTCTGCTGAAGCTGCTCCTCGTCCTGCTGGTCCTGCTGGTGCTCCTGGTCCTGCTGGTGCTCCTGGTCCTGCTCGTGCTCCTGGACCTACTGGTGCTATTGGTGCTGCTGGCTCTGCTGCTGCTGATCCTGGTCCTGCTGTTGCTGCTGTTGCTGCTGCTGGTGGTGGTGTGGAGGAGCAGCCCCTACAACCTGGAAGCCCCTCTGATGAGGGTCCATGTGGTCCTGCCAAAGGGAGGAAGAGGCAGACGCAAGAACGGGAGAGGAGGCAATACAACATCGAGGAGGAACATGAGGATGAGGTGCTGGAGTGACTGAGAGAGAACGAGTATCTATGGCGGAAGGGACACCGGCTCTATAGGGACACCAAAAGGAAGCAGGCTGCTTGGAGAGAGAAGGCAGTGAGCCTGGGCTACACTTCGGAGGTGCTCCTCGGCTGGTGGAAGCACATGCACACCTGGTATGGGAAGCTGCACCTCAAGAAATCTGGCCAGGCCGCTGTCAAGCTGACGGACAGAGAGACCTACGTCATGCCCAAGTGCAGCTTCCTGGAGGGTGAGATCCGCCATCGAAGAGCAGCCCCTCTCACAACACTCTCTCTCAGGCAGCCTGCTGAGAGCCAGTCCTCTTCTGGCAAAGAGTCAGCTCTTGTCTCCAGGCAGGTGTCTGTGGAGCGTGCGACGGAGAACCCGCGGACAGCTGTTCTAACCATGGCGGAGCGCATGGAGGACTCCCTGGCACAGTGGGAGAAAGGAGACGGCACTTCCACCACAGTCCAACCCGCATCCACCCCCAGCTCCACCTCCACAGAAAGGCAGAGAGCCAGACAGGAGGGGCAGAGCCACATTGTCCTGCTAGAGATAAGAGACACCATCAGGAGCAGCATAGATCTACTCTCTCAGCTGGTCCACACTGACTCCTCATCCACCAACCGCAAGCCCTTCCTCACCTATGTGAACCAGTTCCTCATGGAAATGGCGGAACCCCAGTACCAGGTGGTGAAGGAAAGGATCACCGATCTGCTTCACAACCCTCCAGATCCAAATGAACCTGCTCCCACCCAGTCCAGTTTGCTCCTCCACCCCAGGTGATGTCCCTCCCATTCCAACGCTTTCCACAGGCCCTAACCTACCAGGGCTATGGCTACCAGGAGGTCCAGCAGCACAGGCAGCAGCCCTTCCCAGGCCAGGCACAGGTTCATCAGACGACACCGTTGCCACCAGTTCCACTGATGCCACCGATGCCACCCACGCCACTGCTGCCACCGATGCCACCGATGCCACCCACGCCAGTCCTCACCCAGCTGCAGACCAGACAGCCCCACTACAGTGCTCCTTCCTCCACCCCACAGCCAAGCCCGGCCTCAGTACATCTGTCGTCAGTACTGGGGCTGACACCCCATGGCATGGAGGAAGGAGCTCTCAACATCACGGGGCTGAGCCAGCTGTCTGAGAGCTTCCTCAACACACCGTCTCCTGTTGTCCTCTCGGGGCCAGGCACCCCAGTGGCACTTCAGACCAGCACTCCGGCAGCAGCCACCTCCACAGCACCTGGACCCTTCACCCCTGAGTCTGGGCACATCTCCGAGTGACCCCGAGTGACCAAGAAGAGTGTCAGAGATTGGGTGGCTACCTGTTGACTTTATTTTTGCTTTGGACACTTGACTTGGGTCATTTTTCTTTTACAGCTTGTTATTAATAAAGATTATCTTTGCTTCACATACTTGCTTCTTTTATTTTTTCAATAAAGTCTTGGTGGAAATTTTTAGAAATGGTTTAAGCCTTTGCATGCTTGTGGGATGGGTAAGAATAGCAGTGGGATGGGCAGGGATACCTTTGGGATGGGTAATAGCTGTGGGATGGGCAGGGATATCTTTGGGATGGGTTAAGATAGCTGTGGGATGGGCAGGGATACCTTTCGGATGGGTTAAGATAGCTGTGGGATTGATAAACCTCTAGTGCAAGCATACTGGGACTGTATGGTTCACCTTCCCAGGTGCCACACTTATGGCCCTTTATTATCAATAACAATGTAATCATTGATCCACACATTTCAACATAAACACAACTCTTTATTAAACGCCCTGTTCATTGGAGGGCCACTCAACATACATGGCACAATCTCATCCGTGTGATGAGACAGGCTGAAGGAAGCATCCATTAATCATCTGTCATCCTGTCTTGCCACTCCACTGCTCCAGCTGGGGAGTTGCACCAGTGTTTCAGGAGGTTGCGCTGCTTCTTCCCTTCACATGAGGCTCTGTTGGGGCCTTGCACATCCTCAGTGTCTATCAGGTTTCGCCCTTGCCTCCATTCCCCAGGCTCCATGTTCCCATTGCCTTGTTGGAGGTCCACGAGCCTGTTCTGCAAGACTGGGTAGCGGGTGCGCATGAGATTGTGCAGGATGCAGCAAGCTTCCACCTCACGGTCTCTGGGCGATGCTGCATGGTGGTGAGAAGTATCTGGAACCTGTTGGCCAGTATGTGAAAGGCGTTCTCCACCACCCGCCTTGCCCTGGACAGCCTGTAATTGAAGATCCTCTCTTCACGGGTGAGGCATCTGGAAGTGTAGGGCTTCATGAGGTAGGTTCTGAGGGAGAAGGCGTCATCCCCTACGATGAAGTAGGGCACATCTTGCATATCGTTGGGTAGGGTGTCTGGATCTGGGAAGTCCATGATGAGGTTGCGTTCCAGCCCCTCCTTGAGGTGACTGGCGTTGTATACCTGGGCATCTGAAGATGAGCCGTTGCCTGAAGCATCGATATACATGAACTTGTAGTCAGCATCTACCATGGCGAAGAGGATGATGCTGAAGAAGCCCTTGTAGTTGAAATAAGCGGACCCTGACTTGGCTGGAGCTTTGCAGGCCACATGCTTCCCATCTATGGCTCCAAAGGTGTGGGGAAAGTTCCACTTCTGATACCACTGCTCTGAAACTTTCTTCCATCCTTCTTCAGTGGAGGGGCACTGGAGGAGCTCCTCCAGGTATTCTTCGATAATGGCCTGCACCACTTCTCTGACCACAATGCTGATGCTGTTTTGTGGCACCCTCCAGCCATACTGCATGCTCCTGTAGGTGCTCCCTGAGGCCAGGTGGCACAGAGTGAGTGCCACCTTGAGCCCAGGGACCAGGCTGGGCTGGAAGTTGGTGCTCTGCTTGGTCAACCTGGGTGTCAGCCGCTCCACAACTTTGTCAAACATGGCTGGAGGCATCCTCATGAAATTCTGGAATGCACGAGGGTCTTCGTTCCTCAGCTCCACCATCAGCTTGTTGTACAGTCCGTACTCTGCTCTTCTCCCGATCCATCTTCGGACCCAGATGCTTCTTGGCCACCTCCTTTTCTTCCTGTAGTAGAGTTCACAGAGCCTGTAGATGGCTTCGCACTGTTGCAGAACGATGGTGGCTACCAAAAGGACTGTGTTACGATCCATGGTGGACATGACTGGATGCTGTGGAAGAGCAAGAGGCAGATGAAGGCTGCAGAGGTCTGCACAGCAGGGATGCTGGTCTGAAAGCGAGATCCAGGTGAGTTGCTCCCCCTTTTATAGGCAACATAAGTTTTCCCCTATGTGTCCTTTTGCATCCTCTAGGCATCCTCTAGACATCCTTAATATCCGAGATAGGTCCCCTCTGCGAACGTTTTTTCCATTTTAAATACTTTTTATGCGAGCTGCATCCACTTTCATCCTTTCTCTGTCTGTGTTACTAATGCTGCGCATCCATTCCGTGTCCGTTCCGCATCCGTTCTGTTTCCTCCCTGTGTCCGCTTTCTGCTGGAGCGGATTTAAGTTGCGCGGATGCACAGCAGATGCCTAGCAGATGTAGCGGATGCATAATGGATGACGACGGATGCAGAATGGACGCGTTGGATACATTTTCCGCTCAGAAAGTTTTGAGCAGCTCAAAACTTTTTGAGCGGATGGAACCTCAGTCGATGGATGCTGGACGGATAGAGAAGAAGAAAAACGGACGCAATGAGTACAGAACGGATGCATCACGTTAACCAATGGATGGCAAGTGTTTCTCTCCGTTTTACATCCTCTTTCCATCCATTGGTGCAGTGTGATATGGGCTTTAATTCTTTAGGGTGAAGATCTGTTCCTGATTTCTTGCCAAGTAATTGCTGCTAGATTGTTGCATTTGGAAGATATCAGCCTGGCAACTCTCCAAGCCAGATAAAAGGTCTGTAGTTGTGAAATCTCACAATAGACTGTTTTCCGGGACTTTGCTGGAGAGGAATTCCCTTTAAACTAAATATAAGAGGTTATGTAGGGATGAGGATTATGTTTCGTGATCTTGGGAAGCCTAGGTCAGAATATTTAGCAACAATAATTTTGGGCTCAATTGTCATAATCACTTGGCTACCAGTATTAATGTTTCATTGGCTTATCACCTTCATCAATGCCACTTATCTTCACGGCTATTAGACTGAGATCTGTCTAGTCCTCTGTGGCTACAACTCAAATAGGATGCTTCTTGCTGGGATCACAGCTAACCAGAAGGGCACATTGATGGATTGGGGGCTTCCTCACCTCGGCGTCTGGGCATTGCAGTGGTAGATGTATTCAGAGATGGTATCATCGTCAAAAAAATTGGCAAACTTCTGCTTAAAATCTGGACGGAAACGCTGGACTAGTCCAGGACCTAAAAAACAATTGGATACTCTAAACACATCTGCCACAAAGAAGAGTGGGGTTCACATTATTCTTTGGATAACTTTGAAAAAAAAGTTAAAAGAAGAGCAACTAAGATGATCAAAGGCCTGGAGACGAAAACATATGAAGAAAAGCTGCAGGGTTTGGGTCTGGCTAGTCTAAAAGAAGAATTAGGGGTACATGATTGCAGTGTTCCAGTACTTGAGGGGCTGCCACAAAGAAGAGGGGATCAAATTATTCTCCAAAGCCCCAGAGGGCAAGACAAGAAACAATGGTTGGAAAATAATCAAGGACAGAAGCAACCTGGAATGAAAGAGAAACTTCCTAACAGTGAGGACAATTAACCAGTGGAACAGCTTGCCACCAGAAATTGTGGGCTCTCCATTACTGAATGTTTTTATGAAGAGACTAGACAATCACTTATCTGAAATGGTATAGGTTGCTTGGGCAGGGGGCTGGACTAAAAGATTTCCAAGGTTCTGTTCTGTTCTATTCTGTTCTATTCTGTTCTTCTTTCTTCTACTCTACTCTACTCTACTCTACTCTACTCTACTCTACTCTACTCTACTCTACTCTACTC
>BLBF01000101.1:1156474-1171309 GCA_015471245.1 Laticauda colubrina
TATATATATATATATATATATATATATATATATATATATATATATATATATAAAATGATTGAAGGACATTATGCAATATTTTTATTTATTAGCAGCTGTATTTATACACCTTTATTTCTAGAGTTGTCAAGGTTGTCAATTTGTCTTACAACCTGATAGATAATTTTTTCTATTGTAGTCATCCAGTAAAATATGTAAAGTTGGAATCTGAAGCCAGATCTTCTTAGTGTGATAATGGTATGAACCATAATTCAAGAAAACATTGAAACTACCATCCTTGAAAAACATTGAAAATCTACCACAGTCCCTCTGAGGAAACATCTGCCTTTGGAAAGGTCCACCATGCCATAACCAACATGATTCCGCACTTCATTCTGGAGTCTGAATGTTTTTGACTTTCACCACTTCAGTGAAAGGAGGTTTAACTCCAGTCCTCTCTTAATGACCCGTCACTTAGTGCCTGTTCAAAGTTATAATGGATCTCGTCAGCGTTATTTATTTCAAAAATTTATATAAATTTGTTTAAATCTCCAGAGTTATTTATTTATTTAGAATATTTTTGTGTTTAAATTTATATCGCCGCTTACTCACACATGGTGACTCAAGGAGGCTTACAATAAGACATAATTTATATAAATTTGTTTAAATCTCCTGTTATTTGTTTAGAATATTTATGTCAGTTTAATTTTATATTTAAATTTATAAATTTAAATAACTCCTTTATTTAGAATATTTCTATAAATTTAAATTTATATTGCCGCTTACTCACACATGGTGACTCAAGGAGGCTTACAATAAGACATAATTTATATAAATTTGTTCAAATCTCCTGTTATTTGTTTAGAATATTTATATAAGTTTAAACTAACATTTAAATTTCAATTTAAATACCTATTCATTTATTCATTTAGAATATTTATATAAATTTAAATTTATTTCAATGCTTACTCGCACATGGGGATTCAAGGTAGCTTACAATAAGACATAAGAGCACATTATAAAATAAATAAAAATAATAAAAAATAATAAAATAATAACCTCCCCACCCCAACGACAGCACACATTCATTTGTGTTTATGGGCTTTTTAATGGGATCTATCCCCGTCTGGGTAAATAAGATCTGGTTCTAGAGTTCTGATAGTGATTAACACAGAGACACACAGACATATCATCATGTAATCACATTTTTGGTGCTTAGCAACTGACTTACATTTATTTGCATGTCCTGTGGTCATGTGACCACAATTTTTGGCATATGTTTTTAACCGGTTTCCAGCATTAACTTCTGGCAAAAAAAACTTCAATTGAAGAAAATAGGCTTGCTTAACAAGTGTGCTGTTTGTGTAACGACTGCAGAGTTCACTGCAGTGTTTTTAACGACCATGGAGGGGGGGAAGGTTGCAAAACCATGAAGTGACCTGCTTAATGACCACCATGACTTATGACTGAAATTCCTGGTTCAATATCAGTCATAAGTCAAGAAGGACTTGTAGTGAGCTTCAAGGCAGAGATTTGAATTGAAGTCTCTCAGCTTGATGCTTTGTTTTGAAGAGAACACCATAATCCATTATATGAGTGGCCGCAGGCAGCCTAGAAGTCATGATGCTTGCCTCCCACGTGAACGGTTGAGAGTACAATCCTAGGCAGCAATATGTTTCTTTATCAGGGTGCAAAGTGAAAGTAACTGCTGCAAACTCCATGTAGGTATCTGGAAGAGTATCTGGTAGTAGATGCTCGATTCCCATCCCAAAGCAAGATGTTATATGTTGTAAAAAGTTTTTTTTTTTAAAAAAAAAGCTATGATCCATTATATGAATCCCCAAGTGGCACCATTGTTCAGAGCAGAGCTGGTGAATGTGGCCTCCTTCTTTCTCCAGCTGTGTCCAGCAGCTGCACCGGTGGGTGGGCAATGCATGCATATCTGCACACAGATGCAAATCTCTGCAAAGGTCAGTCGATCAGCCAGAAAAAGAGGATCTTCCACGCACAGACACAAGTGTGGCAAGATGTGTGCAACAGAATCTTCCTTCTTTATCTCTCGCCTGTTCTCTCTCTCCAATTTGCAGTGGGAAAGAGGGAAACAATGAATGACTTATGCTACACGTCTTGCAGTTTCACACAATTAAAGCACAAGCTGCCCCTGAGGCTTTCGGCATGGCAGGCATACAAATGAATTAAACTCTCAGTTTGTACATGCATCCTATTGAAACTTTTAATGCTGAACTCAACACTGGGAGGGAGGGAGGGAGGGAGAAAGGGAAGGAAGAGAGAGAGAATGAAGAGAGGATGCTTCAGAGAGATGAATGGATGGTCTGTTTCTGGACTTCCAGAACTTCCGGGAGGCCTGTTTTTCTCCCTCCCCAGGCTCCGGAGGCTTTCCTCGAGCCTCCAGGAGTGCAAAAACGGTCTTCCTCATGCTCCAGAGTCCCTCCAGAGGCCAGAAACGGTCCCATTTCTGGCCTTCTGGAGTCTCTGTGCGGCCCGTTTTTTGCCCTCCCTAAGTCTCCATGCAGGCCCTGCACTTACCTCACATCCAAATGGGCCATGTGGGGACTCCTGGGAAGGGCAGGGCAGGGTAGGCGTGGCCCGCAGGGATGGGATTTGCCAGTTCACCAAACTGGCCATGAAACTAGCTACGAGTTCACCCAAACCGGGGAAAACCCATAGCAGCCCACTCCTGGTTTTAAGTAGAGGATTATATCTATGGCAAGTGACATGTATCTATCTCCTTTGCCTATCATGGATTAGATCAAGGGTCTTCAAACTTGGCAAATTTAAAACTTGTGGATGTCAACTCCCAGAATTCCTGAGCTAACAGGACTGGAGGAGGAATTCTGGGAGTTGAAGTCCACAAGTCTCAAAGTTGCCAAGTTTGAAAAACCCCCGACTAGATAAAAGATTACATTAAAACAAAGTTTTTTCCCTTTCCAAAATCAATCCAAGCGGGCACCAAAGAAAGAATCAGCCAGCCAGCAAGAAAAACAAGTCTATACTGTTACAAATCCATGCAAGGGGCCAAACTGAAAAGTTGAATGACGGATTCTCTAATTTCATTTCTGAGCCCCTTGTCCTTGGAGTTAAAGAGTCAGTGTGAACACAGAGATCATTTTACAAGGATCCAAGTGCAGAAAGTCAACCCTGAATCCCTCTCTTCTAATTCCCTGGTTCTAGATCATGACTATTCATTAACACACCTGAATATAAAAGTTCCCTTTTTATCCAGTATGAAATTACCTCACGTATCTTGATCTCTGATCCAAAGCAGTTCAAAAACATTTTGGACCTGTTAGTATTATGTTATTGTTGTTTTGTTGTTGTGATGGTTGTGTTCATTTGTTTTGTTATTATTGTTTTTGTTATTGTTTTTATTATTTCTTTTATTCATTAAACATGAAACTCAGTCAACTGAACATTTAAAAATGTATCACAAATATCACTGACTGACGCTAATGGTTGATAAGGGTTGCTATTATTATTGTTGTTGTCATTGTTATTATTATAAACTTTTATTCATTAAACATGAAACTCAGTCAACAGAACATTTAAAATTGTATCACAAGTATCACTAACTGGCTCTGATGATTGAGACAGGTTGCTGCCAGCATCCTAGGTATCAACCAAGTATCATCATCATCATCATTCTCGTTATTGTTGTTGTAGTTGAAAAACAGAATAACAGAATTGTAAGGGACCTTAGAAGTCTTCTTGTCGAACTTCCAGCTCAGGCAGGAAACCCTATACTAGGGGTGTCAAACTCAAGGGCCGTGGGCTATATCTGGCCCACGGGGCTGCCCTGGAAACAGCGAAGGACCGACCCGCGGTGCCTCTACTACCAAAAACGGAGCTTGAGAGGGCCATACACAGCCCTCCCAAGTTCCATTTTTGGCCGCAACAGCCTCCTGAAGCCCTCTGCCAATGAAAACAGAGCAGGTCCACCAAACTCTATTTTTGCTAGCAGAGGGCTACAGGAAATCACAGCTGAAAACAGGGCTTCCCAAGCCCCATTTTCACTGGAAGAGGGCTAGCAAAACAAACTAAAAACAAAACAAAACAAAACAAACGAACGAACCTATCTTCCTCCTCTAATTTTCCCCACAACAACAATCCTGTGAGGTTTTAAAACAATGTGCAAACTGCAAAGGCCTCTGAGCATACATGGAGTATTTTCTCCCTTTCACAGAGTATGGCAACTCCCCAGCTATAAAACTGACCTTGAAACAGCTACATCATCATTTCCCAGTTTGGGTTTGACTTCCTGACTTTCTCCCTTAGAAATGAATCTGGCCTGGGTTTCAGAAATGCCAGCAGACTCTAAAGGATTCTTCCTGGATTTTATTTTCATTTAGCAAGGGAGAAAGTCACTGTCTCTGTGGGAAGAAGAATCACAGGCATCCTAGCAACAGAAAATAATTTGTAAGGCAGTGCTTATTGAAACCCAGGGACCCAGAACCAAGCTAGCTGCCCTCCTTTCTTTGCCTTTAAATTCTTTGGGGCTCCCTTTGTGAAGTTTTATTTTATCTATGCCAGTCCCCAGCACAGGCCTCTTCTTGGCATTTTCTAGAAGCTGGCAGAGGATAAAGCCGGCTGCATTTCAATCTGCCTTCTTACCAGCCTGCTTTTACTGACAGAGGCAAGCTTAATCCTCAAATCTAAACCCCCAGCATTACCCAGCTGAGAAATCAAATATGGGAGATTAGGAAAATTCTTTGAAGAAACCATATTTGACCCTCTTATAAAGACTCAAAACCTCCGGGGAAATCTTCCCAATTTTCACAAGAGCCTGGGAGTTTGACACCCATAATAATAAATAATAATTATGACTATTATTATAATTGTTGCTAGTCTCACACACAGCCAGCCAGATGCTTAGACTGGATTTGGCATTTTTATCCACCTGTCGAGTCCTTCCAAAGATTCTGGCTTAAGCTAAGATTGTTTGATAATATTAAAGGTATTAATAGTTGGAACAATTAACCAATGGAATGACTTGTCTCCAGAAGCTGAGGGTTCTTCAACATTGGAGGTTTTAAGAGCTTGGACAACCATTTGTCTGAAATGGTATAGGGCCTCCTGCTTAAGCAGAGGGTTAGACTAGAAGACCTCCAAGGTCCTTTCCAACTTTGTTATTCTGCATTGTCAGAGACTGTAAGCCATTTCAAGTAAAGCTGTCTTTTACAATTGGCTGATGATTGTTTCAATTCCCTAAATATTGAACTGAAGTTCCAGATGTTTTAGGATTGTATCTAGCTTATTACTATTGGTATTTTTAAAATAATATTTTTTTAATCCCCATTTTTATAAATTGATCAAGGCAGTGCACATGGCCCATAATTCTTCCTCCTCCTATTGTCCCCATAACAACAGCCCTGTAAGGTGGTCTGGCTGAGAAGAAGTGGCCCAAAGTCATCCAGCTGGCTTTCATGCCTAAGGCATACATACATACATAATGTATATAGCATGTATTATGTGTGTTTGGGTAAATGTTTGGGTACATGTTTGGGTAGATATATATACTTTCTCTTGAGATCAGGTGACAGAATTTCATTTTTAATGCGAGTCGTTGTGCAGTAACAAAAATTACAATAAAATTATCCTATCTTCATTCTTTTAGCTTTCTTTTGTCACAAATCTTACTACTTCTATTAGTAGGTTTTTATATTGTGTTATTTTTCTCCAGGACTTTCTCTTCTATTCTGCTAAATCCACTATCCAGACTTTTTTGTCTGATTTTTAATCCAGGTGCGTTGTGCAACAGATGTTTGTCAGTTTGAATTTTAGAGTGCCAAAAAACTTTCCCTTCATTTTCTATCACTTTATCCTCACCACTATTGACATGTTTTAATAGCCCCCCCCTCCCAAAGACCATTTAAAAAAGCTTGCTATGGTTTGTTTTCTGCTTTTCTTCCTCCCACCATTATTATTACTATAATTTGCTCTCATATTGCTGTAGCCCTCGGTTTGTTTCACTTCCCACAGGCTGGGCAGGAGTTTTTGTCAGCTGTTCAGGATAGTTTTGTAACCATGACTCAGGAATTAACTCCAACAAACACAGAAGCACAAAGACAACAATCAAGAGGCCAGAACAAACTGTTCAACTAGGAAGGAAGTGATGGCATTAGACAGATAGGCAAATGTTAAATGCTAAAAAGAGGTTTGCTGAGCCAAATTGGTGACAAATTGCAAGGACCGAAGAATCAAAAACACAGAATAAATAGAATAAATGCATGCTCCCAGCCCCCACCACAAACACATAATTAAACCAGGGCTGTCTTTAACTCATGGTCCTGATGGGCACTCGCCCACGGGCCCCACTAGCATTAGAGGTTCCACACTAACCACATTAACCCTTTAATGCACCTTGTTTCATACAAATAGAGCAATGTATGGCTTACTGAGTGAGTAGTACTGTGTTTTTCAGCCTCCATGTATTGTTCAAATGTTGATAATTTGTTGCTGCACAGCATGTTTTTAATGTTTCAACACAGCTTTCATTGGAAGGGCCAATAAAATTAATCTATGTTTAATATTACCATCTACTGACATTTTTTATTCCTAATTGTCCTAGGGCCCCCTAGTAAACTGCTTTGTCCCAGGCCCCTAAAGCCCTGGATTATATAACCCGGGGTTTAAGCAACAATCATTTATCCTACTTTCTCCTGCCATCAGGGCATGATGGACAAGGAACCTTTCCGGAGTTGCAAGGGAATCTGATGCTTCCTCCACCTCCTCCTCCTCCTCCCCCTTTGGGGAAGACTCTTTTCGAGAAGCCCCAGAAAGGCGGGGAAGCCCCCACTTGAGGTCTTCCCTCCCTCCCTCCCTCCCTCCCTCCCTTCCTTCCTTCCTTCCCTCCCCTTCTTTCCCCCCTACCCACCCGCCCCGGACTTACGACGGCTCAAGGTCTTCCTCCATGGCTCCTCAAGAAGGAACGCATCGCAACAGCTGGGTGGGAAGGCGGGGTCGTTCAGAACGGGGGCGTGCCCAGCTTCTGGCAGAGGCGGGGCGGGGCTTGCATTTTATGAATGGATTGGAAGAGAGGTGAAAAAAAAAAAGGGGGGGAGCGGTTGTGGAACGTTCCTGCTGGGCTTTTGAATGGAGGGAAGGGCGGGGGCGGGAGGGAAGCTCCAAAAGAGAGCGCAGCAGCAGCCCTCCCTGGTGCTCCCTCCTGCCTGGTGGTGAGTGGGTGGGTGAGTGAGCGATCAGTTAGAGGAAAACTGCCAGGGAGGAGGAAAGGAGGGAGGCGTCACAAAGAGGGGATGAGGCTCGGTGGGCTTGATTGACAGGCGAGGGTTTGGGCCAAGGACAGGCGGTATTGCAACTAGGAGAGGGAGTCCTGTCTTGTCTGCTTGGCAGAAAAGCAGGGGCCTTCAAGCTTTAAGACTTGTGGACTTTAACTCCCAGAATTTCTCCTACTCCAGTCAGGAATTCTGGGAGTTCAAGTCCACAAGTCTTAAGCTTGCCAAGTTTGAAGACCCTTACAAAAAAGTCTCGATCTTTACATATATGCAAGAGGCGGGTGGTGGTCTCTTTTTCACTCCCCCTTCCCAATTATGGCACTGTTTTTGAACTCTCGTAAAGTAGAAGAGAACTTCAACTCAGCGGGGTTTCAAAGGCTGAGGACTAAACTAATAAGATGCATTCATGCAAACGAATAGATGCAGTACCTGCATTATCTGGGCTGCAAGGTCTGGACGACCAGATGGCAGCAAACTTGCAAAACCTCGCAGGCTGCTGAACTTTGAAGAGCAAAATCCTAGCGCCCTATGGACTGTGTACTTGTATTACCTAGACGCTGAAAGTAATTAATGCTATTCCCAAATATGTTATTTTTCCCCAAAAGGCACCTGGGCTTTGTTTTTCCTTGAAGATATTTTGCTTCTCATCCAAGCAGCTTCATTAGTTATGGATGGATAGATGAATTAAGAGACAATGGAAGATCAGAGAAATTTGGATGGATCAGATAAAAACTGAATGATTGAGAATCTACATAAGCATATAGTTAATGCTACGTAATGCTTTTATAAAGTATATTGTAAATATTTTTATTTTTTATACTTATATTCTTGGGGGAATTTATCTTCACCCATTTATTTAGAGGCATAAACCCCAAAAGAATGAAACATTTGCTTTGCTAAAGTTTGCTAAAATTTGCTAAAGTTTCGTAAAGAACATACCCACTAAGATTAAACTCATTTTTAATCCAGGGATAGAACCAAAAGCGCATGCGCAATGATGACTGTACCACGCATGCGTAAAAGGCGATTCATAGCCAACAGACCATTTCTCGGCTCATCATGCGTGCAGACTATCCCATGCGTGCATCACCGGTCAAAGGTTGACGTAATACGCATGCGTGCCAGTTTGCCCACACCGACTTGACGTTAGTGGGAACCGCATTTTCTGCGCTACACATGCGCGTACTCCAAAGCGACCCCCGGAAGCTTTTACTTGTTTCCGGCCACTCAAGCAAACGAAGCCTGTTTGCCGTCGCTATGTCGGGTTCAGCGTCTGGATCTTCTGGCTCCGGGGCGAGCTCGGTGACCTCCGTGGTGCGGCGCTTCCTGTCCGAGTATAGCAGCGGGACTCCGAGTCGCCTGAAAGTGCTGGATGCTTATCTGCTCTACGTCATGCTGACGGGGGCCTTGCAATTCGGCTACTGCCTCGGCGTCGGCACCTTCCCTTTCAACTCTTTCCTCTCGGGCTTCATCTCGGCTGTGGGCAGTTTCATCCTGGGCGGTGAGACGCTTTCTGACTGGGTCGGGTAGGGGCCCAGTCGGTTTGCGCAGGCGCGACTGTCCCGGTAGCAACCCGTTTGCCTTCGTGCGGCTGGTGTTGCCATGGTAACCGCCACCCACGTGTCTCCTGTCCCCCCTTCATTGCCGAGGTTTCCACGGCTGGGGAGGTGGGTATTTCTATGTCGCCGTGCCAATCTACAGAAGGCCGTTGCTTGAGGGGGCGGGGCTTTGTGGTTGCCATGGCAATACAAGTTGTGTGGCAGTTCAAAGCGAAGTACTTTTTTTCTCAGCACCAAAGTAACAGATAACAGATAATCAAGAGTTCGAAGGGACCTTGTAGGTCATCTAGTCCAAACCGCCGCCCCCCCCAAATGGGGAGACCTACACCATTTCTGACAAATGGCAGTCCAATTTCTTCTTGAAAGTCTCAAGTGATAGCGCTCCTACAACTTCCGAGGGCAACTTCTGTTCCATTGATTGATTGTTCTCACTGTCAGAAAGTTTCTCCTTATTTTTAGGTTAATTTCTCCTTCATCAATTTCCATCCATTATTCCTTGTCTGGCCTTTAGGTACCTTGGAAAATAGCTTGACCCCCTCCTCTCTGGGGCAGCCCCTCAAATATTGGAAGACTGCTATCATGTCTCCCCTGGTCCTTCTCTTTACCAAACTAGCCAAGCCCAGTTCCAGCAACTGTTCAGCACATGTTTTATCCTCCAGTCCACTAATAATCCTGGTTGCTCTTCTCTGTACTTTTTCTAGAGTCTAAACATCTTTTTTATAATGTGACCAAAACTGGATGCAGTACTCTAGGTGTGGTCTTACTAAGGCTTTATAGAGTGGTATTAGTACTTCCCTTGATCTTGACTGTATACCTCTGTTAATACAAATTAGGATTGCATTAGCATTTTTGGCTGCTGCTGCACACTGCTGGCTCATATTTAGCTGCTTATTCCCTAGAATTCCAAGATCCCTCTCACAGTTACTGCTGTTGAGCCTGGTTTCACCCAGTCTATGTGTACTTTTGGTTTTTCTTGCCTAAGTGTAGGACTTTACTTTTCTCTACATTGAATTTCATTTTGTTAGATATGGCCCAGTGTTCTTGTCTGTCAAGATCCATCTGGATCTTGAACCTATCTTCTTGGGTGTTGGCTATTCCTGCCAGCTTAGTATCATCTGCAAATTTGGTAAGTTTCCCTTCTATTCCCTCATCTGAGTACTGGACCTAAGATGGAACGTTGTGGCATCCCACTGCTTACTTCCCTCCATGTAGACTTAAACCTATTAAGGACTACTCGTACTACGATGCTGGAGGGGAAAAATGAATTTATGACCATTTTTCACACTTAACCACACTTTTTGCACTTGCAGCATCCCTATGGTCGCAGGATCAACATTCGGAGGCTTAGCAAGCAGGTCATATGGATTGCAGTGTCCCCCTGGTCACGTAATCCCCTTTTTATGACCTTTTTGTCAAGCAAAGCCAGTGGGGAAGCCAGATTCGCTTAATGATTGTGGTCATTTCCCCTTAACCACTCCGACAAGAAACATCATAATATGGGGCTTTTGGAAAAAATGACCTTCTGGGCTCAGTTCCAAATGGGGAGAAAGACCATGGAAACAAGGAAGCTCCTTGGAAAGATGGTTTAATGGTGGACAGGACCACATGCCTTGGAGTTCTTGGGTGAAGAAAAGGGGAGGAGATGCTGAGAGTTCCTGGGTTTTATACCCTCTCTGGCTTTGAACTTCCTGGGGCACAGGAAGAGTATCCTGATTGGTTGCTGTCAGGGGTCATAGCTAGCTCTGTAGGTTGTGTGCTAAGCAGAGGTGGTATTCAACAGGTTCTGACCAGTTTTGGAGAATCAATAGCGGAAATTTTGAGTAGTTCAGAGAACCAGCAAATCTCTCCTCTGACTGGCCCTGCCCCCATCTGCATCCCATTGAGTCCCAGCTGATGGTCTGGATCTTCTTTGGTTGCCCTGCATAGGAGAACAGAGCTGGAAAGCAGGTTAGTGGGATGGGGAGGGAATGGAGATTTTGCAGTAATCTTCCCCTGCCACGCCCACCAAGCAAGCCACACACACAGAACCGGTAGTAAAAAACATTGAATCCCTTCACTGATGGTAAATTTGGTTGAATCTTGCTGGATGATGCAATGAAGGGCAATTAAATAGCTCTGCCTGAAGGAGGCAAGATCCTTATTATGTAGAATAGACTGGCGCAGGCCTTAATGGCCCATTGACAAAGGTGGGGGTAGGGACTGAGTTCCTGCCTATCTTGAGTTTCTACTTCTCTTTTAGGAGAAATATTTTGCCTTTTTAGTATATTGTAAAGTATTTCATTAGGAGAGGGGTGGGCTTTAACTTCCAGCAGGGCAAAACTCAACCAATGTTTCACTTAGCAACATAAAGTCTGGGCTCAATTGGGGTCGTAAGTCAAGGACTACCTGTACTCTGAGCTACATTTGAGAATATCACTAGATAGATTTTAATTTGAATGATGAGAATATGGGGGGGGGGGAATACTTTATTAAAAGGGAACCCTTGATTTATTGAGCCCTAAATTTTGTTGCAAAGCAACACAGTTGAGTTTTGCCCCATTTTATACAATCTTTCTTGCCATAGCTATTGAATCACAGTTGTTAAGCGAATCATTTGATCATTAAGTGAATCTGGCTCTCCCCATTGATTTGGTTTGTCAGGGAACCACTGGAAAGGTTACAAAAATTTATAACTTGATCCTGGAACTGTACCACTCTCATAAATACATGCCAGTTGAGATGTGTTTGAATATTAGTAGTTCGGGTTGGTAGTTGGGCTGTTGGTTTGAGCTCTGAGCATGGCATTTTGGTTGCAAACATGTTATCACTACCGTTAGTGTGCTTTGAATTGTTCTCATCTGTCAGAACACTGGTCTTTAAATACTTATTTAAAATATTTAACTATGGAGTTAAATAAAGACCAGTGTTCTGACAGATGATCACAATTCAAAACGTACTGATAATGTCTCCTCAAATGGTGACAAAACATTTGTAACCAAGCTCGAAGCTCAAACCCAGCAGCCCAATACTCCAGTTGCCAAACCTCCCAATTTGGATCATGTGACCTTGGTTGTAATATTGCAAGTGTGAAAACTGATGATTCACTTTTTTAGTGTCATTGTAACTTTGAGGACTCTAACAAATGCTTGTAAGTAGAGGACGACCTGTACAGTGCAGTTTAATTTGTATCATGATATGACATGCGATTAGTTTACTATTGTAGCTTGTAATGCTAGAACCAATTTTATTGTATTTAACTAGACGATTTCTCATTCAGCCCTCTTCTGATATTTTTCTTCCAATGTTCCACTAAAATTGGTGGCCCGCAGACAGGATGCGTCACATGCAGGCCATACCCACTTCAGCTCTGCAAATGGGAAAACATTGCGAAATGTCACATGACAGCAAGGTGACATGGCGAGTTTGATACCTGTGCATTAAAACAATGTGTTTTTCCTTCCCTTGTTTTTCTTTAGTTTGCTTGAGGATTCAAATCAACCCACAGAACAAGGGAGAATTTCAAGGAATCTCACCAGAACGGGCCTTTGCAGACTTCCTTTTTGCTAGTACAATCTTACATCTCGTTGTCATCAATTTTGTAGGCTGATGAAAGAGGTATGTACACCTTTTAGGCATGGGGGAAATTTTTCAAAAGAAAAGATTTGTTTGTAGAAAATAAGTTACAAAAATATTTCAGGAATCAATTTTGTGAAATGTCCCTTTTTGGGTAGCAAATAGTTGCTCTTAAAAGTTGGAAATCTGCTACACAGAGTAACCTGTGAAATATTTCAAGTGTAGACCAGCTACCAGCAATGCTCCACTTCTCATCCACCCTTCAAATAAACAGCCCTCACCTCCTGTTTGAAATGGCAGTTTTGTGCTGAAAGAAGCAAATTTTGCAAACATGTCAGTTCCAACTGAAAATTTGTAGGAGACACTTATAGCCTCTCATACACTCTCTTAATTATCAGTAGTTTTTAAAATGAATGTCAAATGCTGGATGTTGGTGTTGGAGTCAAGACTACCCAGCAACACAAGTTTTTCTATTTTTATGTTATTTTTAAATGATGTATTTTAACTGAAGTATTCTCTGTACCACAGATCTTATGCAGAATAATAATGTTCTTTGAACACTTTCCATATAGTGGTCTTTTTATCTAATTTCCTAGGAGCCTATTAGTCTTTCCCCAAGTTTAAATTTGCATGCTGATACTAGAAATTCTAATATCATCCATACTGAAGCTGTTCTCCAAATTAGGGACTGTTACAACAGGCAACGCTCCATGAAATTTTAACCTCGACTTCATTGCAGTGCTTCTCAACCTTAGCAAATTTAATTTGTTTGGATTTCAACATTTCCCCATGACTGACTGTGGAATTCTGGGTTTTGAAGTTCATATAGCTTAAAGTTGTCAGGGTTGAGGAACAATGTTAGCATTTCTCAAATAACCTTGTACCTATGTGCCAGTCAGTGTAGGGCCTCCATGGGGGATCAGCACAATGGAAATGGTTAATTGAGTAATAACAGATCCCATCTCCCCTCCCCATTCTGCCCCTCCCTTCTTTGGTTGTAAGGTTTGATTTTAATATTTCACGCTTTAAGATATAATTGTAAGCTACCCAAAGATATCTTATCAGACATGTGGCCAGTAAATTCAATATAGATACACACACACCAATGAAAGATTCTCTATGTTCAGCAAATTCACTGAAAGAGTCAGAGTTTAAAGGTACTATCTTAGAGAAGGAGACATCTGTATCCTTTCCTGGAATGTTAACAGGCTCTAAAGCAAAGAAGTTTCATCAGATGTTCAATCCATAGACTATATGTCCTCCTGTAATATTTTTGTTTCAAGAAACTTGGGCTATGGAGGATCTAGCTATACCTGGATGTATTCCTTTTACTTTGAATGCAGGAGTCATTATGAAAAGGGGTAGGCCTGAGTTTTATGAGTTTTTCCTGTTAAATTTAATGAATCAGTATTTATTCTGGAGTTTTGCTCAGATGTGGCTCTAGCATTTATTTAATTTTATTTTTTCTTGCTTATTAATCTATATTTTTCCCCTAGTTTGCCGACATAAGGGGGATCAGTTTGATACTTATCTAAGCTTGCTATTATGTCGAAATTCAGAGTCTCTAATTATAGCCAGCAATTTTAACACACCTACTGGCAAAACTGAAATATTTGAGCAAACTTATTTTAAATAGCCAGTGTCCCCTAAAATTCCTATGGGCTAATGGACAGTGTAAAAACCAATACTGTAATGTCGCAGGATTTTGATTGGCTGAACTTGTAAACAACTTAGATTTAGTTATAATGTCATTGTCAGGGGTGACATAAAAGAAGCATTTACCTAACGGAGCCAGTGGTTGATATTATTTCTCAGAACTTTGTACATCATATAGCTTATTTTAATATTGGAATTCACCTTGGTATTGATTTGTCTTTTTGACTCTTAAGATCTTAAATCATTACAAATAATCCATTTCCTCATTAACATTACAACTAAAGGTTGGGTGTAGATCTATTTAAACTTATGCCTGGGCTTTTGATCTCAGAACCCTTACTTCCAATGCATACCCATATTTGTTCACCTGACTCATATGAACAACTGATGTCATTGTATCAGGAGTTGTTAATCTGCAAGTCCCACCCTCTCCCGCCTCCAAGATTTTCATCAAATGATGTTTATGAACATTAGGTCCAAATCTTAGTATAATAATGACTGTGTTGAGGATAAAAAGTCTCTTAAATCCACTTGATCATATCTTTCCATGTTGCCCAGTTTTATGCTATGATCCATATGATGCATTGCACCATTATGTAGGTGTGAAATTTCTTGAAATGGTATTTCATTTTTATTTATTTTAATATTTTCATTCTTAATCATTTTTAGATCCTGTTATATTTCTGTCATGTGTTTGGTTTTCAGTTACTGTTTTTCTGAGATACATAGAAAGATGGACAGACATTTTTATTTATTAAGTTATATGCTGCCTATCTCAATAAAGTGATGATAGATAGATAGATAGATAGATAGATAGATAGATAGATAGATAGATA
>BLBF01000101.1:1176316-1204921 GCA_015471245.1 Laticauda colubrina
GAATGAATGAATGAATGAATGAATGAATGAATGAATGAATGAATGAATGAATGATAGATAGATACACCTTTTTATTGCACTGTTGTGAGAGTAACTTACAGCATATATTATTATAACATTATTGGCCCTGCACAGCCCTTAAAAGCCAGACCTTGGCCCAAAATAATAGATTAACAAATGGTTGTCCAATATTTGATTAAAGACATCCAGTTAAGTGAATCCCACTATTCTTGCTAATCCATTTCTTCCATTCTTAAATAATTCCACCCAGATTTACCTTGTTGTGTATGATTTTTATTTTGATACTCTTCAGTCTATATGTACCTCCCTTCATTTCACTTTTTTTCATAATATTGGCCATATTCAGTGTCTATAGCTTCATATAAAGAGGCAACTGTATATCAGAGCATCAATAACTAATTCAAAATAAAATGGAGTTATTGTTTTAAATGCTTTTGATAGTAGGTCCAGAATATTCTTATGTCTCATAAAATAAGAAACATTAATCTATACCCTTTTCCTACAGTGGGTGACTTGATATTCCTTAAGGGAAGAATAATTATGAGATTATATGAGTCATCCTCAACTTACAACCATAATTGAGTGCCAAATTTCTGTTGTTAAGTGAAACATTCATTGAGTGAGTTTTGCCGCATTTCATGATCTTTCTTGCCGCCGTTAAGTGAATCATTGCAGTCGATAAGTTAGTAATTAGGGATCGCATGGCCTTGGGATACACATAATAGAGAAAAAGATTAACCAGTGGCCAAGCATCTGGATTGTGATCAGGTGATCATGAGGATACTGCAAAGCTCATAACTCTGAAAAATGGTTATAAGTCACATTTTTCAGTGCCATTGTATCTTTGAATGGTCACTAAATGAACTACTGTGGGTCTTACAAAAAAAAATAAAGGAAGAAAATAGCTTTGTTGAATCAGCCTTTCTTAATTCACTGCCTTCTCAATAAGGGAGAATTCAGCCAGCATGATTCCTTAGCTAATTTGGAGAACCAACTTTGGTCTAGTAGTGATGAGGGCACCAGTCTAGAAAGCAGGAGACCATGAGTTCAAGTCCTGCCTTAGCCATGAAAGCCAGTTGGGTGGCCTTAGGCCAATCACCAGGGAACTGTGACTTCTAATCCAACTTAGACATGTAACTCAGCAGGGTGACTTTGGATCGGGGTGGGCTGCTGGGGGTTCCCAGGGGTTCAGGAGAGCCCCTAGCTAAGATTCTGTGCAGTTTGGAGAGTCCCCAAATCTCACTTCTGGCTGGCCCTGCCTACCTCACCCCTCCCTCCCAGGAGTCCCCACGGGGCCCATTTTGGATGCAGGTAAGTGCAGGGCGTGTGCAGAAGCTCAGGAAGGGTGAAAAACGGGCCTCCTGGAAGTTTGAGAAGGCTGAAGATGGGCCAGTTTCTGGTTTCTAGAGAGCCCCCATAGCCCTGGGAGGCCATTTTCACCATCCCAGAGGCTCAAGGAAAGCGTCCGGAGCCTGGGGAGAGCAAAAATGCCTCCCCATGGTAGAGAAGGCCAACTAGACCATGCCCACCATGGCCATGCCCACCTAGCAACTGGGCAGAGATTCCTTTGCTAAAATTTTTGAAGCCTCCTGCTTTGGATCAATCACTAGGAAACAGAGTTCCAGTCTTGCCTTAGCCATGAAAGCTAGCTAGGTGACCTTAGGCCAATCACTAGCAGACTGTGAGTTCTGCCTTAGCCATGAAAGCCAGATGGGTGACTTTGGGCTGATCACCAGGAGACTGTTAGTTCTAGTTCCCCCTTAAAGTATAAGAGGTGTTCCTTCCCCTGCGGCCACTATCAGTCAGTGTTGATAGGAGGGGAGAGATCCAAACCTTGCCCACTGCTTTCTGGGGTTCTGCAGGGCTCAGTACTCTCTCCGCTCCTGTTCACATTTATATGAAGCCACTGGGTGAGATCATCCGTCACCATAGATTGAGGTATCACCAATATGCCGATGATACTCAGCGATATGTCTCGGCACATAGTGAGTTAAGTGATGCTGTGTCCTCCCTTTCACAATGCCTGGAGGCTATTAGGGGCTGGATGGGAAGCAACGGGTTGAAACTAAACCCTTGTAAGACCAAATGGCTTTAGGTTTGGGGTTCATTGGTTCAGGGAGAATTGCCATCTTTTGTCTTTGGCACTTCCCCAAACAGACCCTGTGTGTAACCCAGGGGTTTTCCTGGACTCACGACTCCTGTTTGAAAAGCAGGTGGTGGTTGTGGCCAGGAGGACCTTTGCGCAACTGCAGATTGTGCACCAGTTACACCCTTTCCTGGATCAGTGGTCCCTACTCACAGTCACTCATGCCCCGGTCACTTCCCATCTTAATTATTGCAACACTTTCTACACGGGACTTTCCTTGAAGAGCATCCAGAAGCTCCAGTTGGTGAAAAATGCAGTGGCCCATGTGATTTTATGCAGACCCCGGCGTGCACATGTGTCACCTATCCTTCAGGAGCTGCATTGGTTGCCAATTTGCTTCCAGGTGCAATTCAAGGTGGTTATCAACTTTAAAGCCCTTTTTGGCTTGGGTATGGGTTATCTAAATAAACATCTCTTGCCAGTCACATCCACCCAACCCATTAAGGCTAGGTCACACTGGCCGACAGATGCAAAACGTATGCAAAAAGGACACAGCGGATGAGCAAAATTTCGGGGGTGGCTCCATCCGTTATCGGCTCTCAAAAGTGGTGAAAATTTGCATAAATAGAATGGAAAACAACAGAAAGGAACAGACGGGGTAGTACGTAGCGAGGATGGTAAGTGGATGTTCATAGGAAGCCTAGTGGATGGAAGCGGATGACACATCCGCAAGGCTTCCGGGGGAGAATAGTGAAGCGGATGAGTAGCGGAAGGAGCGGATGCGTAGCAGATAACACGGATGCATCACGGAAGCCTATAGGATGCATAGCGGATGCGTAGCGGATGAAAAGCAGATGTGAAGCGGATGCAAAGAGTTCATTGCACATGTGGAGAGGATGAATTGTGTCAGCTCTGAGGATATAAAAGGATGCAGCTCGCAAGCAGTCACCATTCAGAGAAAAGACCTGCTGCCAGAGATATCTTGAAAGAACACTATGGTTCGTCAGGGAAGAAGAGGAAGCCTGTGCCTACTCTTGCCAGCCCTGGCAAGAAGGACAGAACCACGATCCCATCCCCTGGCGCTGACTCTGAAGCTGTTGGTGCTTCTTCTTCTTCTGCTGCTGCTGGTGTTGCTCCTCCGCCACCGAGGAGCATCCCCTCTGTCAACCCTCTCCCTCAGACAGCCCACAGACAGCCAGTCCTCTTCCAGCCAGGAGACAGCTACCGTGTCCCCACGGTAGAGGGCCCCATGGCAGAGACCCCCTGACAGCTGCACTCCCCATGCTAGAGGACGTGGAAGATCCCATGTCTCAAATGGAGTGAGAAGAAGCAGCAGCCAGAGACCAACCCACACCCAGCTCCACCTCCACAGAAAGGCAGAGAGGCAGACTGGAGGGCCAGAGCCACACTGTCCTCTTGGAGATCAGGGCCACAATCAAAACCAGCACAAATCTTCTGAGCTGGTCCACAGGGACATTCCATCCTTGAACCACAAGCCCTTCATCACATACGTGAGCCAGACCCTCATGGACCTGCCTGAAGCCCAGTACCAGGTGATGAAGGAGAAGATCACAGCTCTGCTGCACCACCCTCCAGGCCCAGCTGAACCTGCTCCGACTCACTCCAGGACTGCTCCTCCATCCCAGGCAATGTCACAGCCCTTCCACGGCTTTCAACAGCCCATCACCTACCAAGGCTATGAGCACCAGGACTTCCCACAGCAGAGGCAGCCCTTCCCAGTTCAAGCCCAGGTACATCGTACACCACAGACGCCTCACCTCACCCAGCTGCAGACCAGACAGCCCCACTACACTCCTACTTCCTCCACCCCACAGCCAAGCCCCTCAACAGAAAATCTGTCTTCAGTCCTGTGCCTCACATCCCAGGAGGAATGGCCTCTCCTTGAGGAAGGGCCTCTCAACCTCACAGGACTGAGTCAGTTCTCTGAGAGCTTCCTGAACACACCATCCCCTGTTGTACTTTCAGGGCCAGGCACCCCAATGGCGCTTCAGACCAGCACTCCAGCAACAGCCACGTCCACAGTCCCTGCCCGCTCGACAGCTGAGACCATGGACATGCCTCAGAGTGACTGAGAATAGTGCCAGAGACTGAGTTATCTTTGCTTATCTTTGCTTATCACCTTATCTTTGCGTGAAGACACTTTACTTGGATCATTTTGCTTTTTTAATGAAGTCATACAGTTTACTTAAGACAGTTGTTAATAAAGGTTATCTTTGTTTCGCACACTTGGTTCATTTTATTTACTTCATAAAGTGTTGGTGAAAACTTTGAAAAAAGGGTTAAGCCTTCGCATGCTTGTGGGATGGGTAAGGATAATTGTGGGACGGGTAAGGATAACTGTGGGATGGGTAAGGATAGCTGTGGGATGGGTAAGGATAGCTGTGGGATGGGTAAGGATAGTTTTGGGATAGGTAAGGATAGCTGTAAGGATAGGTAAGGAATGATAAACCTCCAGTGCAAGCATAGTGGGATTGTATGGTCCAACCTCCCAGCTGCCACACATATGGCCCTTTTTGATCAATAACAATTTATTCATTGATCAACACATTTCAAAATAAACAAAGCTCTTTATAAATGCCCTATTCATTGTAGGCCCACTCAATATACATGGCACAATCTCATCAGGGTTGTGAGACAGGCTCAAGGAAGCATCCATTAAGCATCTACCATCCTGCCTTGCCACTCCACCGCTCCAGCTGGGGAGTTGCATCAGTGTTTCAGGAGGTTGCGCTGCTTCTTCCCTTCACGTGAAGCTCTGTTGGGGCCTTGTACATCCACAGTGTCTATCAGGTTTTGTCCTTGCCTCCATTCACCAGGCTCCATGTCCCCATTCCCTTGTTGACGGTCCACAAGCCTGTTATGCAACACTGGGTAGCGGGTGTGCATGAGATTGTGCAGGATGCAGCAAGCTTCCACAATGCTCCTCACAGTCTGTGGGTGATGCTGCATGGTGGTGAGAAGTACATGGAACCTGTTGGCCAGGATGCCAAATGCATTCTCCACCACCCGTCTTACCCTGGACAGCCTGTAGTTGAAGATCCTCTCTTCATGGGTGAGGTATCTGGAACTGTAGGGCTGCATGAGGTAGGTTCTGAGGGATAAGGTGTCATCACCCACGATGAAGAAGAGCACATCTTGTTTTTCATTTGGTAGGGGGTCTGGATCTGGAAAACCCATGATGAGGTTGCATTCCAGCCCATCCTTGAGGTCACTGGCATTGTATACCTGGCTATCTGAAGCTGACCCATTGCTTGAAGCATCGATGTACATGAACTTGTAGTCAGCATCAACCATAGCAAAGAGGATGATATTGAAGAAGCCCTTGTAGTTGAAATAAGTGGACCCTGAATTGGCTGGAGCTTTGCAGGCCACGTGCTTCCCATCTATGGCTTCAATGATGTGGGGAAAGTTCCACCTCTGATACCACTCTTCTGCAAGTTTCCTCCAGCCTTGTTCAGTGGTGGGACAATGGAGGAGCTCCTCCACATATTCTCCGATGTTGGCCTGCACTACTTCTCTGACCACTTTGCTGATGCTGTTGTGTGGCACCCTCCAGGCATACTGCATGTTTCTGTATGTGGTTCCTGAGGCCAGGTGGCGCAGAGGCAGTGCCACCTTCAGTCCAGGGTCCAGGCTGGGACAGAAGTTGGTGCTCAGCTTGGTCAATCTGGGTCTCAGACGCTCAACAATTTCATCAAACATGGCTGGTGGCATCCTCATGAAGTGCTGGAATGCACGAGTGTCTTCATTCCTCAGCTCCACCATCAGCTTCTCATACAGTCCAAACTCCACTCTTCTCCTGATCCATCATCGGACCCACACAGCTCTTGGATGTCTCCTTCTTCTCCTTGTGTAGAAAAGGTGAAACAATCTGAAGAGGACTTGGTTCTGGTGTTGAATGATGGCAGCTACCATAAGGAGTGTGTGATGATCCATGGTGGAGATCAATGGATGATGTGGAAGAGAAAGACCAAGGGTGAAGAGGTCTGTACACCACGGCTGCTGGACTGATAGTGAGATCCAAGTGATTTCCTCCCCCTTTTTATAGGAAATATTAGTTTTCCGCTAGGTGTCCTTCCAAATACTCTAGGCATATTCCAGACATCCTAAATATCCGAGATACATCCCATGTACAAATGTTTTGTCCGTTTTCATGCTTTATATACGAGATGCATCCGCTTACATCCTTTCTATTTCCGTGCTACTAATGCTGTGTGGACGTTCCATGTACCTTTTGCTTCCTCCCTCTTTCTGTTTTCAGCTGCAGCGGATGTGAGTTGCAAGGATGTCCAGAGGATGCCGTGAAGATACAGCAGACGTGTAACGGATGACAACAGACGTAGAATGTTTGTTACCTGTATGTGTCGTGGATGTACATTGTACGTGGCGGAAAGTTCATCCGCTCAAAAAGTTTTGTGTAGCTCAAAACTTTTTGAGCAGATGAAATAGCAGTAGATGGATGTTTGACGGATAGAGCGTATGAAACATGTATGCAGTGAGTACACAATGGATGCATCGCGTTTTCCAATGGATGGCAAGCTTTTTTGTCCGTTTTACATCCTTTTTGCATCTTTTGGTGCAGTGGAACATGGGCTTTAGAGCGAGAAGGCAGGGAATGTTGTGAGTCCCACCACTGAGGGATATACACCTGGTGGGACACAATAAAAGGGCCTTTCCATGGTGGCTTCATCTCTCTGGAACATCATTCCCCCAGAGATTAGAATGTCCCTTTCATTAGTTCTATTCCAAAAAGCACTGAAGTTTTGCCAGCGGGCCTGGGGAACCCAGAGAGGGATGGAGCCTATCAGGTGGCTAGTGTCATCTGCTGTCATCAGGGTGGGGGGGTGCAAGTTGGTTTTTATTTTTTTGTTTTGTCTTTTGTTTTCCCAAATTTTGTTCTATTGTAGTTTACTAATTTATTTGATTCTTTTTGTTAGTTTTTATTGTTTTTATTTTTATTTTTTTGTTTTAAATATGGTTTTACATTATGTAAGCTTCCTTGAGTCACCATGAATAAATAGGCGGCAATAATAAATGAATGAATGAATGAATGCCACCTGGGTGACTTTGGGCCAGTGATTCTCTCCTCAGCCCAGCCCACCTCACAGGGTGGAAGTTATAGGGAAAATGGGAGGAAGAAGAGTGTTGAAAATTTTTGCAACCTGGAGTTATTTGTAAAAATAACAAATGTAGGATAAAAATGAAATGAAATGGAAATAAAAATTCCTTTCTAATTTCTAATCAATATTATGAACTGTGGTGGTACAGTGGTGAGAATGTATTATTGCAGGCTAATTCTGCTGATTGCCAGAGTTTCGCTTTTCACCGGCTCAAAGTTGACTCATCTTTCCATCCTTCCAAGATTGGTAAAATGAAGACCCAGACTGTTGGGGGAAATATGCTGGCCCTGTAAACCCCTTCAAATGGGCCTTATAACACTGTGAAGCATTGTATAAGTCTAAATGCTACTGCTACAGTGGTAGGATTCATTTTTTTTTTTTTTTTACTACCGGTTCTGTGGGCATGGATTGGTGGGCATGATGGGAAAAATACTGTAAAATCTCCAGTCAGAGGTGGGATTTGCTGGTTCTCTGAACTACTTAGAATTTCCACTATCGGTTCTCCAGAACTTGTCAGAACCTGCTGAATACCACCTCTGTACTGATAGTAGCAACAGATTTGTTAAAATCCAACAGATTTAAAGATAAGGTTGAAGAAGGTTCCTAAATTGTAAAAGACTAGACAGCAAACAAGTTCTTCCTCACTTACTGGTTTGGTTAGTTTGAATACGATGGTTTGTTCAGGGAAAACAAAACTACAATTACGTTTGTTTTTTGCTTTTTCTGAAATGTCTCCATGTAGTCGTCAATGGAATTGTATATGATTCAGAGCTGAGTAGACTTTCTAGAATCTCTCCCACTATTTAATTTGATTTAATCCAAAATTGCAAAATTTAATGCAAGAAGTCAAGTCACAAAAGGTTTCTAGAAGTGAATGTAAAAAAAAATGGGTTTATCACAACTGCTGTGATAGTTGTTTCGGTATCAAGTGATGCAACTTTTAAACTTTTGGAGTGAGATGGATTTGTGTAGTTTCTTTTTTTATATATAAAAAGTTTTTTTTTAACAACAAACATAGACAAACATAAACATAAAGCAACAAATAAAATATTCTTTCAATTGTACAGTTTGTCGGTTGATACATACTTCTTGTGCAGTCTTTTCCTCTTAGGTTTAAATTTGCATTTATGTTACATTAGTCAACTTTCCATGTCTTATTATATTATTATATCATCATTAGACTTTGATTTCAAATCCACATTGTCCTTCAGAGCAAATCTCAGTTCTTACTAATTTTAGTTCATATTATAATTCATTTCAAAATAATCAGTTATAGCATATCATTGCTGTTGTATTATATTTCATTTTCCTATTTTTCTATCTAACCATTGGTAAAATAATCCCATACTTAAGTACACTTTTTCTTCTTCCTCTCTAATTGCTAATGTTATAATCTACTCATTTCTGCACATTCCATTATTTTCTTAATCACCTCCTCTTCCCTCGGAATTTTCTCATTTTTCCAATTTTGAGCAAATGCAATTCTAGCTGCAGTTAAAACAATAATAATCAGATAAGCCAGTTCTTTGTAATAACCTTCGGGTAATATTTCCAACAAAAATATCTCAGGCTTTAAATCTATATGTTTTTTTGACATTTTTTCCAGCCATGTGTGTATTTTAGTCCAACATCTTTTAGCTTCCGTGCATGTCCACTACATATGGTAATATGATCCAGGTATCTGATGATATTTGCAACACTTTGCCGATTTGGAGTAGTGTAGTTTCATTGATGACTAATCCAATTGATTTAGCATTGGCAGTTGAGGATTACTATTATTTTTTTAAGGAAATTCTGACTGAGATATTTCCAGCCCTTTTTGTTCAAATATACAATATTGTGACATCAGCCCATGAACAACTGATATAGAGTTTGCTCCTTGGTCCAGCTAATAGAACAAGATTGGCATAGTCTTCACATCTGATTTTTTTTTTTTTTCAGATTTTTCTCAGACTCAGACTGTTCTTGTTCTGGGCCTTCTCTGTTCTTTTAACTCCAGATTGCAATACTTTTAAGTGTTAGTACGGTATTGCTTACAGTATTACAAAAATTGCTTGTGTAACTTCAGTCTCTTTTCAGATATTCAAAAACACATGAACTTTTTTTTAAAAAAGATGATTACTTCAATAAGATCAGAACATTTATTATCTAACATGTGATTCTTGTCAAAGCAAAGCCAATGCTTAGATGCAGGGATGAAAAGCTGAAATAAAATTCCATGGCAGGCAAGAGTTCTAAAGAAGTTTGCCCTAAGAAGCTCATGCTTTTAAAAGTGCAAGTTCCAACCTTCTGGGTTTGCTTTCAGGTGTGGGAAGATATATTCATCTGAATCAGTTCCAAGCTGGGCAAAAGACACTGGAAGCATGGAGGCTGATTGGAAATATGGTTTATCGATGAAGTAGAACCACATGAGTTTGTGATTCTGGGCAGCTAACAAAATGGAATTGACAGTGGGTTTTTTTATACCTTACCTGGGCTTTGTATTTGAACTTCCTGTTCCTTTGCAAGAACATGTATTCTATTTGCTGTTGTCCGATTCCAATGCGGTCATGTAGGGGTTATGTAGGGGTCATATCTGGCTCTATAGGCAGATGAGGAAATGCATGTCCTATGTGCTTGTCTGAGCTAATTTGGTTGAAGTTGGGACTGCTCTGGGGTGATGCATTGAAGGGGTTTGTGTTCTGAAAGAATGTTGGGCAATTCCTACTGTGGCTTAATGGCTTTGTCCTGGTTTGGATCTTGAGTGAAGGGTTAATCCTACCTTTGTTAGGCAGTTCTGCCTTTGTTCAGATTTTGCTGCATTGAGTTTCAAAATATCCTGTCTTGAATGGATTACCAAATCTGCATTTCTAAAAGTTGCCTCCACAGTTTCTGCTTGGGGGAAGAGAGATTGGGGCTATTTCCTGCCTCTAAAAAACCCCATGTTTTTCCATTTCTCATTAAGAAAAATATAATATTCTGCCTTGTTTAATATTTCTCAAAATATTTTATTCTTCTTTCATTCATTCCCACACAAAAGAAAATTGTGTTAAGACAAACAAAAGAACGTTAAGACAAACAAAAGAAAATATAAGTGGGTTGGCACACAGGGCCATAATGGCTGGGCTTATTTAAATTAGACAAACCACATTATGGAATATTATAGACTTATAACATATTAGTAGTAGTTAATCAGTTACTTCCCTCCAGCAGTTGTAGGTGTTCAGATACTAGAAGTTTTTAATAAGAATTTGGATAGCCATTTATCTGAAAGGGTATAGGGCCTCCTGCTTGACCAGGCAATTGGATTAGAAGATCTTCAAGATCCCTTACAACTCTATTATTCTGTTATCTTTGTAAACCATAATGAGTTTATTTGTTCTTGATGAAGGAGGAACAATGATCTTGAATAATAAAGCATGAGCCTACACACACACACATTTAAATATGCATTTTTATTACACTGTAAATGCTTTAACACATAATATTCAGAAGATGGTATAGTACATTAGAACAATACAAGAATTTGCATTGATGAGCTGTCCAGGTGTTTAAAAAGCTTTTCCATAAAAGATTTAAAAAGTGAAGCTGTTTTGTTTAAAAATCTGAGAAGGCAATCAGGAAAGCTGGTGGCATGTTTTCTGTCCAATCAAATATTACCCTTTGTCCTAAATGACAAAATTCCAGTTCTCCATTTTTCTGACATTCCTATTCAAAAAGAGGAAGATATATTTCTGGTTATCTGAGAGAATTAGGATGATACCCCTTGTCCCAACAACAGATCATTTTCAAACTTTTGCAAAGGTAAAAGGTTTCCCTGCCAGTTGTGTCCTATTCTAGAGCATAGTGCTCATCTCCATTTCTTGGGTGAGGGAGCCAACATAGTCCAAAGACAATTTCTGTGGTCATGTGTCCAGCATGGTTACATGCCAAAGGCACATGGAATACGTCCTATTAAATTTAGACTTTGTTTATATTAACATGAAATTATATTAACATTATATATCCAAACTAGACTGTGTTGTTCCTCTGTGTCCTATAATATATGTGGGTATTTACACAATTTTGTATTTATTTATTCTGTCATTTAGTTATTTAGTTATGTAGTGTATATTGGAGGTGGTGACCCTTTGAGAGCTGTATGCAATGGAATTTCATTTTAAGGTATGCCAATTAGTGTACATTCAAAGTGACAATAAAATTATTCTAAGTCTAACCAGTCATAAAGTCCATATTGAGTGAAGCAATCTGTGGCTATATAGCAATCAGAATCAATGGGAGCCCAAATTGGTTGAATTATTTTTAAACCCATGGCTCTTACTTATTAAGAAGTTGCTAGAAATGGGCCTCTCCTCTCACATCTGCTGTTGGATAAAGGACTTTCTTACTAACAGACCCCAAACTGTTAGGATTGGCAGCTATTTTTCCTCCACTCTTGCTTTCAGCACTGGTTCTCCACAGGATTGTGTGCTAAAGCCCCCTTTTGTATTCACTCTACACCTACGACTGCACTACCTTTTGTCCAACTAACTCTATAATAAAAGTTGCAAACAACACCATGTTGGTGGGACTCATATCAGAGAAGACGAGACGGCCTATAGGTCAGAGGTTCTCAGACTGGTCTTGTGGTGCAAGAGTCATAAACTCGCCCTGAACATCAAAAAGACCAAAGACATTATAGACTTCAGAAGATGCAGAGCAGAGCCTCTCCCACTATATATCAATGGAGACTGTGTGGAAACAGTTCACAGTTTTAAATTTCTAGGAACTCATATTTCCAACAACCTTACTTGGTCAGTCCAAACTATGGCCATTGCAAAGAAGGCCCAAAAGCCCCTGCACTTTCTGAGGCTGCTGAAAAAGAGTAGTCTGGGTAAGAAGTTGCTGGTTACTTTTTATTGTTCGACCATTGAGAGCATTTTAGCATACTGTGTAATGATATGGTATGATGGATGCTCTGTAGTGGATAAGAAGATGCTCCAGAGAGTTATAAACACAGCACAAAAAAATCATCGGTTGCTCTCTTTCTTCTTTGGAAGATATTGCAAAGACCAGACTCCTCTCTAGAGCACTAAAAATCTCCACAGACCATTCTCATCCTGGACATTCATATTTTGAACTGTTACCATCAGGGAGGTGTTCTAGGTGTCTTAAAATGAGGAATAATAGACTGAGAAACAGTTTCTTTTCCAAGGAAATAATTGTCTTGAATCAAACAAATGCATATGTGATTTAGCCCTATGTATATAGTGGCATTTTTAAACTATCTAACTTACTATATGTTTTAGATAGGTTTTAGACTAGGTTTTTAATTATTTTTTTAATTATTTTAATTTTTACTCTGTAGTGTGATTGTGATGTGGTGTTTGGGACATTGTGCTGGAGTAGCTTTCAAATTTCATTGTATTTGTAGAATGCAATGACCGTAAAGGTATTCTATTCTATTCTATTCTATTCTATTCTAAACACACAACATATGCACATTCACGTGTCTATAGTCTAGAAATGATTCAATCCAAGCTTCTAGGCTTCAGTTGCCCAAAGGGAAACCCTGGACATTAAGTGTGCTCCTCCTGCTTACCTCATCTTTTTTTTTTATAAAGTTTTTATTTTTTACAACAAACATACAAACGAAACATAAAAACATAAAACTATATTCCAATTATGTACATAAAGCGTATCAGTGGGTTACAATCCTTTGTGCTATCCTTTTTTTTACCATTACTCACAAGTTGTATAAATTCTCACCTTATCTATCTAACATTTGCTTATGTAATATCAATTATTAATCATTCATTTGCCTAAACTATTTTTTCCATCATTCTATATGAAATATTCTAAATTTCATTAAAATTTAATCTTATACATTCATCCAATGGTTATATATTTTATATTGTGTTCTATATCAATCTATCAACTTTTTATTGTAAAACTTCCTAATCTATTTCTTCACCCTGTCTTTTTATCTAACCATTGATAAAATAAATCCCATATCATATAAAATTGTTTGTCTTCTTATCCTCTGATTTCAAATGTCAATTTACTCATTTCAAAACAGTCCATGATTTTTTTCATAATTTCCTCCTGCATAGGTATTTTTTCATTTTTCCAATTCTTAGCAAATACAATTCTAGCCACTGTTAAAACATTTAAAATCAAATATTTCAATTCTTTACTGTATATTTCTGGTATAATTCCCAATAAGAATATCTCAGGTTTAAAGTCTATGTGTTGTTTTATCATTTTTTCCCACCACGTGTGGATTATAGTCCACTGCTTACCTCATCTTGACCATGCCCAGTAGGTAAGTATCAAGTTGAGAGCAATGCTCTTGAAAAATATCAATCTCAGTCCCATTACAGTGAGAGAGAGAAGATTCAACCTTTCGTCTGAAGAAAAAGAAGAAGAAAAAAGAAGATAAATATCAAGATGTTCCATTTGTCTGTTTAGATTGGTTGCTTATGATGCTTGCCTAGACCAAGGGTGGGAACATATGGCCCTTTTACGATCTATGAATTTCAACTCCCAGAATTGCTGAGCCAGCCATGTTGAAGTTGAAGTTCACAAATCTTTAAAGGGCCATAGTTCCCCATCTTTGGCTGGACGAACCAATATTTGATTGTGCCTTTTAAGAGTTTGGGGCTGACTTGATGCTTCATGCTGTATCAAAGGTTACAAATAGCTCTCGAATAACGACCACAATTGAGCCCAATATTTATGCTGCCAAGTGAAACAAGAGTTTGTCCCACTTAATGACCTTCCCTGCCACAGTTATTAAGTGAATCACTGTAGTTGTTAAATTAGTCAAAGTGTTGTTAAGTGACCCTGGGGCACTGTAACTGTCATAAATATGAGTCAGTTGCCAAGCATCTGGATTTTGATCATGTGACTATAGGGATGCTACAATAGTCGCAAGTGTGAAAACTGGTCATAAGTTATTGTTTTCAGTGCTGTAATTTTGAACAGATCACTAAATGAACTTTTATAAGTTGAAAACTACCTATAATTTGTATGATATGGACTTAACATAACATATAAAGCCTGTTGCTGATTTTCATCAAGAAAAAGTGGCTTGATTTAATGGAGGAACTATATTGTTCTTTGTATATCTGTATTTATCTGTATTTAAATCATGGGTGCCCAAGCTTTTGGCTTCCCTGGACTGCATAAGGTGAAGAGGAATTGTCTTGGGCTGCATATAAAATATATAATCCAGGTAATGAATAACAACTTTTTTTTAAAAAAAAGAATATCTTGTTGGAGTCACATTACTATCTGTTCAGGACTGCATGTACCCCATGGGCCATGAGTTGGACACCTCTGATCTAAATAGTTAAGATTACAAATCCAGTTGTTGTAAACCATATTTTGTGGCTTAATGTCATAAGTGAAACAGACCCACAAAGAAATGGTAACTCAAGTCCCAAGTAGGAATGTTGTGTGAAAAACAGTCATAAATCACTTTTTTCATTGCTGATGTAACTTTGAACAATCATTAAATGAACTGTCAAATGTCAAAAACCACCTGTACTTGCATGTTCAAAGAAATGATTCTGCAGTGAAGGAGTGTGAGTTAAAATGAAATCACAATGTTCAGTCACAATTGGGTTGGGTATTGGACTAAATGACCTACCATGCCCCTTCAACTCTGTTAATCTGTAAACATCTGTAACCAATTCAAACTTTGCTCTTTTGTGTGTGTGTTGGGCCTGCCACACATAGTAAATATGCGGTGAGTCTTAGAACTAGCATTCAAAGTTGCCATCTTGACTTTTTTTGAGATTCCCCCAAACCCCAAAGAAGACACCTTTGCAGGACTTTATTCAACATTTTGCTTTTATTTCAACTTCTCACTGGTGTATCTTGTTCCTATAGCTATATTGGTATAGGGTCTCCTGCTTGAGCAGGGAGTTGGACTGGATGAACTCCAAGGCCCCCATGTTAGCATATTAAACTTAGCAGCTGGAACAGTGAAAGTGTACAATGGGCCAGAACCCACAGCTGTCATTGATTGGTTGTTGTGGAGTAAAGGGGGAGTTTCCCTTTTTCCCGCCTTTTTTTCTTTTGTGTGCTCTCTATGTTATGCTGTTTGTGATTTACCTCACAATGTTCCTAGTTCTTCTATCTTGACCGCTGTAAATTTTAATGCAAAATATATTCATTTATATAAAAGTACCAGGTCTGGTCACTGTCTCTGACTTTGTGTGTACAGTTGCAATTCACACCTTCCAACACTGTTATTTTGACATGAGATTTTACCCACAGTGAACATACCTGTTTCGAAAACTGTATTGTCAGACTGAGTTTCTGAACACGTAGCATCTTCTGTAGTAACAACAACAATGATTATTAATGATTATGATTATAATAAAAAGACCAAGAAAGATTTCTGGAATGTTTTTGTCAGATGTCACCTTGATGATTGATGCTACACTATGCTACTTGGCCGCAAGAAGATATTTCAGTGCCAATCTGCCATAAACTTAGGTGCCTGTTAGGCCAAGGGATGATGTTGTGGCCCACCAGTGGCAACAGAACTGGTGGCAGTCTTAGACAGTGAGGAGGTTGGGAAGGAACATGGGCCAGTCCTGGAGTCTGGGGAAGGTTCCAACAAGTGCTCTGCATCGGAGGCAGAGATGGGGCCAGGGCTGTCTGACAGTTATCAGCTGCTTTCAGAGTCAGAGATCAGTGGGACAGAAGAACAGCTGGAGCCTGTTCCCAGTATGTACATGTGCAGAACTGCCAGGAGAAGGGAACAGTTAAGGAACAAGGGTCGACTCGGAAGTGAAGGCTCAAGTGGACAGTGAATGACCCCTCCCATAGGAATAAAGAGGAGCAAAAGGGGAGTGGTGTTTGCAGGAGACAATTCAATTCATTGGGTTCCTGACTTCTTGCCAAGTAATTGCTGGTACAACATGGTGTTTGGAAGATATTGGCCTGGCAACTCTCCAAGCTTGATAAAGGTCTGCAGTTGTAAAATCTCATGAAAAACTGCCAGGACTTTGCTGGAGAGGAATTCACTTTAACCTAACTAAAAAGGGTTTTATCAGGACGAGGAGTCTGCTTCATGATCTTGAGAAGTCTAGGTCAGAACAGATGAAAGTTTGTCATTCCACTCCGAGCACCTTCTCAAAGTCAACAGCATGGGAATGGAGAGCAGCTGCATTCCCCAGAAAACCTTTCTGAAAAAATATTTATTTTGAATTTTTTGGACTTGGAGGGACCAGTTATGGGAGGTGCCTTTGGAAAGGGAAAAGTTACCCAGAGATTTTGGCGCACGAATTCAGTTCTGGCTTTGCATTACTATATATCCCTTAACTTCTAATAAACTATTTTTTTCTCATCCTCAGTGGTGTTAAGGATTAGTTTTTTTAAAAGCTCACACTGAGGTAGAGCTGACAACTTTCCACATTTAGTGGCTTGCTCTCTTCTTTCTCCAACACTCAAAAAAATAAAACAGATGTCCTACAGCCGTGCTACAAGCAGGAACAACCATTATATTTATATGCCTTGAATTACAATGTCCACCTGAGATCCTTATCCCTCTATTATTAAATACAACTAAATAGTAGTAGTACTAAGTACTAGTAGAAGGAAAAGGACCTCCTGAGGCTGAGGCAAGCTAGAAAAAAAATGAACATTTTAGTGGTGGCACCTCATTTCTACAATATTTATTTATTTTATTTATTTGTCCATTGCTTACAAGATAATAGGTGTAAGTAAAAACACAGTTATAAATACATGGTTACATATAAGAAAAAAAAATATATATGAAAGAAACAATAAGACAGGGACGGTAGGCAGGTTGGTGCGCTTAGGCACGCCCCCTACAGACCTCTTAGGGAACGGGTGAGGTCTATAGTAGACAGTCTAAGGTTAAAGTTTTGGGGGTTGGGGGAAAAAAATCACAAAGTCAGGTAGAATATTCCAGACATTGACCACTCTGTTGCTGAAGTCGTATTTCCTGCAATCAAATTTGGTGTGATTAACCTTGAGTTTGTTTGCTCTCGTGTTGTTATGGTTGAAGCGGAAGTATTCATTGACAGGTAGGACATTCCAATGTATGATTTTATATACTTAGATTGGATCAAAGGTGGCATAGTTCTAGGTTTTCTAGGTCTAGAATTTCGAGTCTGGTGGCATAAGGTATTCTGCAACGAGTAGAGGAGTGGATATCTCCTCTACTCTTCAGCAGAAGCTCACCTGATGGTCTTCTGAAAACTAGGTGAACATTTATCATTTCCCAAGCACTTTCAAAAATGTTTGAAAGTTTACTTATTGATTATTATTTGTTATTAAATGTATTTGTCATCCATTTTAATGTTCAAAACCACTCTGAACATTATTGAGTATTATTTCACTGCATTTATCTTTGCTATTCACAGCTACCTTTTTAAAACTAAACTTCAATTCTCCATTTAACTAAAGAGAATAAATGATATTATTTTAGAAAATATGTGTGTCTTTATATATATCACATGGCACATGGTTAAAAACTTTTACACGACTCAGGGAAGTAAGGATTTAGGAAAGTTTAAACAATATAAAAAATGCACATCTCAATAAACTTTGAGAAACCTTATTTGGTCCCACCTCTTTCTGCAAAACAGTTGCAGATTCTCACATCAACTGTAGATCACATCCTGACCAGAGATAGGCTGAGGACATGTACTGGTCTGGTATCAATTTTATTTTATTTTTACTACAAATGACGCTATATTTCAGTGGTTAGATAGCCTAGACCAATGATGGCTAACTTTTTTGGCACCAAGTGCCCCATGCATGCATGTGAGTGCAAACCCCCAAAATGCAATGTGTGCGTGCCCCTGTGCATTTGCCCCATACATGTGTGCACATTCCTTGAGTGTGTGCTTCCCCATGTGTGTCCCCCTGCATGTGCCCCACCCCCCTGTGCATGCGCACAAAGACCCGAAGACCAGCTGGCTGGTGGGAGGCATGCATGCATGCACAGTAGAGCTGAGCTGGGGTGACGGCTCATGTGCCTGAAGAGAGGGTTCTGCCTGCCAATTCAGGCATATGTGCCACAGGTTCACCATCACTGGCTTGAAATATTGCTATTTCAGCATAGATCTTTTCGACATTTATATTTTATTGTGTTTTACTAATCTAACTCAAGTGTTAATATATAATATTGCTAGTCCATGGATGGTATGCCATATGCTAAATGTATCAGCAAAACTGTCTTCTGGTCTAAGTGAGCCTCATCTTTTCTGCAAGATGTCTAACAGATATATAAGCAGTCCTCAGGAACCATAAGAAAAGCAGCTAGTATTGGTCTCTTTCTTCCTACAAGTGGACTGGAGGAAGAAAGCTTTATTTTAGATATGGGTTCAACAGGAATTCCAATATTTACATCAATTTACCTTCTTTTTCAGCTTTGTAGGCTTGGCCATTATAAATAGCAGAGCATTGAAACTGATCCTTATTTTTGCTCCAGATGACAACCCCAAGGCTGGCAGATTCTTGATTGCCGTCTTTCACAACTACAGCAGAGCCATTGGTTGCTACAGGATCCGAAATATCATTATACTTCATGTTGATGGGATTCGGTGAATAGTCAGTAATGAGGCAAGCGCCTAGGTCGCTTGATTCTTTTTTAGATTCCAGCTGGTAGACAGAAGGTTCTGAATCATCAAGATCTACAATAAAAAAAGAAAACATACATTGCTCAGCTCTGAGATCTGAAAAGTTTGGGAAATACATACAGACTTAGAACTATTCATTTAGCAACCATTCAGAGTGACAATGGCACTGAAAAAAGATCTGACCAGTGTGTGAAGTATCTGGTCCACGGGCCGCAAGTTTGACAGCCTTGGATTAAGTATTTGGTGGATTTCTGGACAAGATCCAAGAGTGAACTCCAGAATTTCAGGTGGCCATGTGTGTTCTTAAGAACTCAGTTTAATCTAGCACATATCTACTGACCTCCTCTTAAAGTACTAATCAGGCTAGCTAAGATTTTGAACCTGGACAAAACTGAGAAGATGCTGAAACCTCAAAACTGGTACTTAAGAGAACTGATGTTTTCATCTTGTTTAAAGGGAAGATAGAGTAAAAGGTTTTGGCAAGTCTAGTAACAAGCAAATAGGTAGGTAGATAGGTCTGGATCCAAAGAACCAGCAGGTAAATTCCAGATGTTTTAAGGTTGATAGGGACTTGTTCTCTTTGAAATTCAGCCTGCCCAAGTAGCCTTGTCAATATTATCTGGAATTTAAGAAGTTTCCTAACTAATTTAACAGGGATTTATCTCTCAGACATGTTTATACCTGAAATCCTAAAAAACGTTTTCATTTTGCCTTCTTGAATTTTTCAATTATGCCTGCCTCTTGAGGCATTAACTGTTATGAAACTCAGTAGTATAAATTCTGTCTTTTATCCCGCTTTTTTCTTTTGGTTGTTTCTTTTTTTATTCATATCCATTTCATGTATTCTTAACCATGCTTATACTTATGCCTGTTATCTAATACTTGCTAGCCAAATAAACAAACAAATAAACAAACAAACAAACAAATCAATAGATAAATCTTTTGAAATTCTAGCTCTTTTGTCATTTTTTCATTCTCCTGGCCACAAAGGAGCCTCAGGAAAATGTATTTTTATTTGTTTATATTTCTTATTTCTTGATCACCCATCTCCCAGAGAGAATGGCTGGAGCAGTGTTCAATACAATTTATGAAAATAACATTGAAATCAAAGTAAGATTAAAAGTTTTAAAATTATAAAAATGGCATTATAACCTTTCAAAAGGTAAACAATTGCAAGATAGGGAGGGTTAGTAAGTTATTAGAACAGGCAGGGGGGAGAAGTTGTCATGGGGCCCGCCAGCCTGATGATTGTGTGGCCTTGTGTCCCCCCATGCCATTCAGTTTTTACCTCTTGTATTGGATATCCATGCACACATTCCCAGTTCAAATAAACACAAACACAAGCACAAAATCTTAATATCATATACTTTTACTCGTGTACTTTTTTTCTTGCAAAACAAGCTAATAACATCTTCAAGTGCTTGCAAAACTTTCCAAAACTCATTTCAGAGAAAAACTCACAAAGCTTACGCCTCCTTCCCTGTGGGCTTTCATCTGATGCTATTGTTTTATGACTAAGAGCTTACAATCTGAGCAGTAGTAGCTTGTCTTATTGCATTTCCTGCTGTTGTTTTCATTTAGTGAATTAGCTGAAGACCTTAAATAAATCTATATTAGGTTTGGACCCAACTCTGCATTCACTCTACAAAGCATCAAACCCAAGGACACCAGGGTTACAGAATATAAAATAAGAGTTGGAAAGGACCTTGGAGGTCTTTTAGTCCAAGCCCTTGCTCAAGCAAGAGAACCTGTACCATTCTGGAGAAAAAGCTATCCAATCCCTTCTTAAAAACCTCCAGTGTTGGAACAACCACAGCTTCTGAAAGCAAGTTGTTCTACTGATTAAAAATTCTCACCAACAGTAAATTTCTCCTTAATTCTAGATTGGACCTCTCTTTATTAATTTTCCATCTGTTACTTCTTGTCTTGACCTCAGGTAATTTGAAGAATAGGATATATATAGAATATATATATATATATATATTTAGGATATATATAGAAAATATAGCAATTTTCCAATATTGGAGGAACTGTCATAGAGAGTAGTGGGTCAACTATTCTTCAAAGACCTGAGGAGAAGACAAGAAGGAAGAAGTTCCAGTAAGAATTATAAAATGTATATTTTAATGTAAAAAGGGCAGGACAAGAAGCAATGGGTGGAAACTAATCCAGGAGAGAAGCAACCTAGAACTAAGGAGAAATTTCCTGACACTTAGAATGATCAGTGGAACAACTTGCCTCCAGAAGTTGTGAATGCTCCAACATTGAAACCTTTTAAGAAGAGATTGTCTGAAATGGTGTAGGGTTTCCTGCCTAAGCAGAGATTAAATGAGAAGACCTCCAAGGTCCCTTCCAAACTCTGTTATTCTATTTTACTGATGATGTTACCATGGTGGGTAATTAAATGTCTGCAAGAAAATCACCAAGCTCAGAAAACACCACGAACCCTACAAAAGTCCCAATTGTCTCCTAAAGAAGCACATTCAAAAATGTTCATCTTACCAGGGATGACAATAAGTGTGGTCCCACTTCCAAAGTAAGTTTTGTCCGAGTATTGTAGCACTACAAAGAATACCTTTACAAAATGGCCTTCTTTGCTAGCTTCCAAGCACTGTTAACTGATCTGTTTATGAACAGTGTTCTAAATCCTATCTTCATTACAGTACTAAATTACCTCCATCTCCCATAGATATTGCTTCCCCTAAAATTCCACTTATTTTTTATGTTGTAAGTTGCCCAGAGTTGTTGGTACAAGATGAGTGAAAAATAAATTTTATAAATAAACAAATCAATGAACAAGCAAATAAATAAACAAATCCCCTCTTTCTTTTTTAAGAAAGAAGAGACTTAAAAGACTTTTATTAAAAAAAGAAAAAAAGAGTCTGTTCTCTAGGACAAGCTAAACAAAGGCCTTTTTAAGAAGAGGACATGTTTAGCTGCAGAGTAGTCTCTTTTTTCTTTTCTACATTTTCTGTAAATTCCTAAACATCCCCAAGCATTAAATAAATGTTCTTATGTTGATTGTGCACTGCATCTGAATTCAGGGTGGAGGAGAATCACCTCCAGCTTTCAATCTGCTTTTTATAATTTTTTGTTTAAAAAATATTTCCTTCTCCTATTTCACCCTTTTTTTTTTTTACAAATTTTACACTTGAATTAAACGTGTAACCCATTTAATTCAACTTTAAAATGTGCAAAAAAAGAGTTACCAATCCTGGACTGTATAACCCAATTCAGAAAATACATAGAATCATAGAATTCTAAAAGTTTTGTTCTCCCCTCCATCCAGAGTGGACTTTACATATTACACTATAATATTCCTCTTACCTGCTTTTTTTGAAAATGTATTAATGCAATTTAAAGATTTATTCCCGGAAATTATTGGTCTTTGGGGATGGATCTTGAATAAACTGTCTCTGTCCCTTCTGATTCTTGATGAATGTATCTTTTTTTTAATTTACACTTAGAGCATTTGCACCAATCGCACTTGGCCAATAAAGAATTCTATTCTATTCTATTCTATTCTATTCTATTCTATTCTATTCTATTCTATTCTGATTGAACTTTCATTTTATCAGTATCATAGCGTTTTTTTCTGATAAAATGGCAGGATATGTTATTTTAAATTGCAGAACACCAAGCTGTGGGTTATTTTATGAGCATAGATATGTTTTAATGGAGCTATTTGGGAATCAAAGTAACCCTAAAGAGAGATTACCAGTTTTATCCTTGTATGCTACAGGGTAAAAAATAATTATTGTAATGTTCTCAAATAAAAGATAGGATTAATTAAAGCAGAATTCCCTTAGAGAGTTTCTTAGATTTATTCCTTAAATATGGCTTATATAAAAATGTCCACTTACTAGGGTGAACTACTAGTTTGGTACCACTTCCAAATTTAAAATTCCATCCACTACTTGTGTCACACTATGACACCTTCCTTTACAAAATGACAACCTACAGGAAGAGCTCCAAAACATTTTTTGGTCTTTCCTTCAACATATTATATATTTTTACATTAAAAGTTTTCCATTTGTGTTAGAATATTGCTTTTCAAATTTTCAAATATCACGTGTCTTATTTTACTCAATAAACATGCTTACTGCAGTAATATGTTTAAAGGTCTCTAAACTATGGCCTTCAATGATCCCCAAAGGATTTGAAGGCATTCTCAGTGTAATTTCAAAAGTTACTAGCATCCTGAACTTTTTAACGTAAAAGAAAGAACTATTATTATGTATGATAGCAGTGTTCCAATATTTAATGCACTGCCACGAAGAAGAGGGGGGTCAACCTATTTTCCAAAGCACTTGAAGGCAATATAAGAAGCAATGGTTGGTAACTAATCAAGGAGAAAAGCAACCTAGAACTAAGAAGAAATTTCCTAACAACACTCCAATGGAATGCCTTGCCTTCAAAATAGTGGTGGGATTAAAAAAAAAAATTACTACTAGTTATGTGGGCATGGCTTGGTGGGCATGCCAAGGGGAAGGCTGCTGTAAAATCTCCATTCCCACCCCACTCCAGTAACCTGCTTTCCAGCTCTGTATTCCTGTGCAGGGCAACAAAAGAAGATCCAGCCGATCATCTGAGACTCAGGAGGCAGACTATGGGGGCGGGGTCAGTCAGAGGTGGCATTTGCTAGTTCTCCAAACTATTCAAAACTTCCTCTACCGGTTCTCCAGAACTGGTCAGAATCTGCTGAATACCACCTCTGAACTATAGAGTAATGGGTCAAGACTACAAATATATTCTTTCTCAGAGCTCTGTTTGCCTCTCAGGATCTTTCAAAGCTTTTATGAGGAGATTGGACAGCCATTTATCTGAAATGGTACAGGGTCTCCTGGTTGAGCAGAGGGTTGGACTAGAAGATCTCTAAGGTCCCTTCCAGCTATTTACATCTATGTTCTATCAACTATCTGAGGGTGTAAGTGGCATTTGATTAATTCAGTTTCAATAGAGGGTGGTACTCAGCCAAAGCTCAGCAGGGTAATTTGAATGAAAGACTTCTGGAAAATGCTGTTTTTATAACAAAAATATTTGGAGAAGTAGACCAAGGAGAATAAAAATGATCCTAAGAGAAGAAAACATATGTAAGCGAGATAAGAGTTAAGAAAGATAACTTTGAAATCAGACAAGGGCTGGAAGATGGACACACCTTCTGAGAAGATGAGAAGATTAATTGTCCTGCAGCAACAGACATTTAACCCTGCAAGCCAGCAGTTAATAAAAAGGGCAATAAAAATAATATATGATAAAATGTAGCTGTCAAAGGATGAAAAGAAAAAAAAAACTGGACAAAAGTTTGGACAGTAGAACCCACAAGTTGTGCAGGAAACTATCATCTACAGAACATTCCTACTTTTCCCAATCCCTATGTAACTTGCGGCTGATGTACCAAACACCACGGTTGCTCTTAAATGTGCTTGGATGTGAGAGCAATATTTAAGCAATTTAAATTCAATTTAAAGGGTAAAACTAACCAGAATTGCAGAATTAGAGAATAATAGATGTGGAAGGAACCTTCGAAGTTTTCTAGTCCAACTCTCAATATAGTCAATGTAGAGAAAAGTAAAGTCCTATACTTAGGCAAGAAAAACCAAAAGTACACATATAGACTGGGTGAAACCGGGCTCAATAGCAGTAACTGTGAGAGGGATCTTGGAGTCTTAATGGACAACCAGCTAAATATGAGCCAGCAGTGTGCAGCAGCAGCAGCCAAAGAAGCTAATGCAATCCTAAATTGCATTAACAAAGTGATACAATTGAGATCAAGTGAGGTACTAATACCACTTTATAAAGTCATAGTAAGGCAACACCTAGAATACTGCATCCAGTTCTGGTCACCACATTATAAAAAAGATGTTGAGACTCTAGGAAAAGTGCAGAGAAGAGCAACCAGGTTGATTAGGGGACTGGAGACTAAAACTTATGAAGAACGGTTACGGGAACTGGATATGGCTAGTCTAGTGAAGAGAAGAAGCAGGGGAAACATGATAGCAGTCTTCCAATATTTGGGGGGCTGCCACAGAGAGGAAGGAGTCAAGCTATTTTCTAAAGCACCTGTAGGCCAGAGAAGGAATAATGGATGGAAACTGAACAAGGAGAGATTTAACCTGGAAATAAGGAGAAACTTTCTGACAGTGAGAACAATCAACCAATGGAACAGCTTGCCCTCGGAAGTTGTGGGAGCGCCATTACTTGAGCACCTTTTGTCAGAAATGGTGTAGGATCTCCTGCTTGGGTGGGGGGCTGGACTAGATGACCTACAAATCCCTTCCAACTCTGATTATCTGTATCTAACTCTTTGCACAAACAGAAGACCCTGTACCATTGGACATATGACTGTCCAATCTCTTCTTGAAAACTTCCAGTGATGGATCACCCACAACTTCTGGAGACAAGCCATTCTATGATTAATTGTTCTCCCTTTCATCTCAGTTCTGAGTTGAATCTCTCTGTGTTAAGTTTCCATCCATTACTAATACATATTGATGTTCTCAAGTAAAATATAGAATTAATGAAACCACAATTTCCTTAAGCAGTTTCTGAAATGTATTTCTTCAATGTGGCATGTATAAAAATGTGGACTTACCAGGATAAACTACTAGGTTGGTGCCACATCCAAATTGAATTTTATTCCATCCACTACTTGTGTTATACTCTGATACCATCCTTTGCAAAATGACAACCTTTAGGAAGAGGCTTGTACTTTGTAGGTTTACAGAGGAGAGCCAGTTGTCTAGTGGTTAAAGCACCAGTCTAAAAACAGGGAGACTGTGAGTTTTAATTCTGATAAAGAGAATATTTGTAGCTCAAGGTCCTTTGGTGCTCTCTGAGCTTCATTATTTTCTTGCAGAAATTCAGTGCATTAAAGATGTCACCTGGTTGGGTAATGAAGCATAAGCAAAAAAACAAACAAACTCAAAGAGCAACAAGGACCCTACAGTTCTAGTTCTGATTTGGGCATGGAAGCTGGTTGATCTTGAGCCAGTCCTTCACTCTTGGCCCTAGAAAGGAAACAATGATAATCTGAAATCTTGCAAGAAAACCAGGCAGTTACCAGGAACAAACACTTTCTCAAACATATATACAAAGAGGTTTACAGAGACTCTCTGGGTGTTGTATTTCCATGAGTGCATATGGTCTCAAAGTTCAACTCGATAATGATCCAAAGGTTAGAAGCAAAGCTGAAAATTCCCAAAATACAACAGAAGAATAAAATAAGAATAGAATAACAGAATTGGAAAGGACCTTGGTAGTTTTCTATTCCAACCCCATGCCTAGGCAGAAACCTTACACCATTTTAGACAAATGGTTATCCAATCTCTTCTTAAAAACCTTTCATGGAGCATTTATAAGTTCTGGAGGCAATTTGTTCCACTGATGAATTGTTCTAACTGTCAGGAAATTTCTCCTTAGTTCTAAGTTGCTTCTCTCTTTGATTAGTTTCCATCCAATGCTTCTTGTCCTGCCCTCAGGTGCTTTGAAGAATAGTTTGATTCCCTCTTCTCTGTGGCAGCCCAAGATATTGGAACACTGCTATCATGTCTCCCCTAGTTCTTCATTAGTCTAGACATATCCAGTTCCTGCAACTGTTATTCATATGTTTTAGCCTCCAGTCCCCAAATCATCTTTTCTTCTCTTCACTCTTTCTAGAGTCTCAACATCTTTTTTACATCATGGAAACCAAACTGAATGCAGTTTTCCAAACGCCAAAGCATTATAAAGTGGTATTAACACTTCACATGATCTTGATTATATCCCTCTGTTTATGCAGCCTAAAACTATGTTGGCTTCTTTGCCAGCTGCAGTCCAGAAGTCAATGGCAGTCCCAGGTAGCCACCAGGAATCAAATTTGACTAAAGGGATACCATTTTACTCCAGATATAAGAAAGCAAATCTACTTATCTGAAGCCAAAAAATATCCTCTAAGAGGCTCCCACACTGATAGAATGAGCATTACAATTTTTGTTGAACCTGACTTAAAAAAAAAAAAAACTATGGAGAGTTGAACCTGGTTAATATATCCTTGACTTACAACAGTGCATCTAGTGTCTTCAAAGATGTAATGGCACTGGGAAAAATAAAAGACTTATGACCATTTTTCAGACTTACAACTGTTGAAGCATCTCCATGGTCATGAGATCAACATCCATTTAGGCTCATAGGGTCATAACAGAGCCCATAAGACCTGCTCCTCTAATTTTCTTCAGATAATTAGACATGCCATGAGATTGGCGTCCACAAATATTGCTAGCAAAATAACAAGGCATGATACTTACATGGTTTCACCATTAAAAAGGTTCCTTTACCAAAAATGACTTTATAGTCAGTGGCACAGTGATCTCTAAGCCTACAAAAACCTTCAGAGCTCATTCATCCTTCATTCCTGATGTTTTAAAAGAATCAGTGAAGAATAAGAAGGGTTCAAATGAATCCCATATGATTTCTGAATTCTACAAATCTTTATATAATACCTACTACGCTATCAGTATTCATATTAAAACTCTTAAAAGGTAATCATTATGTTTTTAGTTTTGGAGTAGTGATTAAGGCATCAGGCTAGAAATTGGGAGAAGGCTGTGAGTTCTAGACCTGCTGGGGCCAGTCACTTTCTATCTGCTCTAGGAAGGAGACAATGGCAAGCTATTTTTGAAAAACTAAAGGGACTTGTCCAGGCAGACTCTAAGATTCAGGCACAATTGAGTGAAAGGACAAAAACAAAACAAAACAGATGTTGACTGAGCACCATGCACAGAAGACAGGTAAAATTACTACTAGAGTCTTATGGGAAATGGTGACAGATAAATACAGTAATCAAATAAGGAAAGGCTGTTGTATGACCATTGCTGTAATGGCTGATGACCACAGACTGTTGAATCTAGCACTTTTATTCTGGGGTCCATTAAAATGGGAAGCAGGGGGAAGGATAGGAAAAGAAGAGGGAAGGAAGGAAAGAGGAAGAAAGGAGATGGGAATGAGAAGAAGGAAGGGAAGGAAGAAGGAAGAAGATGGGAATGAGAAGAGGGAAGGGGAGCGAAGAGAAAAGAGGGAAGGAAGGATGAAGGAAGGAGATGAGAATGAGAAGAATGAAGGGAAGAGAAGGGAAGGAAAAAGAAAAAAGAGGGAAGAAAGGAAGAAGGGGAAAACATTAGCTTTTTTTCAATAATTTGCTGATCCACTGAAAAAAAACCAATGCTTTATAAATTAACATCTTGCCTATTCCCCTCATATCAATTTATTGGCACAAGATAGAATAAAAGCATATTTGACACAGAATGCTGGTGTGTCTGCAGAAAAAAGGAAAAAAAGTCTTACTACATTTGCAAAATAAATAAATAATGGTATTAAGGAGAGAGAGGCTTACTTGGTATCACAACTAGTCTTGTCCCAATTCCAAATATTTGCTTCCAGGCACTGTCCTCCCCACAGTGCTTTCAGCCTTGTCAAAAACTTCCCAGACACAAGAAAGGCAGTGAATGCAGATGGTATGCAACAGTTGGTTTCATGGACTATCAATTCAATGGGAAAACTTTAAGGCCTGTAGACATCCCAATCTGAAGTAGACATCCCAATTCTAAAGTAATAAAGTTCTCTTGGATGAAAGTGTGAAGTTATTTACCAATGAATTCCAACAGGCCTTCATCATGTTGGAATGAAAGAATAAATTTGTTGATAAATACAGGGGGTAAGATGTCTTCACTTCTATCCCAGCCTTCAAAGGAGAGAGAGAGAGAGAGAGAGAGAGAGAGAGAGAGAGAGAGAGAGA
>BLBF01000101.1:1236281-1255046 GCA_015471245.1 Laticauda colubrina
ATATATATATATATATATATATATATATATATATATATATATATATAATTTTTCTATATATTTATATATATATTTTATATAATTTTTCCATCATTCAATTTGTCCCAAAGGTGCTTTTTCAAGAGGCAACTGAGCTATATTTTTCCTTGAATACATTTTGCTTCTCATCCAGGAAGTTTCTTCAGTTCTGAACTAAAGAAGCTTCTTGGCTGAGAAGCTAAATATATTCAAGGTAAAACCAAGAGTTGTTTTCCAGTTCTCTGTTGAAAAAGCACCTCTGGGACAACCATGACCTGCATGATTGAGAATCTGCATAAACATCATTCCATTTCTATATCACTTGTTACTTAGATTCACTATCGGTGTTATGAGATTAATGTGTCAATTTTCTTAACATTTAAGCTTTTGGTCACCACGATGAAAAAAAGATATTGAGACTCTAGAAAGAGTGCAGAAAAGAACAACAAAGATGATTAATGGACTGGAGGCTAAAACATATAAGGAACGGTTGCCTGAGTTGGCTATGTGTAGTTTGATGAAAAGGACTGGGGGGGGGGGCATGATAGCAGTTTTCCAATATCTCAGGGGCTGCCCAAAGAAGACGGAGTCAAGCTATTCTCCAAAGCACCTGAGAGCAGGACAAGAAGCAATGGATAGAAATTGTTACCATCCTCATAACCTAGAATTAAGGAAAAAATTCCTGACAGAATAATTACTCAGTGGAACAATTTGCCTCCAGAAGTTATAAATGCTGGAAGTTTTTAAGAAGAGATTGGATAACCATTTGTCTGAAATACTATAGGGTTTCCTGCCTAAGCAGGGGGTTGGACTAGAAGACCTCCAAGGTCCCGTCCAACTCAAGTATTCTATTCTATTTTTAATGCAATTGTCACTATTAGTATCTTGGCTGTTCATTCTGTACTGGTTACCTTTTTTCAGTTTATTTATCAGACTAATGTGTTTTTATGTCATATCAGCATGATTATACGAATACATAGACACCTGCACACAATTCATGAAAAGTAATGTTATATGACTGATGCATTTCTTGAATGTTAAAATAATCTCTGAAATCATTAAAATAATCACTGATTTTCAAAATCACAAAAGACTTCATATAAATAGGGGGTGGGGAAATCAAGGAAAAGACCTTCTTATGCTGACCAGAATAAGAATAACTTACTTGGTGTTAAAATCAATCTCGTCCCACTTCCAAAGAGAAACTTATTGTAGCTGTTATACACAATGCTTTCTGCCTTGACAAAAAACATGGCTTCTTATTTGTATCAGCGAGTACAACTCCCTTTTTAAAAATCTAAATCTATAGACTTTAGGATTAAAATGTCAGAGACTATGGCTATTGGAAATAATTTGGGCTGCTGTCCCTATAAAATACTTTTCTTTGAGCTGCTCTGCTGTTATCATTGTCATAATTTAAAGAGTTTCAAAAATCTTACATATTCTACACTCAGTGGGGTGCAAGTAGTGACTGCCTACAAACCAATCCAGCATGGAAATTTTGCAGATAGATGATAGATGATAGATAGATAGATAGATAGATAGATAGATAGATAGATAGATAGATAGATAGATAGATATAATTCTTTATTGGCCAAGTGTAATTAGACACACAAGGAATGTGTCTTGGTGCGTATGCTCACAGTGTACATAAAAGAAAAGACACATTCATCAAGAGTCAAGAATCATAAGGTACAACATTTAATAATAGTCATAGGGTACAACAAGCAATCAAATCATACTAGGAAACAGTCAATATAAATGGTAAGGATACAAACAACAAAGACCGTAACAAAGTTACAGTCATGCAGTCATAAGTTGGAGGGGATGGGTGATAAGGAGTGATGAATAGCAATAGTAATGCAAAGTATAAATGCATATTTAAACTTTGATACAAACGGCACTGAGATAATGTTACTATTCTTCCCAGAGGAACAATTACTTATACTGATCAATATATTTCAAATATAATATTCCCCCTCTTGTCAAGCAACCAAAAAATAAAAATTTCTACAACACTGTTTATCCAATCCATTTGGCCTGACCCCATCTACTATATAGAAAAGAAAAATATAGTTAACAGCTTAAACCAATAGCAAAATTAAACTTCAAAACCCTCTGTTAACTTTCTGTGGAGATTCTCAGTCATCCAGGCAATAGTGGTCCCAAAGGTGCTTTTTAAAGAGGCAAGTGGACTTTCTGGTTTTTTTCTTAGAAGATGTTTCAGTTCTTATTCAAGAAGCTGAATGGTGGGGAATTCCTCATCATCCAGCCAGAACTGAAGCAGCTTCTTGGATGAGAAGTGAAATGTCTTCAAAGAAAAATCAGAAAGTCCATTTCCCTCTTTAAAAAGCACCCTTGGGACAGCCTTCTGTTAACATTTATTCTACTTCACATGAAGAAAGTCCACAACAGCTTCTGGACTTACGGTTCTACCACAAGTTACCATAATCATTGTCTCTGGTCCATCCAGGATCAAATATACTCAATTGTTTTCCTTAAGATCTTTACTAACAGTTGGATTTCATTCCCCATCCATTTGTGTGTTTTTTAAGTGTGAACATTAATTAAGCACTTAATAAAGATCCATGGAGTAATCTGTAGTTTCTGAACTAGTATGCAAAAATCCAGACAACCACAAGATTGCTACAGATGATGCTGTCATCAATAATGATTCAGATTCTTGCAATCCCAATCTAACGGCCTCAATATATAATTTTTTTTTCTTACTCCAGGGAGAGGCACATGCGATTGTTCTGTTTTCCACTTGAAATCACATCTAAAAAAATGCAAGGGCTCCAATTCATTGTTATTGTAACAATGACATTCTGAATCCAGGAATCCTCCCATTGTCTTCCTCATAGTTAAAATGCAGCTCATCTGGGACCTTCTTATTTCTGTCCTCAAAACTCCATTTCAACAAGGAATGCTTAGGGGAAGTCATAAACAACCTAAAATTCTACACAAACAGATCTCTTGTCACAACTCTACTATCAGATTATGTTAGAATCACAGAAAATTGAAGACAACAAACATTGTTAAAGAAAATATACCTTTTAGAAGAAAAAGATTCTTGACAGATATGTCCACTATACTCCATTCATTGGAGTATCTTAAGGTATCTTTCCCCCATTGGGCCCTTTAAGATGGACAATTTTCATAATTCTAACCATAACTCAAGCTTCCAGAGTGCTGGATAGATATGATCATTGTCTTCCCCTCAATTTCCCCACAAAAATCTTCAAGAAGACAAATCCTCACCTATCCTGATCACAACCAGCTTGACCATATGAGATGAGAATTCATAAATTTCCTATCCTAACATTTCTGAAAGTCCTCTTGTCAAGAAATCTAGGTAACATTAAAACCTCATTTGAAATTCCCATTCTTCCCTTCTAATATGTCTTGAGAAACCCAACAGATTTTTTTCTTCATTTTTCTAACCAGTCAATGAAAAGATGAAAGGTCTTCATCTTTAATTTTAATGGACCTACTTACTTGGTATAACGATCAGTCTTGTGCCAGACCCCCAAATGAACTTGACATTGTTATAATCCACAGTGTTATAGTTCCTTACAAAAACCATAAAGGATGGGTTGGGAAAGAAGTTTAAGAATAAATCCAGATTCCTTTAAAATAGCATACAGAATTGCTATTTTTCTTCCCATGGTTTTAACATATTTAAATTCAGATTTCCTCATATATTTCCCCACAATCCAAGATTCCCCAATGAAATTATTGCATCAAAGCTGAGATCTCTTTGTACAATTCACAGATCTATTACTTGCTTTCCAGAAAAAAAGATCCATCTCAAAACTGGGGTTGCTATCAAAGCTTGGGAACTGTTGGAGTCAAGAAAAGCTGAAGAAATGATGCCTTATCTTTGCTCATCTTTAAGGATTTCTAGAAGTTCATGGTCCACCCCACTCCCTTCTCTCCAGTATAACCATATCATGATAACCTTGTTCAGTCACCCAAGTCCAAGTTGATTGATTGATTGATTATTGATCAATATTTTAGGCAATTGATATATTTGGGAAAGAGAATAATTGTTTGATTATTTGCTGAATTGGGCTGCAAATGGTTCTTTGAACCTAGAAATGGATCAACAGTACTGATTGCTTAATAGTGGAGACACCAGAATTGAATTCTGGATTTTTTTGTAAAGCATGTAGTTTCAGATGTATCTATATTATATTTTATAATATATGGGGAGGGGGAGAGAGAGAGAGATGGAGGGAGGGAGGGAAAGAGAGAGATGGAAGGAGGGAGGGAGGGAGGGAAAGAGAGATGAAAGGAAGGAGAGAAAGAGAAAGACAGAGGAGGGAGAGGCAGAGAGATATGAGAGAGAGGGAGGGGGAGGGGGGGGGGGGGGAGAAGCTCTTGTGCTGACCACAATAGCAGAATATAGAATAAAAACTTACTTGGTATGACGACCAACCTAGTCCCACTTCCAAAGAAAATCTTATTGTTACCAACATTAGACACGGTGCTTTCTGTCTTAACAAAAACATCCCTTTCTATTTATATCAGCAATTACAACTTTTTCTAGACTAAAAAGCTCTATAGAGTTTAGGATTAAAATCTCAAGGACTCAACTACTGGGAATCTGAAGCTGATTTTGGAAATCTGTACCTATATTAAATTTCCACCTATATTAAATGCTTTATATACACCTATCACATACTCCAGTACTGCTGGCTGAAGATATTTTGGGAGAGGAAAGTTCAGAAAATTTAAAATGGCCAAGGTTGAGAAACCTAGGATAGATTTTTCTTGACAGTGCTCTAGACTTTAGGATTTGAGTTGTCAAGAATTGCAGCTACTAGAAATCTGAAGCAAAATTTGGACATCTGTAATTATAAAATTCTTGAGAGGTCCTTGGTGTTCTCTGAGCTTAGTTGTTTTCTTGCAGATGTTTCATTTCCCAAACTGGGTAACATTATCTGTGCTAGTGCCTACAAGCAATTTTTTCTCATGCTTTCTGAAGTGTTTGATGCCGATATCAGATACTGATAAAGGAGAACTAGAATTCAAAGAAAATAATTTTATACTGATAAAGGAGAATATTTGTAATTCTGAGTTGAAATGAGGGGTCCTTGGTGCCCTCTGAACTTGACTGGGTTTTTTGCTGACATTTCATTACCCAAAGTAGATCAGAACCAAAATGAAATAAAACATCTTCAAGAAAATAAGCAAAATCAGAGACCACCAAGGACCTCTCATTGCAACCCAGAGCTATAAATATTCTCCTTTATCGGTATAAAATTATTATTTTTTGAACCCTAGTTTCTTTGGAAGTATGAATACACATGCTGTATTTCACATCCCATAATTTATTCAGGAAAAGCCCTCTAAATGTATTGAAAATTAATATTTTTAAAACCCAACCAGAATTAAAAGAGAAAATAACAACAAAAGCCAAAAGTGCAAAAAGGAAACAATAAAAAGGAAAAGAATGTAGTAACTATTTTTACAGCATTTGCAAAAATACAAAAAAATCCTTTAGCTCTGAGCACCAAGGTAAGATAAATGACTAAAACTTACTTGGCATTACAAGCAGCCTAGTCCCACTTCCGAAGATCACTTTACTGGTGCCACTGATGTACACAGTGCTTTCTGCCTTGACAAAAACCATGTCTTCCTATTTGTATAACAATTATAACCTCCTTTTGAATAGCTGAATCCCTAAACTTTAGGACTAAAATGCCATAGTCAGTTGTGGCTATTGGAAATCTGAAGATCCTTTGAACTTCTGTAGGTTTAAAGTTCTTTTCTTTATGCTCTAGTTTTCTTTGGATGTGTGAATCCACTCTGGCCCGTCTATCAATGAAATTTATAGGAAGTCAGCAAACACACACACACACACACACACACACACACACACACACACCAGAAAGAAGGCTTTCTTAGGATCAATTAATTCACTTCTTTCCACCACCAGGAAAACACTCCAGGCAGTTCTTCCAACAATTAAGTTTTATGAATGAGATACTTTTGTACCTATTGATAAAACTGGAGCATCTCACTCAATATCCATTGACAGAAATCCAGACCAGCCAATTCATCAGCAAAAGGCCTTTAGCCACAGCTTTCCCAGAAGGCTGGAACTGATGAGATTCAAAAGTAGAAAAACAAAGACTCCTAAAATCTATATTCCCCCTTCCAGATCAAAGGACAAGTCTTGATCTTTAGGACATAATAGGATTTGCCCGCCACCATTAGAATAGCAAAAGACACAAGGTTCATCACATTGCATAATCATCCTGAAGCATCTCAATTACAAAACTCCAGAACTCTATACAAATCCATCCACTCACCCAGGCAATTGGTCAGCCACCCCAGAAACATTTCTGCCGTCACTGAAATTTCTAGAAAACCAAATAAACAGAAATCTTCTTTCCAACCAGCCAGCCTCCATTTTATTTCTAGTGTCTTTCTCCTGGAGTGGAACCGGACCAAATTTTTATTCCAACAATTTCCAAACTCTTTTCAGAGATTTCAAGGCTCTTATTTACAGGGCCATCCAATTCATCTGTTCAGAAAAAGCCCTTGTAATGAAACTTTTTTCCTGAGATGCCTAATCACTAATTCATAGTTACTGAAGTGGTTATGGAAGCTATAAGAGATTAGCTATGGAAGCATAAGTGGTTAGTTACACTCTGAGTTGCAAAGATTTTTTTTTTCAAATCAAAATTTCATTTTTTCCTCCCTCCCCATCTTTTCATTGGGGCTCAGTGTTTGGAACTTTACAGTATTTTGTTTATATTTTTTTAGGTTTTGCATGGCTTTTATCTTTTTTAAGATTGTGAGCCACTCAGATTTATCCTATGGTGAGATGGGCAGTCAATACATTTTACAGATAAATAAGTAAATAAAAATGGAGTCTGCTTGTGGACTAAGTAGTCATTGGCTTCATCCGTTCCGTGAAGAAAAGCCTAAGAATAAATATTGGGAAGGTGGACATATGAAGAAGGCAGGACATGAGAAGGATAAAGGAAGGATAAAACTGAAGCTTACTTGGTGTCACATCCACTTTAGTTCCACTTCCAAAGCTAACTTTTTGGAAACTGCTGCTAGATCCACAGTGCTTCTCTTCTTGGCAAAAACTGCCCAAAGTGAGAGAATATTGAAAGAGAAGATAGTGGACATACACTCAGAAAATGTTTGGCTTGGCAGAAAAAAAGGATTTTTTTTCCAGTTCACAATCACTTAAGTTTCTTGGTGGACTCCAGCTGCAACGGCTTCAATTCCTAAATCTCTCAGAAATTTGCAGCCATTAAGATGACTTTAAATAGGTTGTTGACCTCAAAAGCTGTTGACCTTCTATCTCTGCAACATAAAGAGTATTTTAACTTACTGAACCTGTACATGGTTTGCCAATTTCACAATGGCAGATAGGATAGTGTTCCAGAGGGTTAAAGCCCATGTCACACTGCACCAACGGATGCAAAGAGTATGTAAAACGTTAAAAAAAGCTTGCCATCCATTGGAAAATGCTATGCATCCGTTGTGTACTCACTGCATACGTGTTTCATATGCTCTATCTTTGAGCATCTGTCCACTGAGATTTCATCTGCTCAAGAAGTTTTGAGCTGCACAAAACTTTGTGAACGGATGAACTTTCCGCCATGTACGATGTAAATCCGTGACATACGAGCAACAAATGTTCTATGTCTGTTTATCATCCGTTAAACATCCGCTGTATCCTCTCTGCATCCTCTGGGCATCCCCTCAACTCAAATCCACTGCAACTGAAAACGGAAAGAGGGAGGAAACAAAAGGTACACGGAATGTCTACACAGCGTTAGTAGCACGGAAATAGAAAGGATGAGCAGTGAATGGTTTGCATCCTATATACATCCCCTAGGCTTCCTATGAACATCCCTTTAACATCCCTGCTACATACTACCCACGTCCGTTCTTTTCCTTTCTTTTCCGTTCTGTTTATGGAAATTTTTGCCACTTTTTGGAGCGGGTGACAATGGATGGAGCCACCCCCCAAAATTTGCTCATCCGCTGTGTCCTTTTTGCATAAGTTTTGCATCCGTCGGCCAGTGTAACCTCGCCTTAACATCATTGCCCAGAGGCAATTGTCCTCTCCCCTCTTTGAAAGAGTTTTATAGCTCCTGCTGCCTTAAGAAAGCTCAAAACTTTCTTAAAGATCCATCTCATCCTGGGAACCCTTTTTTTGAACTATTACCATCTAGCAGATAGTACAGGACAATAAAAACAAGGACAAATAGGCTGAAAAATACATTCTATTCCAGAGCAGTAACTCTATTGAATTCTATTGTATAGTGCAATATTAATGCAATTTCAGGGGTTTTCATTTCAGTTGTATAGAATGTGAAGGATGTGTGTTTGTGTTTTATTTTGATAGTTATAATGTACACTGAAGATGGAATTTAATTTCATTGTATGAGGTGAGGTGACAATAAAGTAAACTAACTAACTAAAAGCAGCTCATCTCCCTCTTAGCTACATCCTCAATATTTTAAAATTATAAAGGATTGTCTATGGAGATTCTCAGTCATCCAGATCATGTTTTTTACAAAAGATGTAAAAAACATTCCAAAGATGTTTTTTACAAAAGGCAACTGGACTTTGTTTTTCCTTGAAGACGTTTCACTTCTCATCTAAGAATCTTCTCTAGGTTTGACTGAATGGTGGAGTGTGGAAGGATTTATTTCTTATTTATATATCCCTATATAAATCCTTCCATCCTCCATCATTCAGTCAGAACTGAAGAAGCCTCTTTGATGAGAAGCGAAACGTTTTCAAGGAAAAAACAAAGTCCTTTTGAAAAAGTACCTTTGGGACTATCAAGGATTGTGAATTTCTTGCACAACAGAGATGACCATAATGAAGCAGTACAGGAAAAGTGGGAAGAGAATGGATGCCTTTCTATGCTTTCCTTATCCCAAGGAAGAAACATTATCTTTCATGTATATTTTAAAACGCTTTTGGAAAGAGGGGAGGAAATGACAGCTATGTAAATGGCTAAAAGAACCTAAAATATGTCGAGCAAAATTATATTCATTCCCTAAAGGAATAGGGTAGAGGAATATCTCCTCCACTTCAGAGCAGGGAAGTTGTGATATTACTCTTGTGTAACATTCATGAGAAGTCAATCTATTGAGATTGCTTGACATACCTGGCTTGATGGCTAGCCTGGTGCCTTTGCCAAATATCACTTTTCTGTAAGCATCTTGGTTACACAATAAGAAAAGTCTTTACAAAAAAGGAAGGAGCAACATAGGTGTTTCCTTTTCTCCATTTGGTGTGTTGTTAAATGAGTTTTAATTAAGTTAATGAAGCTCTGTAGAGCAATCTGGAACTTCAGATCTAGTTTGCAAAAGTTCAGACAGCCACAAGTTTGGTACACACTTCGTTGCCATCTAATGTTTATTCTGATTTTTGTGCGCATGTGTGTTTGTGTGTGTGTGTATGTACACACACACACACACACACACACACACAATCTGAAAGTCCCAAAGAAGTGGTCTTTCCTTTCAAAAAATTTCCCTTCACATCTGAAATGACATCTAAACCAATTTGTAGGCTTATATTCACAACCCATTAACAATAAAGTTTTCGGTCTTGAAACTGTCATTATTCACAGAGTCCCTTACAAAGATTAATTAGTTCAAGATAGACCTTACTACTCATCACAATTTATATTCATTTGGTGAAAACCCAGTCAAGCAAACAATTGTTCATCCTGAAAAGAACTGTCTTCTTTACCTTCCCAATATTTTAATCCACTCAATCAAAGTTTTCCCTCTTATTCACCTAGTCTTACTTTTAGCAGAGTTCTTCATAGAATCAATAGAATCATAGAATCAATAGACTTTGATTTCTTCATAGACAAATCCTTAGCAACAAAAAGATAATTCTTTAATTTCCTAGATTGTTTGCTTCAACTCTGTAGAAAAAAAGCTACAATCCTTTCCACCCAACTTGGGAAAGAAAGCTACCTCCTTTCCTTCCTTTTCCCTTTCCCTTTCTCTTCTCGTTCCTTTCTGGTTGGACCTGATTCCATATATGAATACTGAAGTTAAAAAATCACGAGGAAATAGCACCTATCCACTTACCACTAGTAAAGCTTGTTCCAATAAAATGACTGATTATATATAATTTCATTGTATTTAAATTTTAAAACTTGATGTTCTCTGTGTTAAGGAACCACAGAAATATATATTGAAAGACTTACTCCCAAAAACTCGTAATCTTGTTCCACTCCCAAAGACAACTTTCCAGTTTCCATCATAGTTTAACACAGTGAAACAGATCTTTTCACAAACCTCCTTAGTCTAATATGCTTCCAATTCTTTAGAACTATAAGTTCCAGAAGCCCTAATTCATACCCATACGATTATAAACACTAGTATTGGTCATGGTAGTAGAGAGTAGAGATGCACACATCAGATAAAGAAGATCAACATGGATTCCTAAGTTGAAAGTTGAGAGTCAAGTTGGTCTAGTGATTAAGGCACCAGTTAGAAAGTGGGAGACCATGAGTTCTAGTGGTGCTTTAGGCACGAAAGCCAACTGGATGACTTTGAGCCAGTCATTCTCTCTGTCAGGCTGAGCAGGGTTATTGCTGTGGAGAAAATAGGAGAAGAAAAGTATGTTATATATGTTCACTGCCTTGAGTTATTTGTAAATAATAAGGCAGGAGAAAACATATGTATGAATGTTTGCATGCTTACTTAATGATTGGGGACTGGCATGAAGTCAAGGCAATTTGTTGTCATCAATTTGTCTTGAAATGATATTAATTGGTAGAAAATTGAATGATGCATGATAAATGAAGATTTGAGTGGAACATAGAGGATGTTAGAAATATAAGAACTTCTTTAAAATGATTCCCATTATTGCCGACTCCAACCCAGGTATTTGTTTCATGCTGACTAAATTAAAAGTTAACCTCAGAATTATGCTACATGACACATTGGCTAAAGAGATACTCTCATGTATCCATATTTTTTTACCTGGCTTGTCCCTTTCTTGTAGGTGATTCTACAACTTTTATCAAAGTGCCCAATTCTTAGTACTCCCAATCATTCATGGTCCCATCAAGAACTACTTCTTAAGAACATCCATTTGCCTGGGTTGTCCTTTCTGATAGGTGACTCTACAGATTTTTTCAAAATTCCCAGAATTCCCAACCATTCATGGTCTCCTCAAGGACTTCTACTTATTAAGAATATCCATTTGACTTCACCTGATGCACATCATGCTGAGGAAGGCTGAATTAAGAAAGGAATCATGCCCCTTTCTTCCCTGAATAGAACATGAACATTCCCAGATCTAGGAAGTAGGGAAGCATCCTCACTTCACTGATGTATCTACACAAAGAGAAGAACTACATCAGTCCTTCCTCGGAGAAAAGATTCCACCACTAGTGAATTTTTAAAAGTACTTACTTGGTATTACATTCAATCTTGTACCAGACCCAAAAAAGAGACGGTAATTGTTATTTACACAGTATTACAATCCTTTCTTAAAAATCTCTCATATTAAGACAGCTACTTACATTCTGCAAGCCTAGTTAGAATCTACTCAACACAAAGTAGTCATTTCAAAACTAAATATCTTTTGTAGAACCAATTTACCCAGTCTCAGTTCTAGCCTATTTCTACTCCCAAATATTATATTTGAATTATAACTGTTAACATAGTAGAAACATCTACACAAAAACATTCCACTTAAAACATACTGGGGAAGGCTGACTACAGGATTCAGTGTTCCAGAATCAACCCAATTATAGATAATTGTTATTTACTACATGTAAATACCAGTATGCTCAATTGGAACCAGAATTTCCACTGCTAAGCAGGACAGTTGTTAAGTGATTTATGCTCACTTTTAGGACCTTTCTTGCTTCTATTGTTAAATGAGTCTCTGCATTTGTTAAATGAATCACACAGTCATTAAATTAATCCAGCTTCCTCCATGGACTTGTAATAGGCTGTCATATGAAGTGGTGAATTCTTCTTTGCTAGAAGTTTTCAAGACAACCTTGGATAGTCCTTTGTCAGAGATTTTTTTAATTGTATTGGGTAGGGGGTTGGTCTAGATGATTTCTAAGATATTTTTACAACTCTTTGCTTCCGGTTGAATTAGCCCAAGTCATACATAATCTCAAAGCTGAGTTTCTCCAGCAATAATTCAACATTTCTAACCAATACTCAAAAGACCTTAAAGGTTCACTGGACAAACAAAAACAAAAACAATGACAACAACAATCTAAACTCACATATCTATTTGTGTAGATTAAAAGTCTTTATAACAAATAAACTTTTCTGTTCTGAAAGGAATAATAACAAATTCATAATTGTTGAAGTAATTGTGGAAACTACCCAAGTGCAGTGGACTAGAAACAATAGGAGAAAAGAATAGAAGCTGGAAATGGGACAGAGAGAAGGGAAGAGGAAAAGGAGAAGTGGAAGTAAATATGTAAGTTTGCACTGACCACCACAACAAAAATAAAGAAAAAAACTTACTTGGCATCACAACCAGCCTAGTTCCACTTCCAAAGAAAACCTTATCATATCCAGTGCACAATGTTTTCTGTCTTAACAAAAATGTGTCTTCCCATTTCTACTAGAAGTTAGAAGTTCCTTTAGAAAAGCTACAGCTCGAGACTTTCAAACTAAAATATCAAGAAAAGGCAACTAATTACTAACACAACATTTGGAAATCTATAGGTTTAAACTCTTTTTCTTTGTGCCCTAATATCTTCTTCAGAGGTGTGAATACACACGTCTTTCCATCAATTAATCTCCAGACTCTTTTCAGTCACCTCAAGACTCTTATTTAAAGGCTCATCCAAATGGTCTGTTTAGAAAAAGACCTTATGAAGAATTTTTTGTTTCTGAGATGCCTAAGAACTAATTTTTAATAGTTACTAAAAAAAATTTAATAGTTACCAAAATGGTTATGAAAGCTATCCAGGTGTAATAGACTACTTATAATAGAATATTTGAATATACTGTAGATTAGAAGTAGGTGGGAAAGATGAAGGAAGGAAGGAAGACAAAAAAGAAAAAGAAAGAAAGAAAGAAAGAAAGAAAGAAAGAAAGAAAGAAAGAAAGAAAGAAAGAAAGAAAGATGAAATAAGACAGAAAGAGGAAGGAAGGAAGGAAGGAAGGAAGGAAGGAAGGAAGGAAGGAAGGAAGGAAGGAAGGAAGGAAGGTAATTTTGATAATCATTGAAGATTGCACATAAAATGGAGGAAGGTATGAGCAAGGAAGAGACCTCTTGAAATCACTACAATGGCCAGGGAAACTTACTTAGAATCATGACCGGCCTAGTCCCATTTCCAAAAATAACTTTCCTGAGGCTGCTGGTAGACATACTGCTGTCTATCTTCATCAAAACAGCCCTTCCTATTTTTTAAATATTCATTACTTCATTTAGAAAAGCTAAATTTATTGACTTTAGGATTAAAATGTGCAAGAACCAGTACTTGGGCATCAGAACCTTCATTGGGACATCTGTACCCATCCAATACTATCATCAGGACTCTAGTTCCTTCTTTGGAGGTGTGAATTCCCACTTACTTTCAGCCAAGTTCTTCTTCTAAATAGAGCTTTGATTTCTTAATAGACACACAGTACAGAAATCCTTAAGAATGCAAAATATTGCTTAATTTCCTAAATTGTTTTCCTCCAGATGTGGTGGAAAAAAGCCATCAAATACATCTGCCATCAAATTTTTTCAGGAAAAGATCCTATACATTTATTGGAAATTATGATAATTATAATTATTATGGAAAAGAGACAAAAATAATTAGAAATAAGATAAAGGAATGGAAGGAAAAAAGCCAAAAAAGAAAACAAGACAAAAGCCAAAAGTATAAAAAAAGGAAGGAAACAGAAGGAGTTTCAGATTTCCTTTATACCAAATTTTAGTATCAATGGTCCTCCTGTGCAGACCAGAAAGGCAAAATAATCTGCTAAAACCTACTTGGCATGACGACCAGTCTGGTCCCACTTCCAAAATAGACTTTATTGGTGCCACTGTTATACACATTGATTTCTGTCTTGACAAAAACTTGATTTCCTGTTTGTATTACCATTTTACACCTTCCTTTTTAAAAGTTAAATCGCTAACTTTAGGATTAAAATATTAACAATGGCTGATGCAGGATTGTCAAATAGTTGATAGTTGTTTCATGGCAACAAATTTAAAAGTTAACCTCACTGTTGTGCCATACCACCTATTGGCTAAAGAAATGTTCTCCTGTGTCCAGAATCCCTGCCTGGATTGTCCCTTTCTTGAAGGTGACTGAACAGCTTCTCTCAAAGGACCTAATCCTCAATAATTGAGAATAATTGTAAAAGAGAGACGTTTACTCTAGGAAACCTTGTGATAACCTTTGTTAGATAGAAAAGGAACATTCAGAGTACTTCTGACATAGCGCAAAAGGGAATTGCAACATAAATCTCAGCATTGACCAACTTTAATCTGAAAAGAATCTTGTAAAAAAAAAAAAAAGGACAGGGAAAGTAAGCAGAAAAAAGAAAGAGAAAGAAAGGGGGAAATAAGGACAAAAAGAAAGAGAAGTGAAAGAGAGGGGGAAAGAGAAACAGGGAGACAGAAAAAGAAAAGAAAAGAAAAAGAAAAGAAAAAGAAAGAAAGAGAGGGAGGGAGAAAGAGAAAGAAAAAAGAAAGAGAGAAAAGGAGAGAAACAAGGAAGGAAGGAAGGAAAGAAAGAAAGAAAGAAAGAAAGAAAGAAAGAAAGAAAGAAAGAAAGAAAGAAAGAAAGAAAGAAAAAAAGAAGGAAAGAAAGAAAGAAGAAAGACACAGAGAAAGGGAATGAAGGAAGGATATGTAGATTTTTGTTTTGATAATCACTGAAAATTGTGTATAAATAGGCGGATGGGTTGAGCCCCTTTTATGCTGACCACAGTGGCCAGAGTAACTTACTTGGAATTATGACTAGCCAAGTCCCACTTCCAAAGATGAGTTTCCCAAGGCTGCTGCTGTACACAGAACTTTCTATCTTGACAAAAACATGCCTTCCTATTTATATAAATATACATAACTTCCTTCAGAAAAGTTAGATTTCTAGACTTTATTAATAATACGTCAAGGACTCAGCTCCATGAAATTAGAAACATCATTTGGAAATCTGTATGTATGAAAAACTATTTTTTAAAACAAACTTTATTGCATATAGAACTAAAATTTTCTATTTTTCAAAAGTTAAATCACTAAACTTTAGGATTAAAATGTTAACAATGGCTGATGCAGGGTTGTCAAATAGTTGATAGTTGTTTCATGGCCACTGATGATCTAAAGAGATGTTCTCCTGTATCTGAAATTCCTGCCTGAATTGTCCCTCTCTTGTGTGACTGAACAGCTTCTCTTGAAGGATCTATCAATTCTAATAATTGAGAATAATTGTAAAAAGAGGAAAGACTGTGCCATTTGATAAAATTTGCAGGAAATATGCATTCATAGTTCTTCTGCCACACGGCAAAAGTATTTGTAACATAGATTAAAGTATGTTGACCCACTTTAATCTAAAAATAATCTTGTCAGAAAGAGGAGAGGGAAAGAAAGTAGAAAAAAGAAAGAGAAATGAAAGAGAGAGGAAAAGAGAAAAAGATAAAGGAAAGAAAGAAATGAAAGGAAGGAAAGAAAGAAAGAAAGAAAGAAAGAAAGAAAGAAAGAAAGAAAGAAAGAAAGAAAGAAAGAAAGAAGAAAGGAAGGAAGGAAGAAAGAAAAAGAAAGAACTTCAATCATTCTTTAAAATGTTTATCACCACAATATCACTCACTCTGTAAAACATGCAGTTTTGTCCCAGCACCAAAAATGAACTTGCTGCTTACTCCTCCATAATGGACAGATTGATTTAAACCTTTGCAACATCTCTTCCTACAATATTTCTACACTATTTACTACTTTGCAACAGACCTGGTGAACAAATGGATTAATAAAAAAAATCTGGAGTCATCATTGACATAACAACATGAAAGTCTTTCTCTTTTCGGTGGACATAGCTCAGAGGCTACACCAGGAGATGGATAGGATAATGGGAGAGCTGGACCATGCCAGATAATATGAGCCAAGAAGGCAGCCTTTTGCACTGATCACACAACAAAAATAAAGAACAAAACCTTGCTTGGCATGAGAACCAGCCTGGTCCCACTTCCAAAGAAAACCTGTTGGTATCCAGTGCTAGACATAATGCTTTCAGTCTTAAGAAAAACATGTCTTCCTATTTCTTCTACAGTTAGAACTTTCTTCAATAAAACTTAATCTCTAGACTTTAGGAATCAAATGTCAAGAACTGTAACCATTGGGAATCTGAAGCAACTTTTGGACATCTGCATATATAAAATCCTTTTCTTCATGTTCTAGCCTCTTCTTTTGAATGAATGAATCCACTCTGGTCTTTCCATCAATTAATTTTCAGATTCTTTTCAGACATTTCAAGAGTCTTATATACAGGGCCATCCAACTGATCTATTCAGAAAATCCCCCCATAAACATACTGAATATATAATATTATTATATTATTAAACTTAATTAAAAATGTGCAGCTTCCTGGCATCTAGGAAAATAAGTGGTGAATACAGAAAACATAGCTACCTCAAACATGGGCAACATTTGAAAAGGTTTCCAACAAACCAGCACATGTAAATTTATTCAAACACAGTTGAAGTACATTAATACATAATATCAGTGGATCAACTTACTTGGCCTAATGATCAGTCTTGTGCCAGATCCCCAAATAATCTTAAAAGTATTATCAGTCACAGTGTTACAGTTCCTTACAAAAACCTATTGGTTCAAGGGGTACTTTATTACTCTGAACAATTATTTTTGATCTAGTCACCATGATATAAAAAATGACACTGAGACTCAAGAAAGTGCAGAGAAGAGCAAAAAAAAATTTATTAGGACACTTCAGGCTAAAGGAACATTGCTGGAATTTTCTATGTCTAGTTTAATGAAAAAAAAGGACTAGAGGTGACATGATAGCAGTCTTCCAATATCTCAGGGACTACCACAAAGAAGAGGGAGTAAAGCTATTCTCCAAAGTACATGAGGGAAAGACAAGAAGCAATGGATAGAAACTAATTGAGAGAAGCAACCTAGAATTAAGGAGAAATTTCCTGACAGTCAGAACAATCAAACCATGAAACAGCTTGCCTCCAGAAGATCACCTATGGGCTAAAGAGATGTTCTCCTGTATCCAGAATCCTTGCCTGAATTGTCCCTCTCTTGAAGGTGACATAGCAGCTTCTCTCAAAGTACCTAATTCTCAATAATTGATCATAACTGTAAAAAGAGAGACTTTTACTGTAGGAAAGTTTGTGCCATTTGATAAAATGTGTTAGATAGAAAAGGTGCATTCAGAGTACTTTTGCCCCAATGCAAAAAGTATTTGTAACATAGATTTTGGTGTTGACCCACTTTAGTCCAAAAATAATCTTATCAGAAAGAGGAAAGAAAGCAGAAAAAGAAAGAGAAAGAAAGGAAGAAATAAGGAAAAAATAAAAAAGAGAAATGAAAGAGAGAGGAAAAGAGAGAGAGAGAAAGAAAGAGAAAGAAAGAGAAAGAAAAAGAAATAAAGAAAGAGAAAGAGAGTGAGAGAGAGAGAGAGAGAAAGAAAGAAATAAATTCAATCAGTTTTAAAAATATTTATCATTACAAAAGCACTCACTTGGTATAACATGCAATTGTGTCCCAGCACCAAAAGTGAGTTTGCTACTTCCTCCTCCATACTGTACACATTGATTCAACCCTTTGCGATATTTCCATGTCAAGTTTTTTATGTTATATTGCTTAACATATCAATGCATGAACAGTCTGATACCCTTTACGATATCTCTACATACAGTTATCTCTACACCATTCCAAGCCTGATGAACAAATGGATTAATGGGTTTATTCAAAATCTAGAACCCGCATTGACCTTAACTACATGAAGGTATTTCTACTTTATGTAGACCTGGCTCTAATTCAGGATACCTGTCAGATAATTGTGGAGCTAGTCCATTCCAGATGATATGTGTGAAGAAAGCATCATCTTGCACTGACTACTGCAGCAGAAATTAAGAACAAAATATTATTTGGCATGATGACCAGTCTCGTTCCACTTCCAAGAAAATCTTATTGTTGCCAATGTTAGACAGAGTGCTTTCTGTCTTGACAAAAACTTGCCTTCCTTTTTGTATTACCATTTTATACCTTTCTTTTCAAAAGTTAAATCACTAAATTTTAGGATTAAAATGTTAACAATGGCTGATGCAGGATTGTCAAATAGTTGGCAGTTGTTTCATTGCAACAAATTTAAAAGTTATCCTCACTATTGTGCCATACCACCTATGGGTTAAAGAAATGTTCTCCTGTATCTGGAATTCCTGCCTGAATTGTCGCTCTCTTCAAGCTTCTCTTGAAGGATCTATCAATTCTCAATAATTGAGAATAATTGTAAAAAGAGGAAAGACTGTGCCATTTGATAAAATTTGCAGGAAATATGCATTCATAGTTCTTCTGCCACAGGGCAACAGTATATTTGTAACATAGATTAAAGTATGTTGACCCACTTTATTCCAAAAATAATCTTGTCAGAAAGAGGAGAGGGAAAGAAAGCAGAAAAAAGAAAGAGAAATGAAAGAGAGAGGAAAAGAGAAAAAGATAAAGGAAGGAAAGAAAGAAATGAAAGGAAGGGAAGAAAGAAAGAAAGAAAGAAAGAAAGAAAGAAAGAAAGAAAGAAAG